>JAWZYV010013367.1:0-109386 GCA_038373885.1 Cheiracanthium punctorium
CAACATTGAAATAATGAAACAAGTCACTTACCTCATTACAATCCGATTATACCTTTTTGGCTCGTCTTGCATCAAACAAAATTAAATCCAAGTCATGTTGTTTTTCACTTCACGTCTCAATCGCGCGCGCTTTGATGACTCGCACTCGACTCGATTAACAAGTCATAGTCGCTTCGCTTCGATTCGATTGTGGGCATGTTCGGTCGGAGTAGGATGGGAAATTTCCGGTCCTACGTCACATTTGGGTACGACGTCATAGATTAGCGAGACTCTACCGTAATTTAAAGGTGCAGTCGCGATTTCAGTAAGAAAAGGGCTTCTTCATATTCAAAATGTAGATTTACGAGGGTTTCTCCTTCATATACGAAAACGAGATTTCCCCTTAAAAATGAGAGGTAAATTCTCGTAAATTTATTTTTATTTTTTACAGTGTACGGCGCTTTGCTCGGTGATAGAAGCGGTGTTTTCGTGTTTGTTTACGAAGCTGATTTTTAAGTGCTGTGTGAAAATTATTCATTGCTGTGTCTTAAGGGATTGTGTACGATATCCTTTGCATATTTCCACTGATTTTTGCTTGTGGAAGTGTTTTATTTTGTGAGAGAATTCCAGCATTTGTAAAATCTTCTGTACTGTGTGGACTGTTATAAACGAGCTACTGGCCGTTAGTGCCTGTGAATTTTGTATAGCTATGTTCGCCTAAGAAAATTAGAAAATGACGATGTTCACAAAGTAAAATTCATGGATTGAAATTTTAAAAATGCGGCTCATAGCTACAAATAATCATAGTTAAATACCTACGATTTAGCACATCGTACAATTGATCTGAAGAAAAATAACAACATAACAAAATTTTACCATACATCTTCTTGAGTTTGCCATTATGTTCTTAAGAAAGAAGATAGAACCATTTTTAGATCAGATGAAAATGGTGTATTCTACGTCATGTTTGACCCCATTATTCAGACTTTACCGAATGCAACCTTGAAACAGAACCACCTAAGCCCGGACTGGCTCTTTTGAGGGCCCTCGTCTAGAGATTGAAAAGAGGCTCCTGCGAAGTTCACATATTTTTCGTGTCTAAAATAATGTTCCTATGTTTCGTCTTTCAAAATCAAATATTCCGTATTAATTTCTCTCTCCACTTTGCTTTTCTGCTTGATAAGTGCGCGTTTGTTTTTGTTCGCGTTTGCGGTTTTTATTCTAAATTAATTTCGCTTTAGCATATGCTGTGTAAGTTCTTGGTGCCTCCCGGTCGTCCGTCTTTGCTTTCTCACGGGGGTTGTAGGCTTTTGTTTTGACGTCCCCAAATTCTGGCACTGCTGCCTTGGCGATTTGCTGTTGTTCAAATTTTTTATATTTATTACGCCTACCGGACGGTGGTTGTCACGTGGGGCTGTGGCTTAGGAGTGCTCACATTTTACTCGCCAACCTGTAAAGAGCTGGCAGTTTTCAGTACACTTCTCGAGTAAGAAGTTTTCAGTACACTTCTCGATAGCTCTCCGTCAGAGGAGGTTGTATTCTTTTTTATGGACTCCGCACGCGGTGGCCGGAACGATTAGATATGTTCCTGGTGTTATTTTTATTGAAGCAATGTACTGTACGTAATTGAAGTTGTTTCCTTTAAGACTGTTTTGCTGATACCTCCAATAAACGTAGCTTCAGAATGGAGTAGTCTGCCTATCTTTCTAAGTCTTCAGCGTAACTCAAGGATTTTATTAACACACTATACGTTATGTAAAACGGCAAGGGAGTTCTTTTAATCGTCTCGCAACTCCCTCATAAGCTCTCCGTCAGAGGAGTTGTGTCCTTTTAGGGACTCGGCACGCGGTGCCGGAATGATTAATCATGCCTGGTGTTATTTTTATTGAAGCTATGTACTGTACGTAATGAAGTTGTTTCCTTTAAGATGTTGCTGATACTCGCTCAATAAACGTACCTTTTCAGAATTCGAGTAGTCTGCCTATTTTCTAAGTCTTCAGCGTAACTCAAGGATTTTATTAACAAACTATACGTTATGTAAAACGGCCGAGGGAAGGTTTCGTGATCCACCATCGACAACTCCCTCATAGCTCTTTACTGGGGAATTTAGAGGGAATAGAATATTAGAATATATAATATTTGAAAATTAGACTTACGTGCCTAAAAACCACATTTAACTATTTTAAAGATTTTGGGGGCCCTGATTTTTCTGGGAGTCCCTCGAGTCTCGAGTCACGGGGTTTCTGGGGTTTTCCACTGATTAAAGGCATAAGAGCCCTCGGCAATCGCCGACCATCCGACCTTACCAGTCCGGGCTCTGAATAGACCAGAAGCCGCTTGTACTATGACTTCAATGAGAAAATAGATGTGTTTGAACGACGTTAACTGTTTGTATTATAATTATGAACAAAATAAACCAATGTAAATACGTGTAAATGTTTCTTTTTTCGTTTTTTTTTTTTTTTTTTTAATGGGCAGGCACTTGCTCCTCAAGCATTCACTACTACTAAGGCCAGAATCACTGGCCATTTTATTAAGGGAGCGCCCAATGGGCGGCCGGAGTTGCCCCCTATGAAGGGACGGATAAGTTAACACCCATGCCTAAGCCAGGATACGAGCCCGGACCCATGGCGACATAAAATGGTTCTTTAGCCACTACACCACCTGGACAGCATACATGTAAATGTTGAATAAATCTAAAAATTAAATTTTATTTTCCTTTTGTACTCATACTTAAAACTCATTCATCTATGTTGTAGCATGAGTTAGGATACACTTAGTATATTTTAATTCAATAGCCAATTTAATAAAGTATCCCTTACAAAAACGAAGGATGTTTTGTGATGAGAAAGGTACGTACAGCTGCGGAAAAAAAAAGGCCCACTTGCTCTTTATTTGGCCATTATTCGTCGGACTGCAAAGTTATATGTACCATTCGTTTGCAAATAACGTATACTTTAATTTTCTAGTAATTTAATTTACGTAAGGGGCCGTCTTCATATTTAATTCTGCATCAATTTTTTTTTTTTTTTTTTTTCAATAGCAACATACTACTTTGACTTTATTAAACGAAAGAAAACCTTCAAATTACCTTAAATATAAATTTTCACCAATTTTCTACGATAATTTCCGGAGATATTGCGATTTATTTTTTGCGCGATTTTAAGGGACTTTCTGCAAATTGAGAAACGCTATTTGTAGGTTCCGAACTTTTCGCCTTTCATTCATTTCGCTCGCGAGAGTTGAAAGAAATAAATATTATTTTCACGGAAAATACTGTTTCTAGTCTTAAAGTTTTTTGTACTAACAATATCAGGTGTAGAATTTAAAATATTTAATCAGTGGTTCAAATGACCTGTGAGTCCATAACCCCCAGGAGTGAGAGGCTGTTCTCTGCTCTTCTGACTACAAACATGAATGTTACTCGCTACGGTCGAACTTGAAGAATGGTTTCATGGTTGAAATTTTATTTGTTTGAATTTCATGTAAACACGCAATTACATTTTTGCCGACCAAATTTTTAATTTGTCCATAGTTTCATTATCTTTCTATCTATCCAATACTGTGGAAAGACACAGCCAAGTTGGTGGAATAATGGTTTGGGCAGGGATCTTAGGTGATCACACTGACCTGCATGTGTTCCATGGAGGAACTCTGACTGGTGTGAGATATCGGAATGAGAGCCTTGAACCATATATCCACTCATATGCCGGTGCAATTGGCAATGATATCATTCTGTTAGGTGATAATGCACGACCTCACTGAGCTTTAGTTGTTGAGGAATATCTTGAGTTGAGGGTCTTGTTTTAGAGCGAATGGAATGGCCAGTTCAATCGCCAGACCTGAATCCGAACTATCTTGGTAGACAGGTTGCAGCTTTAAGTCCATCCCCAAGGGCTTTAGGAGAGCTGAAACAAAGCTTACTCCGCGTGTCTTGTCTTCGCTTCCTATTTCGGTAACCGACAACTTAATTGACAGCATGGAAAGTCGAAACGCCAATGCATTCAAGCTAGGGGTGGGCATATCCCTTATTCAAACAAACTTTTGTTATGTTTCTATGACATTTTACCACATAAAACTGTGATATATACTATTTTTTCCAAGAATCCACTTTTCTCAGCAAGATTTTTGTTGTTGTTGTAAATCATTTTTGAGTTTTTCTTATGCAAATTTCTATGTTGCAGTCAATACATAACTGTTTTGAGCACATGTCATCCAAATTTGACGTTTCTACATTCATTCATTCATTAGCAAATTAGGCAAAAAAAGGGTTGTTCATTAACTTTTGGAGGCCAGTGTATAATAAATTATATGCACTCGAAATACTTGAAAGAAGTTTTTGCATTTCAATTCAAATTGAAGCCGAGACAAACTACAAGAAAATAATAAAGTTCTATTTTAACCTGTTTACTAAGCTAGAATCTTACTGAAACGATGATATGTTCATTACGGAAAAATAATAATAGACAGATAAATAACTATTTAAAAATAAGTGTGAAAAAATCTATGGGGCCAAAGTGCAACTTGGGTATTTAGATCACATTTTGATAGTTAGCATGTTTTGATGTAAATCAGCTTAATTAAAATCAAGATTTCAATCAATGATTTTTTATTAAAATCACTGATAAAGAAGCTTGTTTCGCCCAAACAAAATGTACAGTAAAGCAAAATTTTAGTCTAAATCAATGTAAATTTTTTGGGAGGGGCTAAGTTATTAAAAAAAGATTTTACCTATTTAAAAAGTGTAATAAAGCAGAATGCTACCCTTTAGTAATCACTTTGTTTTTTTGGGGGGTGGGCGGAGTGAAGGCCCCTAGTCCCTCCCCTGGATCTACTACTGAATAGTTATCCCCATGTTCATGTGACGACGTTTCTCTAAGGGCGCCGCCTTCAGGACACCTTTTTTTTTCAGTATTGATGCGATCTGCACATTATCGATAGAAAAAGTAAGCTTCGCCTCTTTTTCAAGCATTTATTTACCAAATCGTAATGCTTAAAAAAAAAGCATTCTTTTTATAAGGAAAAAAAGCATTTCTGTGAGTGTGTGGAGTAAGCTCCACTTTTGATATAATATATTTTGTTCTAAGTTGTTTGTCCTACAATTTTATACGTGATGTGCAATGTAAGGAGAAGTAGCTAATAGGATGTAAGGAAGGCGCCCTTTTTTTAAAACTAGCTGTACACACACACACACACACACACACACAAAAAAAAAAAAAAAAAAAAAATCCCAGTGAGATGTCTTGAAAACTGTCCTTTTCTCTCTTTTTCTCAATAGAATGTACCTTACGATAAATCCCGCCCTTTTTGAAAAGAAATATGAACACTGAATCAACCCATACCATTAATTTTCATACAATCGTTTATTTAAATCATTTTGTGCTCGGAATAACAATTTTGCACTTAAGTACTGGTGACTTGATTCTGTGTACTTGAATTTTTTAGAAGAAAAGGTTCATTAAACACCAGAAAGTTACTGTCAGCTCCCCGTTTATTTAAATTGAAAGAAATAAGAGGAATAAATTAGATCTGAAGACCTAAAGTAGGTATTCTTGTAGGATATGCTATTAATATTATGTGTACCGAAAAGTAATATTTTTACTTTCCGAACATGTACCATGTAAGGAAAGTATTGTAATCATGAAAAAAACCTAATATTATGGTGTATTTACATGTTTTGAGGTGCTCCGAATTCATTTATGTTATTTTTACGAGATGTGTGCAAGTATGTGAGTGAACACGATAGCTCCTAAACGGTGCATGCAATTGAGCTCAAATTTAGTATATGTTATAAAACTACCGTTGCAAGACCGGTATTAAATTTGGTGTACATAGGACTATAATTTTTTTACAGGGCTATGCAAAAGATTTACATCATGGCCTATGGACCGAAATTCTTGAAAGTGCGTTAGGAAACTAAACTGTGCATTCGATTGAGCACATTGGGCATATATATATAAAAGATCATGGTCAGATGATCTGTACAGATTTAGTTTTTTTTTTTTTTTTTTTTTTTAACTAGGTGGCATGATGATGAATCAAATTAAAGCATAGGGAATGATATATTTTAACCATCACGAGTTGGTGGCTATGATGTATGAGTCACATAATGCTTTCAGGGTTTATTTCTGCGTTTTAGCTAAGGAAAGAGAAATCAAGAAGTTATTTAGGATTATCTAGATTATTAATCCTAACTTCTCTTAATTTATTCTTCCTTTTCTGCTTAAATGCAGAAATAAGCATGCAAACCATCACTTAACTCATACTCACAGCTAGAGCTGAAGCAAACCGCATGTATTCGGTACTAAGATACGGATAATCACTCAGACTCGAAGTAACGAATTGTTACTTTTCGGTTGATATCGTTACTCGATCCGAAGCTGTTTCGGATCGAGCAGCTTCGAACTTCGAATACAGACTGCCAGGCGAGGCGAACTAGGGGGGAAACGGGTTCCAGTAATCGAGTACTAATATCTTCTGTTATTTGTTACTGGATATCGGATCGCGGTTTCAAGGGAGAAAATTGACTTTCGAGTGTGCATTTCAGATCGACCAGGTTCGAACTTCGAATACAAGACTGCCGGAGGGAGAAAATGAATTTCGGTATTTGAGTAATAGTATGTTCCGTTCCGTTACTAGATACCGGAAGTATTATGGATTCTCGCTGTTTGAAGGGAAAAATCAGTTTCGGTATTTGAGTAGTAGTATGTTCTGGTTGCAAATCGTTTTAGCCGAGCCGAATGGTATCGTTTTGATGAGGTTTGGAAGAATCCGTATGTTTCGTTACAGTTATGGAGATGGATATAGTATCTGCTGCTCTATTGATCAATGGGGGGGGATAGGATCCGGTGTATAGTATGTTCTTATGCGCAGTTGAACTTTTTTTGCGAGGGGGGGGGGGGAAGGGGGTGTTCTTATAATTGTTGAGGAGCAATACATATAAGAGAAGCACGTTAGTAAGGGGTGCTAATTTCGGGCTTTCTAACATTTTAGTACTAAATAGTGGTGCAATCAGAATTCTTTCTTTCAGGGTGGTACAAGCAGGATTGCGAACTTAACTTTTTCTTTTTTTTTTTTTAGCTAGAATCAAAATATGAGTAATAAATAACAAATTATTTAAGTACACCTTTTAAAAAATATATTTTTATAAAGTAAACGAATTCACACATTTTTATTATTTAAAATATTATTTGGAACTAAACAAAATATTTAGCATGGAAACCTAAACACATTTTTTAAGTAATTGTTTTAAAAAATATATAAAAAATTGGGAGCGACCCGGGATTTCTATGCCCACTCCTGCGTAAGCCACTGGTATTAAAATAATTCAATAAAGTTCAGTATGTTTCTAAAATGTCGGCGTTTAGGGGGCCATCTGCCCTATTTTATGGTACATTTTATTCCATGAACCCATGGAATACGCATAGTCCGGTGCAACCATTCTTTCTGTATGAAAGGAGTTATAATTTTTGTTTAAAGAATGCTCTCATATATGCACCCACAGAAGGGGCTAACCCCTTTCATCCCAAAAGTGCAGAAATAGAACTGGAAATATCTTAAAAATAGATAATTCTCACTGAATTAAACAATTTTAATTTAAAATATGGTAATTTTTAATTTACTTCGAAAAATGGTCCGGCAAAAGAAGTTTTTGATATGAAATAAGAACTCACAAATAATAAAGATATTATGCTTGTAGAGACGATCATACTGAGATCCCCTGCCCTGTGAATTTTATATATGTGTCCCAATCTCTGGATCTCAGTATTCAAGAACTCGCTTCCAGAAAAAACACGAGTCACAAGCTTTCCTTTACACTTTTTATGATAAGAATGAACAGGTTAAACCAGCGTTCAGAATTAAAAAAAGGGGGGGTTGAGAAAAAAAAAAAAAGAATGGCATATGTCTTTGGAAGATTTCTATGTGCACTCAGTAATTCGGAAAATTTAGCATTGTATAAAACCATAAATGTGTATAAAAACAATCTGTAAATCAGAGAAAATAAGCTCTAAATACAACTTTGTACAACTTCGCTAAAAAAAATTCTTTTTGGTTAGGTTTTGTTATGGGTTTATGTATGGGCGGCAAAAAACCCATAACAACACTGTCCCGGATGTGTTGTTATGGGGCACTATATAACACCCTATTACCGATTCTATTGGTAGTAACGAAAGTAACGAGTAACGAATACTTAGTAACGAATAGCGAACATCTAAGTAACAAATACATATGGATACTCATTTTGTCGTTACTTTTACAGCACTACTCACAGACGCCAACTTGTGATGGTTGAACAACTGGCATAGCCAGGATTTTATTTCGGGAGGGGCATAGACAGTTTTGTCCAACTGAATAATTATTTAATTAATATTCTAATTATTGATTGCAATTAGAAATAGAATTCTAACTATTAATTAATTCTAATCATAATTAAAAATAAGATTATAATTTTAATTGGTACTAGAAATATTATTCTAATTATTAAATATAATTAAAATAAGATTCTGATTATTAATTCTAACTAGAATATTATTAATTATTATTTCAAAAATATCCTTAAATATATGTTTAAAGATGCTATTCAGTATTAATTTTGGAAGTTAATTAACGTTTCTTCAATATAATAATCTGTGTATATAGATGATTTTGTACCAGTCTAGTCTGACGAGTATCTCAACCCAGATAAGATTTTTTTTTATCCAGGTCTAATATCTGCTACTAAAATAAACCTTATTCTACAATAAATATATTCAAAGAAAGATACTGAAATAAAACTAAATAAATACTGTTTCAATCTTAATAAACAGCCGTAGTGAAAAAATGTTTCAATGTAAAATTTTCTTTTGTTATGGACAGGAAATACATCAACTTATCCTGGGTTTTCAATCAGCTCATATGTAGCTGCATATAACTAATACAGATTTTATAACAAAAAACACGCATACACAAACCTATTGTTATTTTTAAAATTAACTGCCATTGGACAGCGACACTAATTTTAAAAAAGAAAGAATAGCATAATTTATAAAGCACAGGCTATACTAACACAGTTTCTTATTACAATTAATAAGTCAAAAAGTACAGTTTTATCAAGTAATACATAATTCTTTCAGAAAATCTTATGACTAGATTTTTTTTTAATGGTTGCTTTTAATATAATGTCAATCACAAGCTTAAAATATTCTAAATAATGCAGACACAATGTTAAAATAACAAAGATATAGCTTGAAAAAAATCTTCAAAAACTGATTTCTGTAATAAAGTTGATCACATGATTAAAATACTCGACACAGTGCAAATTCAATATTAAAATAAAAGATATGACTTAAGGAGAATCTTCCAAAACTCTGCCGCTTTACATATATCAGGTTGGTGACAGGTTTAAAATGTTATATACAATATTAAAATAACACGGACATCGCTCAAAAAATTTTTCCAAAACTCTGCTCATTGGAATAAGGTTGATCACAAGATTAAAATTTTCTGCACATTGCTAACAAAATATTAAATTAACACAGACGTCATTAGAAGAAAATCTTCCAAAATTCTGGTTTTTGGAATAAAGTTGGTTCAAAATATAGAACTTTTCTACTTAAGTAAGTAGTCTTAAAAAATAAAATTAATGGATAATAATCAACTAGAATAAGTGTTGAATTGTAGATTAAATCTCTCCAAAGTACATGTTACATAATATTGGGAAGATTAAAGGGTAAAAATACACCTGATTTTTTTTTTAACCAGATGCACAGAACTTTCCTGAACGGATAAGTTCTTACAATTATTAGGGGGGAGCCATAAATCGGGGACAGGGGTGCGCACTAGAGATGAGCCGGACCGGAACACTCTGCAATTCACGATTGTGATCAGGCTCAGGCTCTTGAGAAATTTCTCTTTTATTGAACACACTCCTTCAAAACAGATTTTAAAAAGGGATTCATGGGAGAACTAAACTAATTATTATTATTTGATCAACTTTAATATAAAGAATTAAGTGCATTAAGAGTTTGCTATTATATTTGTCTATAATTTGCACAAACGGCTAAATGTATGATATTCTATCAATGAAGTAATTGACTTTTATTTACCTATTAGCTGAAATTTCGGGTTCGGGATTAGGCGGTCTCGAATTAAAAGTCCTTGGGCTTTAAAAAATGAGCCCGAACTCATCTCTAGAGGGCAGCCCTACGAAAGTTTAATTCAAAGTTGTTTAAATATCAGGGCATTTGAAAAAATTAGTTTGGTTAATTCTGTGTACTCTGATCTGAAATGACAACAGGACTGAATTATCCATTAGGCTAAGTAGGCTTTAATCTATGAGCCCCCGATCATTTCAGAGGCCCGCATGGAGGCACGTCAAAGAGAAAGACTATAACTAGAATTAAACATATAAAATTTTTAATAGCATGTATATTATAAAATGCATTGATTAGAAATTTATTGAAAAGTCGAGGTCAAGAGTCCTTAAAAAGAAATCGCAATTGATCTTCAAGTCTAGATGGTTTTCATAGAGGGGCCACAAAAACTTCACTACTTGGATTGATTCATGGGCCTCGTAAAGTTTAATCTGGCTGAATGATTGAGAATATCAGGAAAATATCAAGGAGTTTGAAAATGATAGTTTGTTTGCCACCTTGAATAAGTATAGTCTTAACATAACTTTAAAAACAAAAACAGGTCTGTTTAACTTAAAAGAAAGAAATTTAATATAAAGTCACACAATAATAGGCAACTTGATATTTTATTTTACAATCAGAAAATAAAGGGATTAAGCTCTGGTTTTTCAGATTAATTTCAAACCAAAACTGCTGTTCTCATTGCATGTTGTTTAAATTACAAAGGATAGCACTTTAAAATATTTTAAAGAGCTTTAAAACATAGCTGTAGTAACAGTATGAAGAAGAAAGCATTAATAAGAATTTTTATTTACAAAAATACAGACTTAGTGGACTGTCGATAGAGCTTATGTAGTCGTGAGTCCGATATCCAGTGATTATGATTCGGATATCCGATGATATTTTGGATACGGATAAATTAGCCAGATATTCTTTGCATACCTAGATATTTCACGTATTTATTTATTCTTTGGCAGAACATATTATGAAATAATATTTATAAAGTTTTATAAAATTTTTGAACGGAAAAACAAATTACAGATTTTCCCTTGTCAGTTGAAAGGGTATAAAGGAAATACTTCTTAAATTACATTTTAATAAAAATATAATAAATATAAATATTGAACATATTTAAGAAGATATAATTAAAAAATGCATAATGAAATATTGAGTATGTACATAAATTTCTTTTCCCAATGCGCTTTCTGAAATCTGCTTTTTGGAAATAAATCTCTGTTCATCTATAGCTTTTTTTCCCCGCTTCCTGTAAATTTGTGTCTTCATTGTCAGCAGGCGAACTACGTATGTTTTTTTTGGAATTTTAGTAAAAAATTCTCCTATACTTTACTCAACGGCGCTTTCTTGAGGCCATAATCTCTATTTGAACTTTACTAGACCAACTCGGCAGCACAACACACTAGTAAAAAACACAAGCTTCTAGACCCTGGGAATTGTAGTGGCCAGTGTGCCCCTCCTTGAAATTTTATCGTCCTTAGTAAGTAAAGAAAGATTTTTGTATACACCATAGTTTAAAAATACCACAGGTGGTCCCGAAGGCAGATAACACTTGGGGATACTTCACAGGGTACAATGAAAACGGGCTGAAGGGGAGATATTATTCCGGTAGTGGGATTTTTTCCATATGTGTCTCTTTCTGGTGTGTAGGCATGACCTCGGGATTGTGATTAAAGGCACTTTTTAATCTTGGCTGCTCTTTTTCTATTCTCAACATGAAAGGGTCAACAAATGGGAAAATGTGTATCAGAAAGATGAGAAAAATGTCAGAGGCAAGGATTCTAATACAATCAATTTTTATAAATTGCCATATATATACATCAGAATTTAAAGTCAGATCGGTTGAATTTAATACACTAAGTACATATCAACTGAAATTTTTCAGGTGGGGAGGGTGCACAGACATGGTGGGGGGCCCCTGGCTATGCCAGTGGGTTGAACCATACTCTTACATAGCATTTGTAGATACATTTGCATACAATGAAAGGAGCCTCAGATGTTGGCTTAGTGTAAGTCTCATCCCACATCAACACTTAGGCGATTGTGTTGCATCAAGTTTTTATTATGTTATCTCAATAAGTGATTACTGCATGCTAATGGTAAGATAACATGCAACATTTAAATGAATTTGTTGATGCTGTTGGGCTTTAAATTATGATAACAGAAAATCTGCTGGCCTTACCCTTTTCTTTTAATGCACCATTTTCATGGGAGACATAAAAACAAAAATGCATTCCTCAATAGAGAAACAGTATATTGTCATTTCAGAAACTAATAAAAGGGTTGCGTTTACAAATTTTCTAGCAACAAGTAAACAAATTATTTTTAAAATATGAAAAAACGAACTCTGAAAGTGTTTTTGATTGTTATAAAAGTTAGATTAAAAGACATAAAGAGACAAGATTTTGTTTTATGAAACAACTTTTAGCTATGATGAATAATTTGAACTTTACAAAATTTCAGTTCCTTGGAACTTGTGAAACTTGTTAAAGAAACGAATTATTTAAAAAAAAAAAAAAAAAAAAAAAAAAAAAAACGCAGCAAAGGTAGCTACAGTATCCGTTCAATGAAGAAAGTGGGAGTGGGGACTTCAACATAACAACGTAGTAAGAACCATGTAAGTACTGCTAAGACACATTAAGGTTTAGATGCATTTTAAATTAACATTTTATTAGAATCCATTTAAAAATTTAATATTGGGTTGTTTTGTTACATGAAGTCTGTCAGTAAAGTCTTAAATTTTTGCTACAACATTTTATTAGTAATCTTTACATGTTGCTGGCATGTATTTTGAGGAACATTTTAATCATGAAATGCTTGAATTTGAGAGGTGTTTTAAGGCTCATGAATTCTAATTTTGTTCAATGTTAAGTTAAAGCCATAAGTACTTTTGAAGTTTGTAATGTAAATGATTTTAATTATTGAATTTGATGTAAAAGCAAAAACAATTAAGGCAATTTCATTAGTTAAGCATACAGTTGTCAGAAAATTTTAGCAAATCCTCTGCCATGGAACTACACTTATCTATAGGACTTAGTCTGCACATTTAGAGTACACATGTGATGAACAACCTTGTACCCACTTTTAAGAGCGTGAAAATGTTTGGCCGTATTGCTTTATAAAGATGGGATTTTTTGAACATGCTTTTCCTCTTACAGTGACTACCTCAGAAAAAACTGCTAAGTAAAACGAACTTCTTGAACATGTGGATTCCGTTTATATGTTTATTTTCCTTTTTTGAAACAGGGATTCAACTGGAATGATGGATGGATACTGACATTCTTCTCTGATCGTCTTGTTCAGGTGAACAATAACAGAGGGGGAAATATTACTTGGTCGAAATATGAACAACGTCTGTCTTAAGATGTTTTGTGGCTCGGTTGAAAAATCTACTGACCATCTTCAAAGGGTTAAGCCAAAAGGGACTTTTAGGTTTACAGAATTGCTATTAAAAGAAATTCGGGTAGCGATCTGCAAATGTGTAATGGGGCTGGTCTGAAATATATTCTTAGGCAGGGCTTTCATGGCTAATTCAATTAGCAATGATCTGGGCTTCTATAATTAAGATTCTCCTTGAAATACCAGCTGGGCCGACTTTTGATGATTTCAAGTGAAAATGTTATATTAAAATAATACCACTTCTGTTCAATAAAATAATTTATTTAACATCAAAAATAGACATATGAAATACACATAGACAGAGAGAGTACTTTTTCATAAAACAAACATTAAATATTTTCTACATCACATAGAAAATACACGTCGAAAGATTAAAAATAATATTATGGCAACTAACACAAAAATAAAAACTGAGAATAACAAATTATGATCAGATCTATGAGAAACTGGTTTTGCTTCATCATTTTTAGCAACATCATTTGTGTTTGGTTTTTGACTTAGAGTGCTTTTATGGCGATGAACAAGTGAATTTTCATCATCTTTACTGTGAAGCTGCTGTAAAGTGAGATTTTCAGAACTGTCAGTATGAGTATTATTGGATAAAGTGCCAGAAGAATCTGCTTGGTTATTCTGCAAAATAGTAATTTACATTAATTAGTAAGATGCAACTACTTTTTTTAAAAATATGTGCACACTCCAGAATTTCTATTGCATAAATTATCAAAAATAATAAAAACTTCCAATTAAAATCCCTTTTCATCATAATCTTGTCATTTTGAGGTAAAGGCAATATTTGTCATTAAGATCGTACTTGAAAAAAACCTTCAGTTATCAAGTAGACAAATTATGATGTCCAGTACACTGAGCCAACTATTATTTTTTATTTGAGTTGTTTGAGTGCTTGTACTACAGTATGGGGTAATACACATATTATATCAGTGATATTTTTATGTGTAGGGTGAAATAAATGAAATTACTGCTTGGGTTACTGATACTTAATAATATTTTGAGGTAGCTATGAAGTCTGGGTGCAGTAGGACAGTCTATTAATTTCAGCTACTGAACTTAGAGGCTATTTAGTGGGATTCCAGTCAGTGGGGAAGTCTGTCAGTGTTATAGCTTACATGAAATGGAACTGAGGTTCATAAAAAGAAATAATAAGCAAACTGAACAGTGCATTAGAACAGTATTGTCAATCAGAGCATCAACTACAATTTGAGCTTCAGGGGTACCTGAGGTGACTGTCGATTAATTTGAAACCATATATTAGAAGCATGACTATATGGATGTGCGCCTCTGGTATGTGTACTTGACTGAAAGCAGTGGCGCGTCTTCCATTTGAGAACATGAGCATGTGAACCCCCAAAGAAAAAAAAAACTTAAATTAAATATTTAAAAAATATTATGTACACTTCTAGATTTTGTGAATTTAAAATGAGAGTTTTACTCTCCCCTCACCCCCACTATTATTAAATAAGCTAACATACTGTTTTGCAGGTTACTTCAGCACAGTATTACTTCTGCTCGCATGTGCAAGTGGAAATAGTTCCCTTCTGAACCAGTCTTTAAGAACAGAAGCGGACAGTCCCGGCAGAAGTAAGGCACTGCTGATATCATTCTGTTTGCACATTTTGAGTGTGCACACAGAGAATTTTTTTGTGCTTATCTCTTCCCGATTCTCTCTTGATTTGTAATGTTCGGTTGGCTATGTTTTCGTAGGTTCATTTTCTCATTATTTTCTTTATTTTTATCATTTTTTGCTACAATATTTCTTACAAACAAGTGTAAATAATTAAGATGGGAGTAAAATAAGTATTCTGGAGCTAAAACAATGCCATTTTTCAATATTATCCTTTGAAAAATAATTGAAATAAATATTTCAAGACAACACCTTTGCTGAAACTTATCGGTGATGAAATGTAAGACCAAAGATTGTGTTCTTTCAGTTGCATGCATTGTTTTCCTTTTACTGCTAGAAACACAAATATATTTTAATGTGTAAGTTGTTTCATATCTGCATAATTTTCGAAATTTATTTTGTGAACCTCCATTTAAATAACCCGCGAGCCTCCACTGACTGAAGGGAAAGGATTCAATGATGTTGCCAACATCTGCACAGCCCATTTTGGTGAACAGAATAACAAACTTGTTTTCAGTAATAAAATGATTTTAGTGTGGTTCTACTTGGAAGACTCAAATGGCCACATTATTGCTGTTTTGTTAAAGCAAAGCACACTAGGGACAGTGTTTATTAACAGGACAATGCATGTTGACATATGGTGCATGCAACACAGCATGCTCTTGTAGGTATAAGACAACATCTATGGCCTTCTGTTCATCAGATTTGTCTTCCACAATACATAGTCATCATATAATGGGACAGCAACTTTTATGCCTCCATAACCAGAAACGACTATTCCAGGCTTATGCATCCAGAAATGAGAATACTTGGAACTTAAATTATTTGTTTTACAGCAAATGGATAGTCAGCACTTGAAAGATAAACTCCATAATGGAATTGCAGACTATGTTGCAATTAAAAGACATTTAATCTCATACTAACTATATTGCATACTAATGGTTTCTTCCCAACAAATGCAGTTGCATTTTGTGGAGTTTCTTTTCATGACTTTCTTTTCTGCATTCCACCATTAAACCATTTAAATTTCAATTACGTCAAATGCTTCCTTCTTGGTTTCTTTTTTATTTTCCAGTAGTGTATACAAAAATTCATGAATAAAAAGGCATACAATGATTTTTAAAACTAAAAGCAATAAGGTTCAAGATCCCAACCCACAATAACTCTTGATTTTATTCCAATCAGCAGTTTTTAAAATATCAGCTATTATACCTTTAAATCAAACCTGATAGGACTATTATGTTGGATTCTACCAGTCTTTGCATTCTTATACTCACTTTCTAGTACCTAAGAATGATACAGTTTTTCAATTTCTAGCTTCCTCAATTTTTATTATTAGATTGCATGTTTGTGATAAACAAGATTTAAGAAATCAATTGAACGAGCTAAAACAACAGGGGGTAAGCACAAACGAATGATTTTAAATAATTTGTATTTCTGAAGTGTTCAATATGTGACCCTTTTAATCAAGGTTTAAGATACGGTCACATTTTTCACATAATGCGAAAAGACTTGTCAAAATGCTAAAATGAAATGAATGGGTTTTTCCTTTTTTGCAAAAGCATTCAGAGAAACTTTGGAACCGAGATATAGAAGAGAAACATGGATAAAAGTAAAAGCTTCCTGTTATGGAATGCTTATAGAATGATTGTGGGGATAATATTTGATTTTTAACATTGAGTTCAAGTATATAGCCTGTACATCTATAATTTCCAAGACCACTGTAAAAACAATAGAGAAAAGGAGAATAGACACTATCTCCTGGAGAGAAAAATTAAATTATCCTTTTAGCATTTTGCTAAAGCTTTTTTTCTCATTTCAGCTTTTTTGCTAAAGAATTTTTGAGCTCAGCTTAAACCCTGCTTTTAATAAATGAAAAGCATCTTACAATCAAGTTAATTCTACACATTTTGTAGTATCATACTGTCAACGGTTCCTAATGCATCACAAATGCTGTTTGTGTACCACTCATGCAAAAACACAGCCAGAACTGAAAGAATGCATTTGTGCAGCATTAACATAAACATTAAAATGAAATTTTAATCCGAACATGGCATATTTCATGATATAATTTTGAGAAAATATTTTTTGATGATGCATATGTAATATATGTATGTGCATGTATAAGGGTGTTCCAAAAACATTGACCAGGCTTTTTAATTCTAAAACATTAGTTGTTGACATATACAATAAAGTACAAAGTTGCATATAAAGAGGCACAGAACTTTATGGTACTGATTAAAATTTATAGGAAATTAAATCTAAATAAATATAAAATTTAAATCTTTATATGATCCCAATACAAAAAATTCCCAATTAGTAAAATGTGCTTTAATTAGTAAAATGTTTCCATACATTAATGAGGTGTATAAACCTTGTATAAACCTTCAGCCTTTCTTCATAAAAAGACTCAGAGATATGTTTAAAGTAATTTGGTGTGGGGCTATACAATACCAATAACGTTAAAAGTATTATGTATTTTTACAATCATTGTTTTGTTTTGTAATTGGTTTACAGCTACTGAAAAGTGATTTCCTGATGTGATTCTTTTCTCCTTGAGAACCATGAAAAAGTGGTGGTTAGTAAAGTACAACCACTTTTTCATATCTTTGAACCCTTTTATGATTAAAAGGATAAATTTTGTTCATTATCTAATAATGTATGCGGCACATTTTAATAACTAGGAATTTTTTGTATGGGGCCATTTTAAATTTTGTTTTATTTAGACTTAATCTTCTGAAAATTTTAATTGATGATATAAAATTCTGTACCTTTTTAATCTAACTAATTAAAAATTATTCTATGTGTGTATGATTAATACTTAAGGAATAAAAACCTAAGTCAGTGTTTTGGGGACATCCTATATATATGTATATACATACTAGCAAACTTCCTTAAGATGAAGAGTAAAAGAAATCTTTTTGTATTAACCTAATTTCATGTCAACCAATAAACCAGCAAAAGGCAAGAAGTGATAGGGGAACTGTTTTCCTTTCTCTTAATAGAAATTTCATGTTAAGAAGGTTTGGTTATATATACATTCTTTAAATCTGGTAGCCATCAATATAAAATACCATTTTATAAAAATAGCTCATAAATATATTTTTAAAAAATTGCCTTTCTTATATCAAAAGCTACAAAATTGTTAAATTTACAGTGGCAAATTTTACCTGTTATAACATAATTTAAACAATGTTTATACTTTTAATTAGCAACTTATTTCGTTCAGAAACTGTCATCTTAATAATTTATTAATGAGTTTTACCAGCAATTGTGTTAGATCATGGAATAAAAACTGTTTAAGAGGCACTATTGCCACATCTTCATAAATGCTTAGCAAATGAAAAAACACAAAAAATTAACCCTTTGCAACAACTTGCTATGATCTACCAATTTATAGTAAGTAATTATATTTCATGAAAAAATCATACACACACAAGCATTTTCAGAACATTTATACACCTACACTGACCTCCAAATCAGACAGTGATTCCTGAGAAGTACTTGTTCCAAGACATTCAGGCTTCTTTTTCTGAAAAATATCTTTAATGTATCCACACTCTGAGCATTTAAAATCTTGAGATCTGAAATTATTTGTTCATGACTTTAGAATATCCACAAAAACAGTCATTGCACACAGAAACATTACGCTAATTTTTGCTAAATAAGTGTACAAAATAATGATAGTAAAATTCATAACATATTATTATAAAGTGAATGAACAAAAGTACAAACAACTTTTAAAATACTTTATTTCAATTAAACACAAAAGGTACATTTAATTTTTTTAAAAAAATCGCTTCAAGAGATTACAAAAAAGACCATTTTATTATCTAAATGCTGTATACTATAACAACATAAAAAATAGAATGGAAAGCATGCATATATGTTCAGTTTAGGCATTTTTCTATACACTCTCTAACCTCCCCCTTTCCACAAACACATCTCAGCAAATTTGATTAATATGTTTTACAACCAACTGATCTTCTATTAAATAGATACAATTTACAAAAATTATATATATATATACACACACACTGAAGAGTAATAGAATTAGGGATTGCTGGCATTATGCAAATTTTGAACTGTGCACCAGCCTGGAAGTGACTTGTAAATGACATATGCAGCAGTTTGAAGAGATAAGGAATGCTGCTCACAGTATCAGCAGTAGTCAAAGGCATAGTCATTAAGAGTATAGATTTAAGCACATTTGATAGTGGCCAAATCATCAAGGCTCAAAGAATGGGTCATTCCATTTCAGAAGGGGGTACAGAGACTCTGATTTTCACACACTACTGTGACAAGGATGTACCAAGTATGTTGAATTTGCAAAGATCCTACTGACATAATATTTGTAGCAGCAAAAAAAATTTTGGATCAGGTGAAATATTTTTGTAGAAGAAAATTTACTTTTGTAAGCAAGGATTTTTCTTTTTTTCGTAATTAAGGCAAGGTCGTGAATTTCTTAGGCTATTTTTTAGCAGAAAAACACTCATATTCGTCCTAACTAGTAAATAATACAAATAACGAGGATATACTGTATAAACAGAACCTATAACCTGACATAAAATATTAGTAAAAACTCAAGAACCCGAGTGTAGGCCGAAAGTAAAAATGCAGCACTGATTGCTTTTCTGATTCTCTGATGCGTGAATACATGACGTAATAAGATTCAGACGCGGAATGTTCAGAATAAGATTCAGAAGAGAAATGTTTATTTTTGTTAGCTTTTGTATAGGCTTTGTCCATATTTTCTCTGAGGTCAGCTGCATTTGTTCGACAGCTAGCATCTTTTGCTCGTGCAGAAATTAATATAAGTTAAAGAAGTTGATTTAGTAGTGATTTCGCAGTGGATAAAGGATACATAGACAGATATTCCGGCAGTATTGATAATAAAAGCATTCAAGAAGTGCAGTATCAACAATGCTATGGACTGCAGTGAGGATGATGTAATTTTTGACGATGACAGGCTTATTTTGGAGGTCAATAAAGTCAGAATTTTATTAGCTGTGTAGAAACTGGCAGAAATTTGGCCTTTGATGGATTTTAAGTGCCGCTTTTTTAGTACCAAAGGACGACCCTTTTTAGGGAAAGCAAATTAATAAAAAAAGCAATTTATTTTTTTAGCAGGAAACTCACGTCTATGGTACATATAATGCTTCGGTGAGGTTAAGTTACCAAGAAATCATAATTAGTGGCAAAATTGAAAAAAAAAAAAAAAAGAGAATCACCCACTAAGTTAAATTTGGGACACCAAACAGAAAATAGAATGTGAATGTGAAACTTCAAAAACACAAATACAGTAAAATCATATTTATATAATATATATTTCTAAAAAGTGTTAAAGTTTTAGTAACTTTCATAGAAAAAATATATAAATTCAAAACACATAATTGATAAAATTATAACGTAAGATGAGTAGATAAAAAAGCAATTAAAAGAAAAAAAAATGTGAAATATTAAGTTATTTCTTTTTTTATAAATATCTTTTTCACTGTCAAGATATTTTTTAATTTTTACTTTAATTCTTGCACACTTTTTATTTCTTTTTTTATAAATATCTTTTTCACTGTCAAGATATTCTTTTTTTTAACTTTTACTTTAGTTCTTACACATTTTTATTTCTATCTGAATATGCCTCTTTCAATAGACAAGAACATCCAAAAAAGATAAACTTGTTAGAAGAATTTTTTTCTTTCCTAATTCCATTTTTAGTTCCTCCATTTGGCAACTTGTCGTCACTAGTGTTTTCTGTTTACTTTCTTTTCAGTTCCTTGTTCCAGGCTGTAGGTGAAGGATTGCCACAAAAGAAGATAAAAAAATTTTTGATCGAAACAGCTGTATAGCCATTCAAGTAACCTTTATGGTGTTATTTTACAAAGTTTTTATTATTTTATGTTTTAAACATCAGTTATTTTAAGCATTTTTTTGTTAAAATTGGTAAGGGGTCATAGAATACTGATAATAGTAAAAACATCATGTATTTAAGCAAATCAATATATGATCTTCTGGTGCAATTTTTTTCTCTGAGAACCATTGAAAAGTGGTTTCAGTCAAAATATATTAATTTTCATATCTTTGAGTCGTTTCATGATGAAAGGCTGAAATTTTGTAAAACACCTAATTAATGTATGGGGCACATTTTAATAATTAGGAATGCAGGGTGCCCACCTATGTCAGGAGGCAAAAATAGTATCATTAGTAGCCTCAGACATAAAAAAGAAAGTTGCCAGTTCATTAGCCACTTTCTTAATTTCAGTTGCCAAAATAGTAGCGTTTTTGAAAGATTTGGTTGTTAAAAAAAATTTATGCCATGTAGCTTTATTTAAGAACAAATAAATAAAATGATAAATTAAAAAACTTTATGCATAATATAACAGAGAATATAGTATTATTATTTTTATAGTACGATTAAAAAAGCAGATTGGAATGTTTGATGAACGATCAATTGCAGCTTTGAAAATAAATGGGGGTTCACAAAAAACGAAATCCGATTTTCAAATGAGTCGTCTGGAGTAAGGTATAAATAACCAAAATTTGAAAATAGTATGAAAAGGGCATTTTTTAGTTAAAAGAGTCGTCCAAGTCACTTTATCTGTAAATTAGTAGCAAAAGTTGCCGGTTTACATCCTGGGAATGTTTTTGCATAGGGGTTGTATAAAAATCTAAATTTTATATTTATTACAATTTAATATGCAGAAAATCAACAACATGAAATTCTGTACCATTTTTTTACATGACTTTATAATTTATTCTTTACATCTATGATCAGTATTTAAGGAATAAAAACCTTGGTCATTGTTTTTGGGACACCTTGTATATACAATTCCCTTTTGTGAATAACAAAATTTTAAATATGAAACTGGCGTAAGAGATTTGACTAATGCTTTAATACTTTTTTTCAGAGGGTGTTATAAAAATTCATGCAGAAACATAGAATAGGTAAATCATAAATATAAGTTTAATGAATTTTTTTCAGTAACAATTGGATCTAAAAAATATCCTTTTTAGGAGGAGGAAGGGAGTTTATTGAACATGAAGAAGTAGAGGATTGTAGAGCAGTCCTCTAGGAGTCAAATGTTGAATAGTACGGCAGCATAATCTCAATACATCAGAGCGTGAAAATAGAAACACTTTCCCAGAATTCGCTTTTACTTCTCTGTTCCACTGATACATGGGACGAAAGAATTTTTTAATACAGTACCCCTCGTTATATTGTGCATTCAAATATATCACGATTTTTCTATATCTCTCATTTTTTTTGTACCCCTTTGCTTTGTTACTTTATATGAGAAGCATACAGTACATTTAAAAAACACAACTCCAATCACATAAGAGATTATTTTTCAATGGTGGGCACTTGCCGTTTATAAGCATTCATCACTACTAAGGCCGGAACTACTGGCCTCTTTATTATGGAGGCACCTAATAGGTGGACCAGTGTTGCCTCCTATGTAGGGACGAATGAAATGACACCCAAGCCCGTGTTGGGAATTGAGCCCGGACCTGTAGTGTAATAGAATGGCTCTAACCACTACACAACCCGGATGGCACGTAAAAGATAGAATGAATTAATTGTCTCTCACTGATCTTTGATGAAAAACGAGTCATGAGAGAAAAATCAAATCAGAATGACTCTGGATAGTTTCTTCAGCTAGAAATGAAATATGTATTTGTACACAAATTAAAAAAGGTAAATTAAACTTCTATGCTTATTGTTTAAGTGTAATTACCTTTGGATTATCAAACAGTTGAAAGATTTATTTTATAATAAATGATGGATTTTGAAAATAACAATAGTAGAATTTAAGACTTAAAAAACTTAATATTAATAAAAAATTTTATGTTAAAAATAAATGTTAAACTTATGTCATAATCTATTACCAACTACACTGATGGATAGTAGAGATGAGACGGGCTCAGCCCGAGCCCGGGCTCGGGCTCTGTAATTCAAGATTGTGTTCGGGCTCGGGCCCGTGAAAAATTTCTCCTTTGTTGAACATACTCCTTGAAACAGATTTTAAAAAGTGATTCATGGGATAAATAGACGTACTTATTTCAAAAAATAGCGGCACGGGGGACTAGAAGGTGTGTGAAGCTGCAAAATTTATTGTATCCTCTTAATGAAGTAGTTAATTTTATTTGTCTTTAGCTGAAATTTCGGGCTCGGGCTCCAACTTTAATAATATTGCTCGGGCTCGGATTAAAAGTTTTCTGGCTCGGGCTTCAAAAAATGAGCCCGAGCTCATCTCTAATGGATAGCAGAACAAATTTCAAAGGTTTCCTCTAATGATGCAACGGATATCAAATTTGGCCAGGTACCGAATATCCAACCAAACTTTCAGCCGAATATCTGGTTATCCGGCAGCAGTATGTTTTCTTCTTTTTTGTTATATTTTCTCATTAGTTTCAAATAATTTAATTCAAAAATCAGAAATTGTTTTGGGATTGTTTCCATGAATTTAGTACCAGTTTTACTGCAATTAAAGTCATACAAATAACAATATCATGGATGTTCGTCCTCAAGATTTAGATAATTATCTTAAAAGATCAATTCTTGTAAGAAAGACATCTCCATTCAACTGTTAGAAAATCAAGGTAAAAAATTTCCTTACTTTACCAAAATTAAGAGGGGGGGGGGCAGGCAGTTTCTCACCAGCTAGCAGTACTACAGCAAATACACTATTCTCATAAGTATGTCAATTTATGATGGAAAAAAGGTAACCAAATTCTTAAAAAGATGGAAAACACAGAATTTTAATACAATTTCTTCTAGTAATAATTTACTCCAATCTTAAAAAAAGATGGACGTACTTAATTTTTTTCCCTTTTTCTGACATGCAGGATGTCCATTGGTGACTAAAAAAGCAACTTTTGCTACTAATTTAAAGATTATACGACTCCTTTTATAAAAAAACAGCATTTCCATACTATTTCAAGATTTTGGCTACTTGTACCTTAGTTCAGGCAACTAATTTGAAAATCAAATTTTAGTTTTTGTCAACCGTCTTTTCTTTTCAAATTTTTTATTGGTCATTCAACAAACATTCTAATCTATTTTTTCAATTGTGTTATAAAAAAAAAATTTACTGTATGCTCTGTTATAGAATGCATAGAGTTTTTTAATTTATCATTTTATTCTTTCTTTCTTAAATGAAGCTAAATGACGTATGCTTATTTCTTAACTACAAGATCATGCAAAAATGCTACTATTTTGGCAACTAAAATTAAGGAAGTGGCTACTAAACCAACTTTTTTAAGTTGGTGAGGTGACTAATGATACTATTTTTGCCTCCTGATATTGGTGGATACCCTGTACATGATAAAAATACATTCTAAAAAGTATTGAAAAAATATTTTCACAGAACTTTGTTTTGTTTTTTTTTTGCATTTTTTATTATTGCAGGTTTTAGAAATTATTCATTTATTAAGTTTATTTATATTATCTCTCCGTATATAATTTTAGGCCGGATATTTGTAATACCTGGCTACTGCCAATTATTCAGCATATTGTCAGGATAGGCCAGATGCAGTGTGTTTGCCGGATATCCTTTGCATCCCTAGTTTCCTCACATCTCAAGAAGCTCAATTGTTAAATTACACAAAATGTGAAAAAATAATTTGGGAAAATTGGATACTGATAAAGTAATGAACACAGATGATGTGCCATTTGCTTAGTCACTAAGCCATGTGGAAATTATAGGTAACATGCTTTAAAAAGTAAGTGCATGTCATGAGAAAACTTTTCTAATAGAAGTATAATGCTAGAAGTATAAGTCATTATTTAAAAATGTACTGCATTGCTAAAATAGCTTGAAGCCTCTGGTATATATGAAAAATAAATAGCTTACTTTAGAGCTAGCTGTTTTCTCTCTTCTGGGGTATAATCCAAAGAGCCAAGAGCTCCATTTCCATGAGTAGGCATAAACCCAATTATAGCAAGCAAAGCAGTCCTAACTAAAGGGATTTAATAAAAAATTACTCATGATAAAATTTACAATCAAATCTATCATATCATTTGAATTTTTGTTTTAATTACTATTTACGAAATTTGAATCCAGTCATTTTAATGAACAAAAAAAATGATTCTTTGAAATTCATAAACTTAAATCTGCAAATTTTGATAATCTAAATTTGGCTTGCAGTTGTAAAATTACAAATAGCATGAATCTTCTGTGAATAAAATGTTTAAAATTAAATTTCATTACATCATACTATTTTAATGTTTAGAGCACATATGGGCAACCTACAGCCAGCAGGCCGGATGAGGCCCACCAGGACTTTTGATCCAGCCCAAAGAACATATCAAAACCCCATATAAGCCATTCAAAATTCTATATAAGTCGCGATTACATGGTACGACTTCACTAACATGCTTAAGTCTGGTTCGCTACTCCGCTAACATCCTAAAGTATGCCCATAACTTTTCAAAGGAGTATTTGAAGAAACTTTCAAAAAAATATCTTCAAAATTTTGCAGTCCAAAAAATGAGACCAAAAAATGTTTTGCTACTTGAAAATTCCCCCAATAGATCAATGCAAATACAAGCTACATGAGAATTTTAAGACTAAAATTAAAAGCATTAAAAATAGCATATGATGGAGAGTGGTGGAAAAATAATTTATGCCAGTGCAATAGTAATTTAAATTTGGGCTGTTGAAAGGGAAAATGCTTGATTTGTGGAAAACTAATTGAATTTTTCAAATAAATGCAGGTTTTCATTGTTTCTTGGGGGGAAATGGATTAAAGATGGTTCTTCAAAGAACATTAGAAAATCTACACAAAATGCATGTAATGCTCAATTTAAAAGAAATAATACTAAATGACTTATGCTTTTTTCAAGAACACGTTAGAATAAAATGTATTCAATCAAACTCATGTGAACAAGACAAATCGAATGACAATAATAGAATCATTCAAATTGATTTTGCAATGGCTTTTTCTTGTGATTATCAAAATGAAATTTAATCAGCATTATGGTCAAGAGAAAATGTTCAATTATTTACAGCTGCATTATTTAAAAAAAAAAAAAAAGCACTACTTTTCTCATTTGTTCCGACACTAGAGATAAAGGTTTCTGTATATGCATTTTTAATGATATTATATGATATAATAATAAAAAATAACAATTTGTCAGTAAATGAAATTATTTATAGTGATGGACCATCGTCTGAGTTTTAAAAAAAATGCCAAGATTGCTTTATATACTTTCAGAAAAATTTCACAAAAATTTTCAGTGAAAATACTTTGCTACAGCTCATAGCAAAGGTGTAGTAGATGGAATGGGAGGAAGAATAAAATCCTTGGTTTGAATGAAAGTTATGAGCAAATCTGAAACTACAAATGTACAAAACTCATTAGACTTCGCTATTGTTGCATCCAATTTAATGACAAACATTACAGTTCTCCATATGAGCCAAGTAGATATCGAGTTGAGTCTGCGAGTCGAGAAGTTCACGCAATCCATGGGTTAATGTTGAAGACGTAGTTGGTATTAAGCAAATGCAATTTGCAAAAAAATTCAATTGTGGAAAACAGACTGTTCAAATGTGATTCCTGATATTGAAGTAAATTTTATCTTTACCAAAAGCATCAAAAACTTAACATTTCAAATTTTAATATTGGTGACTGGTGTGCAGTTACTTATGATAAAAATGTTTACGAAAGGGGAAATCTCTAATACTTTTGGTACAGATGTAAAAGTGAATACGATGATTCCTTCAGGAAGTTATTAGAAATGGCCCCAAAAATCTGATGTTTTTCTGTATCCAATTGAAAATGTCATTAAAAAAACTTTCTAAACCTATTGTAGCTGGTTCAAGGGGACAATTTAAATTTGAAAAAATGTAATTTTGTCTTGACTAGGAAAATTTCAATTTTAACTATGTTCAGATAAGAAATGATTTAAACAACTAAAGTTGATTTGAAATATTAAATAAATATTAATAAAAATTATTGATTGACTTATTGTATAAATGTTAAAATATCGTATAATATTTTAATACATTTTTATCTTCATACATTTTTAAAAGCAAAATTTTACTAATTCACAAGGTCACAGACGTAATGCAGGTTTTTAATTTTCATTTATTCAATTATTTGTTAAATTTAAATTTTAACTTTGATTTTAGGTGGCATGATAAATAAGTTATTACCCTATTTTTTTTAATTGTGTGGCAATAAACTCACAGAAATATTAAAGTTTGTCATTACTCAAAATTTGCTTTTTTTCGAAGACACATGCAACATTAAAAAAAAAACTATTTAAAAAGTAACTATTATATCAAGATGATAGGCTTCTGCATAGAAGAATAAGGTAAAATGTATATTGCTTTAAAGAACTTTTGTTTGGATTTTTAAATACGAAATATATTGAAAAATTCTTGATTAATTAGAAAAAAATGCTTTCCAAATATCACACTCGTAACACGGAATGGCCTAATAAAGAATCAAAGTATGTTACCACTTTTTTGGGATAGCCTGTATATATATATATATATATATATATATACACACACACACAGATATAGCAAAGTGCCTTCTTTCATTTAACTCAATTTTCTGGTGATTTTATTTAACGTTCATCAACAATGTGTGATAACATAGATTAGAACAAATATATTAAATACACACTAGACTAATAAAAACAAATCCAGAGAACAAGTTTATAATTTCGATTCTTGAGAAGGCACACAGAGATTAGAATTTTGGTGCATGGTGCATAATTTATGCGAGTCAATTTTGCTTAGTTAAGATTTACAAAGCAGAAAGGTGTTTATACTTGTTTATGGTGAATTACTTGTCTTTACTTTGCATTTAAAAAAAAAAAAGTGAGTTTGTGTATGAACAAATTTCTCAAAACGCTACACAATTATGAAAACCATCTGAACAATTTTTGTTATGTCTATGGTGAACTAACTTTGAAATCCCAATACAAAAATGTTACTCTCTTGGTAAGAAAAGCATATGAACTGTACTTCAGGTGTCAAATTGGTAATCAAGTTCTTAGACCCTCACATTTGCTGTGTGTCTTGTGTGTAAGGGAACTAAAGAACACTCCATGGACTTAAAAAACTGTTGGAATATTTTAAAAAAAACAAAAAAAAAACAACAAGAACATTAAAAATCCCAACCTGCTTTTACCTATCTGGTCTGTTCCTCACAGGTAAAAGCTTCCAATCTCTAAGCCATCAGAAAATTGGAAATTATATTTAGAAAATTCTAGAGATGATGATTTATAATTCAGTCTAGAAACATATGACAATGAAGACATAGGTTTTGATGCAACATCTACAGAATCTCACAAAATCAATCAGTCATAACTCAATGATCTTTTTCGAGGTCTTAACTTATGAACGAATCAGGTAGAACTGCTGGCTTCCAGATTAAAGGATTGGAATCTCCTTGAAAAGGGAACTAAACCTTCTTTTTACCAGTGACGAGATTAGATTTTAAATGCTTGCTTTCTGCAGAAGGCAATTTAGTGCACTGTACTGACATTTAAACATATTACAGTTTTTCAATAATGAATAATGTTTAATTATGACCCTAAGAATAGAGGCTTGTTCATAGATTCCTCTAAACAGGTATGGGTAACCTTTGGAAAGTTGCGGGCCAAAATTTAGGATGTTAGCGACATTGCAGGCCATATAAGTAGGATTTTAATTTGGTTTATATTGATTGTCTATGCCAGTGCTCCCTAACCTTTTTATCGCCGCAGACTGGTCAGTGTTTGATAATTTTACCACAGCCTGGTGTGTGTGTGTGGGGGGGGGGAATGTTGATTGTTTAAATTTAATAATTTTAATTTGATTGTACTTAAACATGCCTTCAAAATGAAATGCAGTTTCACAAAAAATGAATATAAAGTGATTTAGCATTTTACTAACTAAGAGCAAAATATTCCATAATAATTCATTTAACAGACAAAGTTAAATTTTGTCAATCAGCGTAACCAGAGTAATAAGAACTTTCCCTTTTGAGTATTTATTTATTAATTACTACACAATGATTTTAAGGAATTTTGTCAAATTAATTTTTAACACATGTCTGAAAATTTTAAAAAATTTATTATCAGGATATTTCTTGGTACACGAATTTGGAAGTCTAGAGCAGCAAATTTTTAGCAAATGAAATTAAGAGTATTTTGAAAAAAGATCATGCGAGCTTTTCATAAATACAAAAATTTCTTTGGCACATAAATACAAAAACTAATTATGTAAGCACTTTACAATTTTTAGAATGTCTTTTTAACCCCTTCCGTTTTACTCCAGTGATATTTCAGGACGGGAGAGCTCAAAAATTATGTGCCAGAAAGATTAGAGCATTTCAAATTCTTATGAATGGGAATTTTTTTATATCGAAATGTCCAAAGCCTTAAAATGAATGCATAAGTTCTACACAGACCTAACTTAATGGAATATTTTTTTAAATAAAAAAAAATAGTACTTTTATGATTGTTTTCTTGAAAATAGTACAACTTTTAAGGTGTTAAAAGCTGTACTATACACTGAAATAAATGATAAATTTGTATTAGTTACAAAACTTTTCTCTGGTTTTCCATTTATTTCAGTAAGTAGTTCAGCTTATAAAGTATCATTCATGATTTTGAGTCCCTTGTGAAATTAGTTTACTTTATTTGTGTACCCAGTGCCGTATTAAGACAGTGCAGGGCTTGTAGCAAATGTTACCAGGGGCCCTATGCATCAGTTAAAGGGTATTAGTCATTAAATGGGGAAAAATAATTGTATCCCCCAATTTTCACTTCCCAATTGGGAACATCGGCCATTTCAGACTATACTTTTAGGGTCTATACTTTGACCATACTTTTATGTCTACTTTAAATAATAAGTGAGGTATTAAGAATAAATGAAATATGTATTTTTAAATTTAAGTAAAGATATGAATTAAGGAGTGACATAGGAACTTTGTAAAAGAAAGGGGAGCTGGGGCGAACATTGTAGGGTGATAAATTTGGTTATAATTACTGTATTTTTGGTCGCGTTATTAACCAATTTTAATAACTGTTTCTAAAAAATTCGAAACACAACTTTAGGAACTATTTAATTAAAAATAAATAAAGTTTTGATTCCAATTATATAATAGAAGCATATCTAAAGATCATTAGCTCTTTAATCCAGTTATAATTACTTTTTTATAAAACACATATACATAATACAGAACTTTAGCCCTACCGTGGCTGAGTGGATAAGACACTCAAAATAGTAGACAGCTGAAATGTGAAGACCTTGGGTTCGGGGCCCGTCGTGCGGCTGTCGATCTACCGGTCTGGAGTTTCTATCTGCTTTCTCCAGATGTAACGTGAATACACATTAGAACCTCATAGAAAATCTTCCGACCAAGGCACACTCCATTGCAGGCAGATCACCCTTGCATAGTGTTCCCATAATCAACACACTTAATATACATAACTTTAGTTAGTGTTTACTCTATAGTAAATGGAGCATTGAATAGTCCTAAAAACATGTCTACCGTTCTCCACAAATATTTCGCCAAGCATCGAATACATATGGAGGCATACTAACATTCTGCCATTCATTTCGAAGCACAGGAGTTTTTTAAATATCGCATAGTTTTATAATAGTGCAGTCGAGCACCCACTTTACATTAATTTCAGGCCATGTGAGGGCGTCACAGTTGTTTACTTTTATTTTGAGAGCTTAAAGAGTTATTTAAAGCACTCAAAGTTATGTTTAGTTACAATGTTTAGTGAATGTTTTATAACTTTAAAGATAACTTTGAGTGCTTAAAATGCAGTTTAAATAATTTTTTAAGCTCTCAGAACAGAATAAAAGTAAACCACTGTAACACCGTCAATTAGCCTGAAATGAACGCGAGATACACGCTCCTGTGCATTGAAATCAATGACAGAATGTTAATATGCTTCCCAGCATCATTGGTTCTTCCGATAACCGCAATGCCAAAAAAATTTACATCCTTTATTTTTTCTTGCAAAGCACGCTGCATTGAGTGTGCCAACATTTCTAAAATTTCATTCTGAATGTCCAGACTGATCCATTTATCGCTCTTGGACAACCATGATTTAACATCCAGACACATTGTTGCCAATTGAGTTGCCCATGAGTTGTAAGCAATTTAAAAAAGGATGAAGGCACAACCAAGTGTTCTCACTAACCTTTCTCTCTTCTCACTTTGTTGTTCATTGTGTGAATTTCCTAGAAAAAGTAGACTACATTTTTTAAAATCAGGTTTGAGGTAAACAACATACCATAAACAGGGATGTTAACTCCAACACTCGATTTGGGAGCACCCCGGGAGCAGAAAAAATTTCATTTGGGAGCACCTCGGGAGCAGAAAAATTCCATTTGGGAGCAGAAAAATTCTATTTGGGAGCAGAAAAATTCCATTTGGGAGCACCTCGGGAGCACAAAAAAATAGTTTCCGAGAGGAAAACTAAGATTCGAGATCAGAATTAACATGATTTTCGAGCATAAAATTGAAGATTTAGGAACACAATAAATGCATACAAGAAAAGCAAAGTTTGCGAGCAAACACCATTTGCTAAAAGCAAAACACTATTTGAAAACACTTTAGGAAAGCTCTGGAAAAAAAAAGGGTGTATACAGGCTATGCTATCAGCAACTTTCGAATAACAAGTTATGAAAGGCGTATTGATTTCTCCTTTAAGTTTTCATTTAAAGACAGCAGATTTATTTTGCACAAAAAAAACATTTTCCTCCATTTCTCTTTCTCAAAAAGGTACAATATCAATTAAAAAAATAAAAAATAAATAAAAAAAAAAAAACCAATGCATGTGTACATGTTGAAAAACGAATTGGTCCATAATGTTTCATCTCCAAATAGCAAATCGTGCCCCTTCATAAATAAAAAATGGTTCCCGTTGCGATGATTACCGTAATTTATGGAAGAAACGCCGCACCCACGAAAATGAGCTTAGTTAGCTAGAAAATCGTCAAAAACGCCGCAGCCGCGATCGTTGGTGTGTGTGTGTGGGGGGGGGGGGGGTGATCGTGGTCAGAAGTCAATGACAGATAAAATTCAATGTTTTCTAAAATAATTTCTTAATTAACAAAAAAATAAATAAAAAATATGTTGCGTTACTTATTAGACGTAATTTATTAAAAAAGCTATTAAGTTGATCGGATATATTTCGGTAGAAATTGGATGAACGGTAAAAAAATCTCCTTTTTTCTCCCCCTTCCCATAGAATGTTTTAAAGTATTTGCCACTATTTTACGAAGCTTACGATTTCTATTTTCAAATAATCAGATATCAATGTTTATATTCACAAAGGTGAATTTACAGAAATAAAAAAATAACTTCTAAAAAACTTCTTGCATCCGCACAAAGTTCAGACAGACTACCAGGCGCCATTAAAATGAAAACAGCAATCGATGTGTGAGAAGAGTCTCCAGTTAAAAGTAAACATTCCCCCCAAGCCCCCCCCCCTCGCGGATGGCCAGCTGTTGATTACGTAATGAGCTTGCTTCAGCAAATTGTTGTTTTAAACTGAATGTTGTGTAACAACTCTTGATGGTATTTATTTATTATTTTTTATATTTATAACATTGGGATTTATTTTAAAAGCATTCAGCATTTCTTGAGCATACCAATTAGTTGGCAGTGTTTATTCCATAGAGTGCACAGGGCGCAAAGCCGCACGGCGAAAAAAAAAAATCTTTCAGATTAACTTTATTTATTTTTTTTGGGGGGGGGGAGGGTTAAACTCGCACCGTGCGCAACATTGACTAATGTTGGCTGAAATTCAGTATTTTAAGAACAATAGAGTTTCATGTGAAAAACGGGTGCATTTAATAGAGGGTAGTGCACTTTTGCGGTATTTTACAGAACTTTAACCCTTCAAAATATATATTCAAAACTTCATTAAAATTTAATTATAGTTTTAAAATGTAGATGTAAAAGATTTACTTCTATTTTTTTTTCTTTTTACTTAATTGAGGAGACATCGGTTGGATGTATGAAGCCATCCACTTCAGAGCACGGGACATGGACCCATCTTAGGGTGCTCTGACTTTCTCCAAAACTGGATCAAACTTCTTTTCTATGGGGGTAGGTTCGCATTCTGATTCGCTACGCTGTGATCTGTGCACGCTAAAGAGTACGTGTCGGTGGTGGCGCCATCTTTTGAGAAAATTATCACGAAACGAATTTTTTGATTTTTCGTTGAAGATCGGCTTAAAAAAATTAAAAAATATTGTAAACGCCGCACCCGGTAGAAACGCCGCACTTACTATTTTTTAACTTTTAAACTCATAAACGCCGCGGCGCTTCTTCCATAAATTACGGTACTTGTTTGCCTATCTGGCCGGCCCTGATTGAGGTGACTAACAAAGCCCGACTGGTCCGATCCGGGGCGGGTAGAATGGCTTCGGAATGCAGCTTTCGTACGCAGTTTGAATCTTGCTTTACTGCTAACTAGCTTTCCATACACGCTTTAAAAGATAAATGAGCGTGGCAAAAATTTAACAAAGAGTCAAAATGACGTATTCGGCGCAGACCGGCGCAAAAATCGGCTAAAAGCGCAGTTCGGCGCAAGAATTTGTGTTTTGGCACAGCTCGGCGCAATCGGCACAGAATTAACATCCCTGCATAAACAAATATGGTGCAAGATTTTCTCAAGGGGGAGCTGAGCCTGTCTGAAATATTCCAGGGGGAGCCACAGCTCTCCCAGCTCTTAACGCCCCTGGAATAAAGTTTGAAGAGTGAAAGGGGTGTATTAAGATAACTCCATAAAAATTTCTAAAAATGGCTATTTTTATGATTTTTTGTCCAGCTTCCCCCTAATGATAGAAATGCAACTTCTATAGCAAAAAATCAAGTCATCTGTTAACTTTATCGGCTGATTTTTTCAAGTCAATATTGATAAAATTTATTTTAATAAATTTTTAATTTGATGTTCCCAATTGGGAAAAGGGGCCTGTAAAAAGTTAAATGCGATCAAGTATTTTGTGAGTTTCTTTGTAGAGCAAGAGTATAAGAAAACCCTCTTTGTTTTCAATTTGATGGGGTTATGCTTTCCAGAATACCCCACCATTTTGTCTTTATGGAAATATCCTCCCCGTTCTAATTATTTTATCCAAACTAACTTACTGAAATTCACGACCTTGACCTCTGATTTCGACTGGCTAAAAGCGATTCCTTTATATTTAACGTGGTTAATTTCCATAATTAATATGATAATTTATCATAATTGTGGATTCTCAAAATATAAAAAAAAATTACATTCTATATATTATTATTGTTTGAAATAATATTTCACCTGTGTTCAAACATTGTAAAATGCAAAAAAAAAGAAGAAATAAATAAAAAGAAAGCAAGCCAAATACCAAAAGCTTTCTAAATATGGCTTACCCCTTACTCCATATACTTTCAAATTTCGCCAAAGTCACCCCCCCTCCTTACTCTAAAACAAAAAAACAGACAGCCCAACATCCGGTTACATACCAGGGGTCAGTCCAGGTTTCTTTCCCAGGGTCCCATTTTTGTGAAATTTTACCTAATTTTGTGAATTTTTTCTATTTTTGTGAATCTTTCCTTATTTTGTGAACTTCTTCCAATTTTCTATTTCATTTTTGAGCAAGAAAGCAATCATGAAATAGAATTGAATTTTTTTTTTTATTAAAAATAAAATGGGCATAGTTAGTTCCTTTAAAAAAAAAAGGCCAAAACTGAATAATTTCTGTTCACCGAACATCCGGGATAGTCATACCCTGGAACAATATTTTAAAAAAAAATTCAATTAAAATTTAAAATATAAAGCTTTAAATCTTTTACTTTTAAATGATTAAAAAATAATTATTTCATAATATTTCATTTTATAATAAACGTAGGCCATGGTAGTTTTGATTTTAAATTGCAGGTACTAAACACTTTTATTTACACTCCAAATTCAAACTTTAGTAATTTTTAAATATTACAATGTCTGTCAGTTTCGACTGGAAATACTCTAATACTGACTATGTGAAAAATGCAATTTTTAAATCTAGTTAAATTTCAACAATTGAATGGAAATCAAAAATAAGTTGTAGATGATTACAGATAGGAGAAATTAGCTAACATTATATTTTTAAAAATTAATTTCAACGTGTACCATTAAAGAAAAATTACTTGTCAGTGTACACAGAATATCCCAAAAACACTGACTTGGGTTTTATTCCTTAAATATTTTTCACAAATATTTTATAGTAAATCACAAAGTTATGTAAAAAAAAAAAAAAAAAGGTACAGAATTTTACAGTAATGATTATAATTTTTGGAAGATTAAATCTAAATAAATACAAATGTACATTTTTATATGGTCTCCAAACAGAAAATTCCCAGTCTGTAAGATGTGCCCATACATTAAGTTATAAATTTTCAGTCTTCTAGCATTTTTTGCTCACTACAGCCTACGGCCCTGCCTATGCCGATAGCATTCCTCTGTAGTGTACCCCTATGACCGCTCTTTAAGACATTAAATCCCAATAAAATCACTCCTATGCTTTGTTGTTTACTCCCAAAAATGAAAAAATGCAGTATTACACTATTTCTACCCCCCCCCCTTTTTCCAGCCTTGAGCAATGATTGACCTATATTTATCCCATTTTACATTCCACAGTGTGGATTCTCGACCGATTAAACAGGGCGCAGCACCTGACAACCCTTTAACGTCTGGCAGTCCTTTTTCTCCCCCCTATGCTTTGGTATGTTGGTCCGTTTTTCCATTCTTATTTGCCAAAACTTTTTCTTCTTCCTTACCATACAGTTTTCCTTATACAGGAGACAATACAATGAAGTCAAAATCGACATTTAAACGACTCTTTACAAAACAGGAGGGATAACTGTTCCTTCACAAAATTCCAATCACCCTTTTTTTTTTTTTTTTTTTAATGCAACCAGATATAATGTCCTTTTATAAATAATTATTTTTTCTGTTTTCTTTCATTTGCGTGATCTGAAAGATGCCCCTGGAAAGTTTGTTTTTTCAGTAATGTAAAAGGGCCATCTGGCACATTACGCTTTCAGTTGGGGGGGAAAGAAGGGAGTTCAAAATGATTTCACCCGTAAGGATGTTATGTTTGATAAGTATGCAGTTGTGAATTAGTACACAATAAGCTTAGCCACATAAATGACGGCAGCTGCCATTGTTTTGAATTGGATGTTATGCACTCTTGCAAGTTGTTCTTAATGATTGCTTTTAGTGTAATCATTACATGGCCTTTCTACTACAGATTATTTATAGTTATTACAGATATTTACTAAACATCAGAGAATTACGGATTTATTTCAAAATGCAAAACGACTTATTGTGAGTTAGAAAGTTTGCGTGATTTCGAAGCATGCATTGGTCTGAATTTATGTCTGCCTTTAGGAATAAGATTTAGGACTAAGTTAATCATTTTGAGATTGCATCAAACGATTTCTGAACATTTACTACATCGTGCATAAATGTGCCACTTTGGAAAACAAAGTGCTTTCTTTTAATCCTCTCCCCAACCTGGCTGCCCTTTTTACATACACCACTGGTTTATTCATGAAGAACGTTGTAATTTTCCGAGAATGACAGCTGTCATCACCTTTACTTCTGGCAATGAGCCTTATTAATATTAAGTGGAATAAGTCTTGATGTTTAATTTTTTGGCATAAACACAACTCACATGAAAAGAATTAATAAATGAGCACTCGCTACTAGTCTGAATTTTATTCCCAGAAAGAGAGCTCCTACATAGCAGGTGGAGGGAACTTAGGAGGAAGAACAAACAAGTGCAGGCGTCTGCTTCAAACTGCAATCGTAAGCGCTGTAATTTACCCCCCTGGCTTAGGGTTTCCAATCAACCTACCTCCCGTCATCATCATCAATGTTGTTTACATTTAGGCCAAGATATTATTGGGTGACGATCGGCGATTGCTAAATGATAATAATTCCTAAACTCAATTGAAAAGTGCAATAGTTATTTTGTGAAAGGGCCACTTTGGTCAAACTGAATTTTGTGAAGGGTCCGTTTTTCCAATATTGAATTTTGTGAAGGGTCCGTTTTTAACTTGTTAAATTTTGTGAAGGGTCCATTTTCGAACCCGATTTCGACCTGGACAGACCCTTGCATACCATCCTCGTATCTACTACAAACCAAAATTATTTCCAATATTTAAATAAAAATTATCGTTTCGTGGGAGAATGTCTTTTTTATGGGGCGCTTTTATTCCTACATTCCTATGGACCTCAGCTTTTGGAGAAATGCAGAAGCTCAACTCGCTTTTCCTGAGAAAATCCTCAGAAAGAGCCACAAATATTTTCTGTATGTTGAATCATTTTGAAAAGTTTGATTACAACTTCATTAAAAAATTCATTCAATTTTTTACTGCAAAGCCCCTGAAATGATCGGGGCCCAATTGGCTACAGCCTACCCTGCCTGGAATAATCAGCCCACTGACAAATTAATGCAATTTTGTGAGTGGAGGTGGTTAGTCGGAAGATTCACATAAGCATACATTTTGTGAAAGTGAAATAGGAATGTTGACATTAATTTCCTGTTTTATTTTCTCGTTAGAGGCAGTCACCCACTCCGACCCCCTCCCTTTAATCTATCCTTGATCCGGCACTGACTGTTCTTTCATTTTGGCTCTTAGTTATATTTTGTTTATTTCTGGATTCTGGATTCATTCTTCCAATTAAGACTAACTTTTAACATTATTGGTAAGGAATGCACATTTTATAGGCCATACTTAAGCGAATGGTCCAAGGCTCTGGATATCCCCTCCAAGTTGGCAATTTTTGTCAGCAAAAAGATAATTATGAAGAATTTTTCTGGGAACTGCATTTTCTGTTCTACAGTGTGTTAAATATACTCTTGTGCATGTCTCTTATTGCTGTCTATAGAATATACTCTTTCAGATTCGCCTAGGTAATCAGTTGGCTAAATAATGCAGGCATGCAATAGCCACATTAAGTTTATATTTATTCTTTCAATGAGTTATCTCCAATTGATTAACAGTTCCATAATAGAGCTTCAAAAATTGTCTAATTAAAAAAAAAAGGAGGAAAAAAGAAAGAATTAAGATATTTATTTTTTGCTTAAAAAAAGCTTGATCTTGGGAGAGGAAATGAAAACTTTCAAGCTAAAGGTGCGGGGCCCCTAGCATTTGCTACTTCTCCTATATTGTTAATCCAGCACATTCGGTAAAATGTGATTTATACAAGACATGCCAATTCAGAATTGTTCTTTGTAATTTACTTTAGTCAAGCAAAACCATCTTCTATTAAAGTTATCAGTTCATGTTACATATTTCAACAAAAAATTTTCTTTATAAAGCAGTTGAAAATTCACTTTTACAGCGTTGAAAGCTCATCAAAACTGATGCTTTGAGATAAGCTAATATTCAATTCATAGTCAAAAGTAACAAGAGAATTGGATTACGGAATTGAAAACAATTCAAATGTAATAAAGCTGATACAGATAAAATTCTAATTTAGTTATATGAAATAATCAATATACAACCACATATAACAACCTACATATGATTTATACTTTTTTTCATCTTCTCCCCCCCCCCCCCCACCAACACACAAACATGTAAGTTGTTTGATATAAATGCTTTAAACTTTGCCTTCAAGATATACCTGTTTAATTTAAGACCCAATATCAAACACAATTTTCATTTAATTTTTAAATTTTGGAGAAGCAATAAGTAAAAATTTTGGATCCTCATATTACAAATATATATCAACAATAAAAATTTACTTACTAGACCACGACGGCTGCCATGACTCAGGATGATGTCCAGAAATGCTTAAGCAAATTTTCTTATTTGTTTCAAACCTTCCATTAGGCTAAAAACTCAAAATTTATAAAAAGAAAAGATAAAGATTACAAAATATATATTTTGCACAAATAAAAAAAACTAACATTTTTTGAAGGATTAAAATTAATTTTATACAAAAAATGTCAAGATTATGCTCTTGTATGTCAGTATGAAGAATGCAATGATAATGAAAAGCGTGCACACTTTTTAAATGATAAAACTCATAATTAGGCATACAATATAATAGAGCAAGAGACAACGACCGCCAGACCTTCGTCATAGTATAAAAGCTGAAACTTTCTCTGCGCATACCCCCCAACAGAGGTAGGAACAATCGGCCACTATAAAGTTTGGATGATCGTGGCTTTGGCAGGTAACAGGTGGCAAAGGTATGGTGGCAGGTGTATAAAATTGCCGAAAATTTCATCATTTCATAAAGCTTAATTTTTTTTATATGTTCTTTTTTGCAGTACTAGAAATCACTTTATCCCTTGCCAGACACTTTTCCATCGTGGCAAACCCCCGCCAGACAACCTCAAAGTCTTGAAAAACGTAATTCTATTACGAGCGCGCTGCAAGAAAGTTCAGAAGTAGCAGTATAAAATGTGTTTGGCACTTTGTGTCAGCTTGACGTACTTCGTCGCGGGAGTTTACGAACACAACAGTTTTCCCTGACTTTGAGATTGTCTGGTGGGGGTTTGCCATGATGGAAAAGTGTCTGGCAAGGGATAAAGTGATTTCTAGTACTGCGAAGAAGAACACATAAAAAAATTAAGCTTTATGAAATGACGAAATTTTCTGCAATTTTATACACCTTTGCCACCTGTTACCTGCCAAAGCCATGATCATCCAAACTTTATAGTGGCCGATTGTTCCTACCTCTGTTGGGGGGTATGCGCAGAGAAAGTTTCAGCATGACGAAGGTCTGGCGGTCGCTGGCTCTTAGACTATAAACAAAGTACAAAGAAATGGCACGAGTATTGGGAGAGATTATTAAAAATCTGGAGCACCACATATGAGCATTATTCAAGTTAAAATCTGCAAATACATGGCCAGAGTGGATATTCTTTATATTATTGCTATTAAAAAGGATAAAGAAGTAAAATAAAATATAAAATTCAAATACTTTAAACAGTTTTCTAAATTTATCTTAAGCAGGGCTGCCGCCGCTTATCAGTGTTGAAAATAATTGCTTTAGCACAGCCTCATACATAAGAAATAGTAATCCTTCATCCGAAAATAATAGGCAAAAGAGTAGCATGCTAATACCATTAATTCATGAGCATGTGGGATAACAATGTTTTTATGACAGAGGGTCACTGGAAGCGCAGATACGGGAGTTTCAAGCATTATCTATCCATTCTACCTTCATGATTAGCAGTCTTTTTCAAAAACACAGGGCAACTTAAAAATATTATCTATTAGCTAGATCTGCGTAGACCAGAACGTACCGTAAAGGAAACATTGACTCACCAACTTTTGAAATTTCCAAGGTGTAAAATAAAGTGTGAACAAAAAATTTAATGCTTTTTGGCAAATAGTGCGAGAATGACATTTTAAAGGATTTATACTAAACTACACACGAACAGCATTTTTAATGCTTTTTATGAACTCATAAAACAATTAAGTTTTACCAATCTAAGTATTTAAATAGTATAAAATATTTTATATAACATACACACAAAAGAAAATTAATTAAAATTTAGTCATTTTCATTAAAAAATACTAGACACAAAATTCTTATAATTTTAAACATATTAAGGAAGGGAAAAAAGCAATTTTGTAATGCATAAGAAAATGCTATAAAATTACACCTAAAAAGGAAGAAAATAACAAACATGTTAAGTTTATTCTTTGCTTGCTGTCATCAATGTTTTGCCCTTTGTCTCAATTTCATTATTATTATTTTGCATTATTTCCATTCATACTTGAATCAGTTCTCTTCAACAAAATTTTTTCTTTACTATTTTACAATAAAGAAGTGGTTAAAAGGTAATTTAAATTTGAAACAATCAATTTTTACTCTTACGATGTTTGAGGTTGAAATAAAAATATGCGAAAAGAAAAATATTTGTTCTCAAAACGGATGGGAAAAGATTGAAATTGGTATACTGGTGCATACTAAATGAAATTTTTCCTACCAAGAATTTTAATGAACAAACATCTGAATTAGTCAATCCAGGTGGGAAAGGGGGCTGAGCTTGAAAATCAGTAATCAAATTTTTAAAAAATGCCAAATTCCATGAGAAAACCCATGAATGATAAATTTTAAGAGATTATTTCTTAACACAAAATATGGGCTGTGATTTTATTAAAATTTTTAAAAACTTCACAATTCATTCAAAAGTGTAAAAAATGGGGCTAAAATTTAAAAAAGCATAAGTTTCACGCAGAAAGTATAAAAGTTGGCAAGTATCTATTGATATACATAAGGCACATATCGATAATCAAACCAATCGATACCCTTTTCTTGCAACAGCTGCTCGCAACTGTTTTCTAACCTTGCGATCTAAAGCAGTTCTTAATAAAATAGTTCTCTGTGATAAAAAAAAAGTCATTTTTTTCCTTTTTTTTGCCAAAAAATAGTCGCTTTTAGGGCTTTTTTTTTTTTTTTAGTCACCAGTGGCAGCCCTGCTTGAGCTAATATAGCTACTTTAGGGTTAAGTATTCAGGGTTATGCTATCATCAGGATCGCTCATTGTGACTTTTTTAGTTTTGACTACTAGCGCCAATAATTGGAAATTGTAGAAAAAATTCATTCAGTAAAAGTAAACTTTTTCTATCATGAATCTGGAATGAGAAAGAAAACATCTGTTGTGCACAGACTGTCTTGTAAAGTGGGACAAATGTTTTTAGTGAATATGTTGTGAGTTTCATGTTAGAAAATAAAGATAGGGGAAACTTCAACCTCATAACATATTTGGGTTTCGTAATACTTGAGGTGGCGAAGTACTAGTACTGAAAGTTGGCCTATCATGATTATGTGCTTTTTTTTTTAAGTGAAACCTTCTGTAGGCGTATTGGGCACTTTTGGGATGGCGAAAAACCACTGAATTCGCGTGACCATCACGCTGCTGCATGACCGTCACACTCAGATACATATAGGGAAAAAGTAGATTGTGACGTCATAGGTACATCGTCTCTGAGATTTCTTTCTCTTTCTTTGAATTTTAGTGCTGCCACCGCTTACTGTACAGTTTTGCCTTATGAGAGTTTTCAACTCGTAATACAAATTGCAATTTCATATATAAACTGTCTGCTACTGAAAATGTAAAATTAAATTATTAAACAAAAGTGAAATGGGAGAAAAATTACTACAGCATGTTTTTGCTAACGTTCAGAACCCTTGCAACAGTAGTGTCCGAACTCAAAAATGTGGTTTTCAATGCTATTAAAATCAATGGATTTAAAAAGAGATCACCATCTAAATTATGTTCACTGAAAAAACTATTCGGAATGTTCACTAGGAAAGAAGTTTTCAAAAGATAACATTAATAACATGCAATAGAAAACAAATTCCTATAGTAGTTGGGAACTGCTCATTGGCATAACTGGGTAGGCTTTTTGGATATTTCTAGGGTGGGCTTTAGCCCACCCTAAGGGCTTTTCCTATTCTTGCCATAAAAACTTTAATTTTTCTAGAGTGGGCTAAAATCTTTCTAAGGTGGACATAGCCCAACCTAGTCCCTACCCAGTTATGCCAATGAAACTGCTGCATGTGCTTTCTGCAAAATCAACTTTTTTGAATAAATACAGTATTGCCAGCAGGATGTAGTATGTTAAGATTTTTTTTCTTTACAGTATGCATGCATATTTTTATAATTCTGAATCTATAGTGCCTTTATCTATATCTAGATTGTTGAATAAATATACTGTATAAAAATGGGAACAATTTATTCAGGCTTATTAAAGATTAGTCTCATTTCAGTAATTATTTCAATGTAAAAAATTGATTCCAGATATGAATATTTCAACTAACAAACTCAATCAAAATACAAATTAAACTTGTATCTCAGGTTATCACTGTATACATATTTACAAAATTACTTTTAAAAAATAGTTAATTTAGATCCTTTAAAAGAATTTTATAATGATCAATGCAGAAAATGAAACAGCTGAAAGAATACAACTGATGACAGACTTCTAAGCTCTAATTACGTTTTAACCCTTGTGTCAATGACCAAACACCCCCCGTATTTTTTAAATAGCTGGTACCACAATACTGACATCAAATATCTACGCTCTTCGTTTGTTTCATTACTTGTTAATGATTTTATAATCAAGTAATAACTTTCTGCACAACTCAAGTAATAAATAATTAAAAGGAAAATAAAGAATTCATAATAATAATTATTATTCCTATTATGTTTGCTTATATTTGTTATAATGATCATTAACAATCTGTATATACAAGAGACAGTAATGGGTACCTTAGCACTTTGATTTTAAGTAATGATATTGGAAAGTATAATGCATAAAAAACTAAACAATTTTTCCCAAAAGGAGCTAAAATGATATGTTTAGATTCATGTAATGAACGAGGATTAAAACAGATTTTACCTAGGCTTAGTCAGAAATGATTAATTTACCATGACTCCACCGCCAAAAAAGTGTCATGGCAGTACCCTGTCATTGACGCAAGGGTTAATAAGTTTTAAATCATAAATCTGCCTGAAATATAACAACTCACTGACAAGCATATTGATTAAACTATTAAAATTCAAAGTACTTTCTCTAAAGATTAGAGTTTTTTCCCTCAAAACTAAAAACACCTTCCAAAACATTGTGTAAAACATTTTTTAAAAATATATGCTCTTTAATACACAAATTAATGATAATTTTTAATTTCAGCAAATTAAAAATACCGTCAAAAGTATGATGCTTGGTGGTTTCATTGGGTAATCAGGCGGTAAAGTGATTCTACCATGATAAATGCCCCCTTCGTAATCTGAATTAGGAGGACCTCTTAAAGTAAAATGCCATTCAAATAGATTATCCTAAAATAAATATATATTTATCTTAATAATTAAAAGTTTAAGGAAAACACAAATATTACAATCTTCTACATAGAGAAATAAAAAAATCTACAAATTCAAATGAATACAACTGTAATCCAGTAGAAGATCGATACACTGCAATTCTATAAACTGCATTAACATTGCAAATGTAAACAGAAAATCACAATAAAGAAATTTCTACAATCTGCATTTTTTTTTTTTTAATTGCTTTCCCAGTGAATTAATTTTGAGACATTAGATAAATCCCACAACACGCCAAGCTTAAAATAAACAACTGTTCTCCGATGCATGCATTATCCAATATCAGCATAACAGATGTCCAGCCTGATGAAAGAGGAAGAACTGTTTACTTTAAAAGAGAACAACGAACTTCTCTCTTTCTCCTCCTCTACCGTTGACTTTCCAAACAGACGTTTATTTATAAATAAATTGCATATTTTTGCTTGTTAAAGTAGTACTTGTATGTAAAAATTATTTTTAAGCATTATATTTATGTGTTCCAGCTCTATTTTAATATGTTTACTAGGGAAGTTTAAGGATATAAGTGAATGATCCATATAACGCAAAAGCCTTGCCTTACAAGATTTGCGTTATAAAGATCTTCTACTGTATTATACGTAAATGCTTACCATGAATTGCTTTAAGAGACTAATCAAACAAACTTTTGAAGTTTCAATACTTTTTCGTTATGTGGACCCAGCCAAATTTGGCAATTTTTTTGGTCACCATGTAACAACGATGTTTTTTGACAATTTTTTTTTTTTTTTTTTTTTTTTTTGGTCACCAAGTAGCTAGGATGATTTGTTTTTGGCTTTTTTTTTTTTGTGTGTGTGTGTGTGTGTCGCCAAATATCTATGGGATACTTATTTCACATTTAACATTTTCAATGCTTTCAAAACAAACATTTTAATACAAAATGCAAAGTTAAATATATAAAAAACAGATTCACCATTAAATAGGACAAAATTTAATGGTAAATCTTCACATAAATAATAAATAAAATGTACTAACCATCCTAGAGCTGAAACAATAACTTTCAAACCAATTAGCATTTTAACTATCGACGTTACATCTGCAAGACCTCAATTTACATTTCCGAACAATATGACATTTAAATTACCTATGGAAAATTTTTTTGAGCAAGTTAATTTACTCACCAAGAATCTACAAGGATTTTTTAGTGCTATACTCAATGCATTCTGCCTTTTCTATAACCTGAAGACATAAAATAGGAAATTCTACACAAATCTAAATATTTCAAAACATACTCACATTTTCAGCTTTTTCTAACAAATTTTACTGACATCAAATCCTCACATGAACAAATATAACTTTCTGCTATTTTGAAACTTATTAAATTCCAACATTTCTTTTACAGTTCACGTTTCACTTTCAAACACTTTCACTATCGAAAATACACAATTTCAATACATACGTGACAGTAAAATTTGGTCCTATCTGGGTGAATTGCTTGGATTGTTATTCAGCCATTAAAGATTGCATGAGAGCCAACACTTGTTTTATCGGGATTATAGTGCATTCATAGGATAAATAGGTATTCATCTATATAAATAAAACAGAGTGTAAACTGTCCGTTTGTCTGTCTGTCTGTCTGTGTCTCGCGTAGCTCCGAAACGGGTGATCGTAGACCTACCAAATTTTGTACGGAAATTCTCCAAGACGGGTCTCGACACACCTCGAAGCGATTTTTTCGAAATTCGAATTAGAAAATGTTTTATTTTATGTTTTGTTCGATTTTTAGCGATTTTTCTTGCATAATACAAAATAACGCCGGTAATTGCGCTCGCAAGAAAACGATATTTACATCATCGTATAGAGGAGAAAATTTTCTTTTAAAAACTATTTGTTCGGACTATGTAACATAATTTGCAGATTTTTGGGAATTTTTCAAATAAAATTAAATTTGACGCTGACTTTCGAAAAATATTTTTAAAACTGCTGCATTCTATCTGTCATAACTTTTTTATATTTGAGCAAAAGACGGAGCACACAATTCGCCCACTTTTAAAAGAAGAACGGGGAAAAAATATAAATTAGGAGAATTTTTACGAATTTTTAAGTAAAGAAGGATTTTCATTTCAGTAGTACCTGCTTATGAGTTTCGGTTTGATATCTTGCAGTTTGGTTGTCATGGATACAGTAACAATGATTAAAATTGCCTGTTGAAAAAAATAAATAAAAATGGGTCCCGCGAGCAGACGATTTCTTTGCTTGGCTCGATTTCCTTTTACAAATACTGGATTTATTTGTGAGAAGAAAAATTAAACTGCATAATCTAGAAAAACCTTTATAAATAGTGCAGTCTTATCTCTTATCTCTTTTCTTTTTGTAAAGGGTTGCAAGAGCGGGTGACGTATTTTTAAAATTTAAAAAAAAATGTCCATTTCATGTAGTGTCTGAGGTATTTAACGCTAAAACGTGAACCTAAAAGACAGCATGTCTGAGGAAATAAGACATTTTGAAAGTGAGAAATTCACTGTGCAAACGGTCCATTTTCACTTTTTTGATACCGAATGATGCTGACATAGTTTTTTTTTGTGTGTGTGTCATTATATTGCAATGATCTCAGGTTTATTACATATATGATGCAAATTTTAAGTCAAGAGTGAAATAATTTTGCTTTTTCTAGATTCCGAATCACTGGAATTAATTCGAATTACACATGTGAGGAAATTTTTCGTTTCCTACCGCGCGAAGAACGGGCACGCAGCTAGTACTTTATAAAACAATTCCTTCAACAAATCTGACAAAAATTTATTTTATCTTCCTCATTCGTTGGCATTTCCTATAAATACATATTTATCCAAATATATATTAAACCAACACTCACCTAAACTAAAATAAATATAGCAATGTACATTAAACCTCGTGGAAGAATACAACAGGATTGCGGAAGAATACAGAACAGACACAATTGGCTTTCTTTTGCTATTCAAACACACGCTTAGGACCTATGCAAGATTAATAAATCAAATAAGCAGACGAATACAAAATATGAAAATATGTTTCCTTTTGCTATTCAAACACAAGCTAACTTACTATGGACAAACAAGCAAGGTTAATCTCCCCCCAAAAACAAGGTCGTCGCACATTCCAGGATGGGTTACCAGAAAAAAACGTCACCAAGCTTTGTCCTTTACTACCGGAAAAAATTGCTGAATTTGGTTGGAGGTGCATAACAGAAAAGCACCAAAGTTTCTAGCAATATTTAATAATATGTGAATAAAACAAAATCCTAAAATGGAAAATGCAACTCCAGTATTTATATTTTCAATTCAGTAACATAGCTCTGGTAAAGACACAGAAAAAATCGACTAAGAGGGTATGAGTCCTATGTGATCACAGCGACAGTTCTTGGGGCTTGGTGGTAGTCCCAGCAACTGTCGCCAACTATTTTGCGCAATGAACAAAACAAACTCAAAAATTTTAACAAATTAAAATTGCACATAAATTACGTTAACAAAAACGGATAGAAACATCAAACTCACTACAACATAATTCAAAAATCTTCAATAACTGGTCCATATTTAACCAAAAAAAACTTTGATAGATTAAGCAACCAAGCTGTATAGCTAATATAAACTGGGCAAACACAGGCCTATATTTAACTTAAAAAAACTTCTGTGAATTTAACAAACTAGCTACACCGCTAGTCTAAAATTCGCATCACAGTCGGTCCTATTTTTTTTAAATTCCTACCTCTATAAGTAATAGAGTAAAATGTTCTGCTGCTTCAACAGTTGTTAAATGTTCTTTTAGATGTTAAGGTTTCGCCTATCAAACCATTAAAATAATAGGCTATATAAATAAAACTTTGATGAAGGTAGGAATTTTTTTAAAAATAGGACCGACTGAGACACCTGCACATAATATACAATAGCACATAAATAACACTAACCAAAAAAAAATCATACAATATCAATTTTTAAATAATCTTAAATGGCTGCAAAATGATTCATTAAATAAAAGTAATTACCTTATTTTTTCCACTCCATCTTCCACTTACTTCATATCATTACCTCACCCTTTCCTCTTCCCTTAATCGGCATTTAGCACTAACAAATTGCTACACCCTAACATTTATACACTAATCCATAACATATTTCATTCCTTTAACGGTTTTAATTCCACAACATGAAAAACAATTTCAACTCCAAACATCTATTCTAGCGATGAAATTCCCGAAGAAGCTTACTAGCCTATGATAGAGTCCGAAAACAGAATCAAAATCACATGGAAAATTAAACAAATACTTAATCCCTTCTATCAAAAGCAAGCAACTAACACCCATACAATTAGCAAGGAATGAAAACTTCGCTGAAAATACATGTGTCTTTATGGTTACAAGTCAAAATAACGGCCGAGAGAATTCTTTAATGGCACCATCCATCACCTGAGGATTGAGCCAAAACCATCAGCAAACAAAACATTGATATGTATACAGTACCGGCTTCTCCATATAGTCCAATGAAAGTTTCAAAGACAAGCAATTTTTAACAGGGTTGGCAAAAAATAAAAACAGATTTTTTTCTGTTTATTTGTTTAAATAGATTCTTAAGAGGGGGAAAAACAATGTTACTTAAGGTTTGTGGATATTGAATAATTATAAAAAATAAATAGAACTGATATAAGTAAACTTTTCAATTATACAATAATGAATTAGACAATATAAATTCTTGTAAATTAATTGTTCTATTAGTATAGTGTTATGTGCTTGAACTTTATTATAATAGCATAAGGGGGCATTTATTTGTATTTTAGAAACAAACTTATATGATAATCTCTCTATATTGCATTTTAACGTGTTCCTTGGCTTGCATTAGTACTTGCCACTGGTTTGCTAATTGCACTTTGAGGAATTCCTCAATTGTGATGTCCGCTACTTACATAAGCAATACATTTACAAAATTGTGGTATATCGATCTTCTACTGTACTTGCAATTATTTCTTTGTCAGCTTTTGTGAGTTAAAGAAATTTTATCCTAAGAAATAAGCCATTCTATAAAACACCATTCCTCTTCTAAATAATAAGATATTGCATTAAGGCTGTTCAATGTGAAAATCATGAAATTTTTGAAGAGCTTTTTAAAAAATTTAATTGCTCTAGAGTTTTGGAAAAGTTTAGAATGTCTCTTTGCAAGTTGTATTGTGAACTGATAAAACAATAAACCTATAGGAGTTGTGAAACTCTCGGGAAAAAATTGCTAAATATATAAAATTTTGCGATATTTCCAAAACGGATAACTCCTTGGCCCATTTTTAATGGTAATTTTAGCATGAATTTTTATTTTTGTGTATGAGTTTTTTCTGAAAGTTGCATGAGACAAAGCTTTACTGTTAGTTTTAGTCCATAATGCTTAGTGTGAAGAGGCATTATTAGTTTTTTTTTTTTTTTTTTTTTTTTTTTTTTAAGTGTTTCATTGTTTTAAGCTGTTCCACTCCTGTGATGACGATCACTCTTCAGAGAGAACACCTTTAGGAGGATCTTCCACAAACTTATCAACTATGATTTAGCACATGATTTCCATTTTTTAATTTGGGATTTGTTTAGAAGGGATAAAAGGATAATTTTAATTAGAAATATGCAAAAAATATGAAAACATAAAGAACTTAAGATTTCTGTTAATGTCTTCTTGAATTTCGCATTGTAATTAACTAACATACTGCTTAACGATCAACCATAAAGTTTAATGTTTACATCTAAAAATTATTGTGGTTTATAGAAAGTTACGGATTATAAGTTTGCAGATTTTAGAGAGTTGACTGTATATATTTACAGTCACTAAAGCTAGTATGCGACATTAATGAGAAGGCATGATGAAAAATATGCATAAAAATTTGTTTTATTTACAAGTGTAAAAGTATATCAGTGATAAAGAAACAAAATTCTAGCTTTGACTAAAATACAAATTCAATATGCTTATGTAACTTACACATAAAACTTCGTCTTTAAATCATGAAATCTTACCTCAACAGGTTGTGCGTGATACTCATCTGTGGGATAAAGAAGCTCTTCTGCTTCTTTCATTAATCTTTTCACAGCTATTTAAAAATATAAATGAATGAATGAATGAAAAATAAGTGCCCTATTCATCACAAGAAACAAAATAAAGAAATAATGTTTTGCTATTTGATTATGCACTGTTATTCAAATTACTATATTTAATGATTAAACATCTACTAAAATGTTCTAATAATTAAAGCTGCATTAATATCAATTTTGCAAACATCAAAGAAAGCAATTTTAGTCAGAGTTTGAAAAGAAATATAATTTTTTCCCCCATAATAGCAGACCTACAGGAATGTACAATCATTACTGTCATTAAAAAGCTAGAGCTCAACACATATTCATCCTTGTATTAGAATGTGCTCGAACATGTTCAATGTTTTATTTATGTTTAAATATTCTGTTCTTATAAATTGATAAACATGAGTGAGAAATGGAAAAACTTCAGTAATGATAAAAGCAGAAAGAAATTAAGGACTCTATAAATTTCATATGATCACTATAAAGAGAGAAATAATTAAATGCGTTCTGAAAACAATCTTTTACTTCAATCAGACATTTGCACTATGTAAACAGATCTATGATATTAAGAGAAACACACTCAAAATACTGGCGTTAAAAGATAGAATAAATAAAAACTTTGTATAAAAAGCACAGATGAAATGATACTTACATTAATTACGTATCACTATACTGAATATTGTCCCATCCCATAAGTATCATTTTGTGTGTATTTTACACACAGTTGAGATCTACAATATGTTCAATTTTGAAAAATAAGAGCAAAATTCAGGAGCACACTGAGGATTTAATACCTTTAATGATTCTTTCCAAAAAGCATGGCATACTACATAGTTTACAAACTATGAAAAAAGCTGCAGTTACACTACTTGAAACGTGTTAGTTCCCATCCCTGGCAAAAATCAGACTTATCAGCATTCCCTTTTTCATTTTGAAGGGAAGGGCATAATTTTAATACCTCTTTATCACCTACAATAACACTTCTCTACTGTGATCACTAATTATAACACTCATTTCATAAGATCAGTAACTGTGTCTATTTAACAAACTTGCACAGTTTTCATTTTCATTTTTTCTTCTTGTTCTTACACGAATAAGAACCACAAGGCTAGAACCTCTCAGATATGGAATGCAACCTAATAAAATGTTTGATTCTTTAACAAGAAATCAGCTTTGTTTTCAAAGTGAAACTTAACATGCTTAGCACCCTGTATCTGTTTGCATTCATTGAAGAAAAAAATGAATTTTAAAATATCCACATTTACTGCAAAATACATTTAGGTTTTAATTTTTACGGAAAATTTTCCACAGTGAGATTCATCTTCCTTTTTCGATTTAAAAGGATATTAGGAAAACAAACTACAGTAATTTTATGACAACATCGAGCCACTAAATCCATTTTTAAAACAAGTATGACTGGATTTTTAATCTTCTATATCACTCTCTACAACAAACAAGTATTATATTATACTGTATTTCATTGTATGCTCTACACTTAAGAACTCCACATTTTATTATCTTTTAACTAATTACACAGAATGAATAAATTGTGGCGTAATTATAAAGAGCTGAAAGACTATTTAAGATAAATAACCACTAAAGCTGTTAAGATTAAAAATAAAAAGTCGGCGCGTTGGGTATCGGAATATTTAGCTTGTTCCAAACATTTAAAGTAGAGATAGGAAAAAATTACCTGGATTTCTTAAGTTGTAAAGAGACATTTTATAAACTGTTTAACCATCAAAAAAGATGCACGAAGAACAAATTTTAAATCACCATTAATATTCGACAGCATACATTCTGACAGCTGGAGCTGAATGAAGTAAACACTAGAATAGTCAAACCGGGTTATATTTTGGGGCGCGTTCGATAATTCACCGGTGACACCGGTGCATGACCAGAGCGTTCGAAAAGGTGCAGCCAACTGCATGGTCTGACACTAGAAGTCACCAATGTGTAGCACAGTGGTTAAAGCCACACACAGACATGGGATAAACACCTGCATACACTACTTTTATTGGACACACTACTTTTTTAAAAAGTAGTGCCCTACATATTCCATAGTTTACAAACTATGAAAAAAGCTGCAGTTACGCTACTTGAAACGTGATAGTTCCCATCCCTGGCAAAAATCAGACTTATCAGTATTCCCTTTTTTATTTTGAAGGGAAGGGCATAATTTTAATACCTCTTTATCACCTACAATAACACTTCTCTGCTGTGATCACTAATTACAACACTCATTTCATAAGATCAGTAACTGTGTCTATTTGGACTAACTTGGACTTGCACAGTTTTCATTTTCATTTTTTCTTCCTGTTCTTACACGAATAAGAACCACAAGGCTAGAACCTCTCAGATATGGAATGCAACCTCGTAAAATGTTTGATTCTTTAACAAGAAATCAGCTTTGTTTTCAAAGTGAAACTTAACATGTTTAACACCCCGTATCTGTTTTCGGTTGCATTCATTGAAGAAAAAAAATGAATTTTAAAATATCCACATTTACTGCAAAATACATTTAGGTTTTAATTTTTACGAAAAATTTTTCACAGTGAGATTCTCTTTTTCCTTTTTCGATTTAAAAGGATATTAGAAAAACAAACTACAGTAATTTTATGACAACATTTAGCCAATAAATCCATTTTTAAAACAAGTATGACTGGATTTTTAATCTTCTATATCACTCTCTACAATAAACAAGTATTATACTGTATTTCATTGTATGCTTTACACTTAAGAACTTCACATTTTATTATCTTTTAACTAATTACACAGAATGAATAAATTGTGGCGCAATTGTAAAGAGCTGAAAGACTAGTTAAGATAAATAACCACTAAAGCTGTTAAGATTAAAAATAAAAAGTCGGCGAGTTGGGTATCGGAATATTTAGCTTGTTCCAAACATTTAAAGTAGAGAAGAAAAAAAATACCTAGATTTCTTAAGTTGTAAAGGGACATCTTATAAACTGCTTAACCATCAAAAAATGATGCACGAAGAACAGATTTTAAATCACCCTGCATGACCAGAGTGTTCGAAAAGGTGGAGCCATGGAGTTAAAAGTCCATGGTCTGACAGTAGAAGTCACCAATGTGTAGCACAGTCATAGATATAGGAATAACCGTAGGCGTAGAGTTATATGGGCCCGTGGGGCTCGAGCCCCCCCAATAAATTGTGAATAGGGGCTGAGCCCACCCAATAATTTATCACTAAATACAGAAAACTGATTTATACTAGCATGAAAAAAAACGTATTCACGCCATTTACAAACGTTTAAAAAAAACTTTTACTTGTACGTTTAAAAATTTTCTTCTTTTGATTTCAATCATAATTTAGTATTCATTGTGATGCCACGTAACACACAATGTTACTATAAGCTGCCCTCGCCAGGCTCTGGTCAATTAAAATCAAATTATGCAATGTAAAGTATGAAATGAAGAAAAGTTCAGATGTGTCTAAAATGCACTATCTCATCGAAAATGTTTTTTTTTTTTTCCTCCTTTGTATTTTTACTTTCCGAACATCCCAGACAGCACAAACTTGTCCAGAACATGTCCATATGATATCATGGACAAGTTCGGGACATAACTGACATCCCCAAATTTGTCTATATCTTGTCCATAATACCCCCCAAACTTGTCCATATGGCACAATACGGCGTCCATAATGATATCCTGTGGACAAAATATAGCCATCCATATGGACATGTTATGGACATCCAGAACTTATCCATATGGGCATGTTATGGACATTCATATGGACATGTTATGGACATCCATAATTTGTCCATAAAAAGACATTCTGTGGATATTTATCTCATATCCACAGTTTATTTTTATGCTATGGATAAGTTACTACCATAAAGGAATAATAGTATCTGTTTCATCAGTAATTTCTGAAATGAAATGAAGCTATTACAAGAACTGCTTGTAGGATCACACATATTTGAATCTTCAAAAATATTTTCATCGATCCTATTTTCAAATTCATTACGAAAATAATTATAATCGTGCGCATTATTAGGCTTTGATTCAATATCATTCACATTACATTCAGCTTCAATAAGTAATAATTCATCATTAACTTCTTATTCAACATTTCGCCATTCCTGACGAGTCGACTTAATTTTACACATTAAGTCAAAAAGTTGTACATTACCCCGTATTGTAAAGAACAGTGATATAGGCAAGCAATACGCAAGAAGTGCGCATAAAAATGTTATAATTAGCTGACATTGAAACTTCAAATATATGGGTACTATCTACCACAACCACCACACATTATTAAAAACAACGTGCATACAAAAATGTTACTGCGCATGATCAAACAAATTGAGCCAATCAGAGTTTGTCGCCAATAGATTTTTCCCATTTATGTCATAAAATAGACATGATTGGGTTGTTTAGATGTCCAATTCATGTCATATAACAGACATAATATGGATTTTCCCGTTTTTGTCGTAATAAGACTTAATTGGGGTGTTACATGCCCCAATCATGTCTTATTCTAGACATATTATGGACTTTCCCAAAGATGTCGCTAAAATGATGTCCAGGAGATATCTTATCATAGACATAGACATGTTTTGGACAAGTTTGTCCAGATATGGACATAAATTGGGCAAGTAATACTTTCCTTACATGGTACATATATGTACCATGTAAGGAAAGTATTATAATCATGAAAAAATTCGAATTCGAGATTTTGGTGTATTTACACGTTTTGAGGTCTCCTGAATTCATTTATGCTATTTTTACGAGATGTATGTATGTATGTGTGTGTGTGTTTGTGTGTATGTGAGTGAACACGATAGCTCCTGAACAGGGCATTCGATTGAGCTCAAATTGGGTATATATGTTATAAACCACCGTCGCACAGTGGAGTATTCGTATCAAAATCCTGGCCAAAAGTCGAAAATTTTAAATTTGTTTAAAAACAGTAATATATATGTTTTTGGATAGCCTAGTAACTGATACATCATGTAATGCATGTTTTTCGACCATAATTCATATCCAAAAGATGCAACACTCAGTTTAAAAGCAAGTTTCTTCATTTACTGCAAGAGATTTCAGCGTTTCCTATTACTTCATCTAGCATTTTTTACGAGCTCTTTAAATTAATTTACTGATTTGATACTAAGTATAATTGTAGTAAAATATATGTATTTCAATTATATGTATCTATTAGCTTGAAAAAATAATATGACTTTATTTAAAAAAATTGTAAACTTTTTTTTTCTTTTTTTTTTTTTCAAAGATCCACATTTCAAAAAGCTTTTTGAAGGGGTGTCGCGGCTTGTCGCGCCTAATTTCAACTATAATCGTAATTATTACAGTATTGAGTGTCTATTCCAAGAAAAAAATGTTCCCCCAACATCCACCATTTCTTTAAAAAAAATTATTTATATAGCGCCATTTTTATTTTTTCGATAATTTTTCGACGGGTGATCGCAAAAGGGATACAAACATACGCGCTTGTACTTCTCATAAACTATAAATTATGTGCAAGTGCTTGGATAAAGGTATATAAAATTTCATTTCAGTTAAGATTTAACATCGGTATTTTAAATTCAGTATGTAATTTCTTATTTTTCTGATGTAAATTTGCTATAAGAAGAAAATTTCTACATATTCCAAAACTTCCCTTTCTTAGTTCTGTAAATAGTCCCATCTATTTACAGCTTAGTTTTCCATTTATGTCATAAATTGTGTCCAAAGCAAAAGCTCCCCATTTTTAGATCTCAAAGGTTGGCAACTGTGACTTCGGGTCATTGGAGTGTGAATGTGTAAACAGAAACACGTGCTAGCTCTTTAAGTCATTTTGAAGTGCTGGCTTGAAATAAATTACTTTCTCCTCCAGCTTGGAATGAGATTTTATGGGTTTCAAGTAGGCTTCTTTTAAGCAGTGTCCTTTTAGCTGCTCTAGACAAAGGCCAACGAAAAAGAGCAAGCCTTATTACAGCGAGACCCTACAACTTCGCTAGAGCTAGACCCTACAACAGAGTGGCCCGATGGTGGCCCCCCCTCTCTCTCTCTCTCAAAAAAAAAAAAAAAAAAAAAAAAAAAAAGAACAGTGATTCTGAGTGAAGACGAATATCAGAGTTCAAATGAATCAGAATGACAAAGTTAATCTTCAGAAGTCATTAGAAAACTAAGATCCCTATAGTAACTACATTTAGATAAGTAAAAAATCTAAAAAATTTGTATGATAAAAATTGATTTATAGATAAGTAGTATTATATTTATAAGTAGAATTAAAGTATTACATTTATATATTTTTATTGTGGTTAAAGCACAGCTACACAGCTATTTGCCTAACGGGAAGGTTGCCTTGGGCGAAGGGCATTTTAAGGGGCTCTAATGCGTATTCACGTGACATCTGGAGAAAATCGCCCCAAACTCCAGACCGTTAGATCGACAGCCGCGTGGTATTACATTTATAAGTGGTATTATACAATAGCAGTAGTTCCCAGTAAGGGACAATCCCCGGACAAGACATTTGTTAGAAACCAACTTCGTGTCGTTTGGCGATATATCGCCAAATTTGGCGACAACACGCTTTTTTATATAATTTAAGAAATACATAATACTAAAAAGTAAGTCAAAAGTCAACAGTAATGATTTTAACGTTAAAGCACATGAAAAATATTTTTGGCCAGGATTTTGACACAAATTCTCCACTGTGCGTCGCAAGACCGATATTCATTTTGGTGTGTTTAGGACTTATAGTTTTTCTACAGGGCTACGACAAAGATTTATGTAGAAAAAGTGGTTAATTATATTCCGTAGTAGTTGGCAGCTATGAGTAAGTTATATGTACTTGAATCAGTGGCGTAGCCAGAAATTTTTCATGGGGCGGGGTTACGACTTCTGAGACTCACACATACGTATACGGGTGTATGATAAGGGAGTGAAGAATATACATTTTGTGTGTCAAAAAATTCCTCATGGGGGGTGGTTATGACCCCCCCCCCTTGGCTACGCCACAGACGTGAATATATGTGGTTGTGGGGCCCGCCCCCCCAATAATTTTGAAAACTTTACGCTTATGGGAATAACTATTCCTAGCACAGTGGTATTAACTATTCCTATATCTATGAGCACAGTGGTTAAAGCGGGGCCTTCGCTACTAGTAACGGGCCTGAGCGTGTATTACGATGAGTCATCCAAAGAGGCCTACGGATGCTCACGTCTTCCCGTATACATCAAGCAATTTTTAAGCTTTCCGAAGCTTTGAAACGTTATTTAATGTAGTTTTAAGTCATGATTGTGTTACTAATTCAAGTACTGTCTGTCTGTCTCAATAATAGCTCCCGCCAAAAAGTCTGCTTAGTGGCGGTCGCCGTAGTAACTGGAGCTGTCCTTTTCCGATGGTGGGTGTAGGTGGGAGGAATTCGCGGAATGAAAGGTAACCTGACAGCCCGTGTTTTCTGTTTTTCTCGGATTTTCTTGCAGTTAGTTGCACATGCTATCTATTCGTCATTTAAATTGAGAATTTGTTATTTGCTGTTTTGTTGTTCTTTATTTGCTATTTTCTGTTAATTGTTATTCGCTATTTTCTGTTAATTGTTATTCCTTAATCTAATTTGTTATTTGTTATTCTCGAATTTGTTAACCAAGCAAGATGTCCTATAAGTTAAGAAAGGGTGAAGTTTTAAAATCGCAAGCACGTAAAATTGTGCATAATGTTGCGGAATTTTGCTCAGGCGAAGCTTCATCGAAAGCTTTATTGATTCCACTCCCACTAGCTCTGAAAAGAGCTTTTGAAGCAACTGGAGTTTCGGAGGCAACAATAAAAAAAATTAAAAAGGAGATTTCTGCATTGGGCGGTTCATCACCACTTTTGAAATCACCTGGGAAGCATCGCATAAGACCCAGTGAGCGAAACTGCGATTTAGATGATTTCGACAAGTGCGTTATTCGTCGCACCATTCAAGACTTTTATGTGAGAGAAAAAGAAGTACCATCGCTGAGAAAATTACTGCTGATATTGAAAGATAAAATTGGATTTTCCTGGAAAAAAGATGCATTGCACAAAATATTGCATTCAATGAATTTTCGATGGAAAAAGTGCGTAAACAGAAGAAAAGTGCTAATGGAGAGGGCAGATATTGTTTATTGGCGACACAGATATTTGAGAGAAGTAAGACAACACAGAGAAGCAGGGCGACCCATTGTCTACATTCATGAAACGTGGGTCGATAGTAACTTGACGTTTAAGAAATGTTGGCAAGACGACACAGTTTCAGGAGTGACATCAAATGTGAATGCGAGAAATAAACTTATAGTTGTCCATGATGGATCTTCAACAGGTTTTCTCAGGGGTACTCGACTAATATATAAAGCATCGACTAAAAGTGGAGACTACCACGGGCAAATGAACTTTGCGAACTTCAAGAAATGGGTGGAAGAAAAGCTTCTTCCAAATTTGCAGCCAAACAGTGTTGTATGTATGGACAATGCGCTGTATCATACAACTGTCGAAAACCCCACCCCAACAAAATATGCTACAAAAAAAAGTAATGATAGACTGGCTGAAAAACAAAGGAATAGACTGTGACGAGCAAATGCGGAAAGCGGAATTGTTTTCTTTAATTGACACCAATCGTCCTAAGAAAATATCGTACCGAATTGATAATTTGATAGTGAAATACGGACACGAAGTCCTACGACTTCCACCTTATCACTGTGATTTGAATGCAATCGAAGTTGTGTGGTCCACTGTGAAAAGAAAAGTGAAAGAAAGAAATGTTATTGGTGATTGCAGATTGGATAATCTTCAATCCTTACTCGAAAAAGCTATCGATGAGGTTACTTCGGCAGAATGGGCAGCCCATTGCAAACATGTAGAAAATGTTGAAAACAATTACTGGGAAAAAGATCTACTATTAGAGGACCTGGTTGATGAACTGTCATTTGACATTAATACCGGTGATTCTGAATCAGAAGATACCGAAACTTCTGACAGCGATTTAGAAGAGGACTTCCAAAATCAGGAATAATATTTCTAAAAGTTTTGAAGATATTTTGATTTTTTTGAATATCCCAAGAATACATTCTTAAATATAAAATAATTTCTGAAATTTAGTGATTGTATTAATCATTTAAAGGGTAGTTTATAATTATTAGAATTTGTAAATATAATAATTTTGAAATAATTATTCAAGATTTTCATTTTATCTAATAAATAATAGGATTAATTGATATTGATTCGTACATTCTTTTCAATTGTAAAATTTAAACATTAGCATCTTATTAATAACTGAATTTTTTTTCTTTTACTTGAATCGATTTAAGTAATTACAAACATAACAATATAAAAATGCTCAGTTCTCCCCGTCGCTGTTTCCACGGCAGCAGACTGGCACAGACTTTTTGGCGGGAGCTATTCTTGAGACAGACAGACAGTACGAACTCATTGACAGTTTCTTTACTATGATACACGTGGGCATTAAAGTAAATAGATGCATGTAATTTGAAGGAAAAAGAGTAGTGCTCACTCTCATGATTCATTATTTTAGCTTGATTTTTAATATACATGAACAAATTAAGCTGACTTTTAGTATACATTAAAGTAAACGAATACACAAATGATACAGACATTTTTATGCATTTCTTTATACTGAATGTTTAAGTTTCACATTTTCAAAGCAGTCACAACCATTATTACTTTAAAAATAAATTTAACTAATAGTTATTAAATTTTCATTTATTAAATATTGTTCAGTTAATATATTAACAGAATATATGACGAGGAGCTGAAATAGAATTTAAAATATTTGATATTTACAATTCACATATAAAAATTTTAAGTACTGCTGTACTATTTAATTTTTAATCTTTTGTAAGGCGTAGGTATCAGAAGAATGTTTTCTATAATTATAAGTACAACCTGTGCACTGCATGTCCTTGGTATTTGCATGAAAAATAATGTAAATTAATTTAACGAGAAACATTCAGAATAAATTACACAATAAAGGGTGTCCCATAAATAGTAGTACGAACTTAAAGGGGAGATAAAATATATCAAAAGGATTAAGAATAACGTAACAGTGTATGATCAAACACGTTTGTTAACTGTTTTTATTTTGGTTAGTTAAAATGAGTTTATTTATCGAAAATTTTACCATTCGAGATGAAAATGATTTATAATTTTCAGTGTTAGTTCCATATATTTTTTCTTCTCCAAAGAAAAATAATAAATTTTAGAAAACTATACTAGGAAATACACCTAATGTTCCAACACCTCTTTTTTTAAGGTATTATTAACTAGTGATTGAAAACAAATGTTTTCGTCCCTGCATTGCTGTATATTAGGGTTGTAGGTTATAAAAAAAAAAAAAACCCTGCTCGACGGCCTTTGAATACAAATTAAGATAAACTAACAGCTCTAGGACTTGAAAAATTTCAAGATCCCTTTTCACAAGTTGCGCTAAACACTGTAGTAAACTAAAAACAAACGATCCCTGAATTAGTACTTACTTTTTATTATAGCCATTATCTAAATGGAACTTTGAATTTGAGTATAATGAACGCTTATACAAAATATTAACTTCAATTAAAGTTTCTACATAAACATGTGCAAAAATTAATAACATATTTTACAGTACTTCTGCACTGAAACCAATATCACACATTTAGTGCATTTATAATAAATGATAAATGACATTTTCAACTGAAAGATTTAAACAGATAAGAATGTCTAACTAGTATTACAACGCACGCTTATTTACTAGAATAATAAACTACCTAAGTTAAACGATTTCAGATTAAAATAATTTATAAATAACACATGAATATAAATTCACAAAACATGCTTTATATCCTATAAATTTGTAGAATTTCTAAATAAGTTAAACAAGTGCACACTTACCTTTACATTCAGAACTTAAAGTTCGAATTCTATGATTGAATTCGTTGATTTATTTCCATAAAAAAAAGCGCAATCTTCAAAAAATTATTACCTACATCTAAAACACCTTGTCATTAAATCATTATGACAAAACTATAACAAAATTGTTTTTTAATTATAAAATAAATTAACGTTTTGTTGTGATATTTTATATTTCTAGACTGGCAACAGTCTTTTTGTATTTCTATATTGGCAACAATCTCTCCATGAGACAAATGTAACCAACGACATGTATCGTGTATTCTTTTGTCGATTAAAACTTCTAAAGTCCCTATTATCGCTGTCTGCTTACCTTTTTATAACAATTTAATCGACAAAAAGAAATTATAAACTGATGAACTATTTATGAACTGAGCTCTCGCGTGAATCGATCCACAATGGAACATTATTTAAAGCCAGAACGGTTTGACGTCGAACCCACGTGTCCGGGCGCCGAAGCCAGGTGGATCCATCGGAAGAAAACTTTTACGAATTTCATCTCGAGTTTAAAAGACGTGACCGAAGCTAACAAGCTCCCACTTCTCTGCAACTATGTGTCCTCATCCGTCTATCAGCTAATCAGCGAAGCGACCAGCTACACTACGGCGATGGGAATGCTTGACTCGCTGTACGTCACGAAGAAAAATGAAATCTTCGCACGGCACTGCTTGGCATCCCGGGGCCAACAAGCAAACGAGACGGTGAGCGAATATGTTCAAGCTTTAAAGCAACTAAGCAAAAATTGTGAATTTAGAGCTGTTACTGCTGAACTGTATAAAAACGAATACATTCGCGATGCGTTTATAAGAGGACTAAAGAGCTCCCGTATCCGCGAACGTTTGCTTGAATATTCCTCCGTTACCTTCGAAACTGCGGTCGACCAAGCTCGAGCCCTTGAACTGGCTGAATCTCATTCTGCATCATACCTTACTTTCCCCCAGCCGATGACTTCTGCTGCAGTTGGAACTGCCGAGCCTGATGAGATACCGGAGGAAGAACAAGTAGCGTCCGTCTCCCGCTCTGGTTCATGTTTCTTCTGTGGCTATGATCGTCACCCTCGAAGCGCTTGCCCTGCCAAGAATGCAGTTTGCAACAAGTGCGGCAAGAAAGGACATTTTCAGCGTGTATGTAAAGCCAAGAATTCTCGTAATACTGGAAATGTAGCTTACACTCATTTGATTGCTTCTGTGTCTCCTTCCCCTTCTTGCCTCCAAAAATCCCTCGTCCTGGCCACTGTTAACGGTGTCAAAGTCGAGGCACTAGTTGACACTGGCAGTTCACTCAGCTTCCTGAACTTCCAACATGTCGACAGGTGCAACTTAAAGATGAAACCCTACTTAGGAAAGATTTCTATAGCGAACTCTACTGTTACATCCAGTATTGCCGGGTGTCGTAACGTGACAATTAAATTACAAAGTCACTGTTATGCTGAAGTCCTCGTCATGAAAAATTTGTGTGCTGACTTCCTTATTGGTCAGGATATCTTAAAACTACACTCTTCCCTTGTGATCAACTTTGATGGAGGTAGGCCTCCCTTAGAAATTTGTGTTTTGACCAAGGCTGATGTTTCACCGGTCTCCTTATTCTCAAATCTTACACCTGACTGTAGACCCATCCAAACTAAATCATGACGTCTTCCGTCAGAGGATCGAGAATTCATTGCTAAAGAAGTGGACAGACTCCTCAACGAAAAGATCATTGAACAGAGCAATTCCCCGTGGAGAGCTCAAGCATTTGTTATTAAGGGAGATAACAAAAAATCTAGAATGGTCATAGACTACTCTCAGACGATCAATAGATTTACTATGTTGGATGCCTATCCACTTCCTAAAATTGAGGAACTTATTTCCCAGATAGCAACATATAGAGTCTTCAGTAAAATCGATTTGAAAAATGCCTATCACCAAGTCCCCATACTAGACTCCGAAAGACACTTTATAGCCTTCGAAGCAGACGGAAAGCTCTTCCAGTTCCTGCGAGTGCCTTTTGGAGTTACCAATGGAGTTGCTTTTTTCCAGCGCACGATTGATAAAATTATTCAAATTGAAAAACTAGTTGACACCTTCCCTTACCTTGACGATGTCACCGTCTGTGGTAGAACCCAAGAAGAGCACGACGAAAACCTGGCAAAATTTGTAGCTACTGCCAAAAAGTATAACCTTACACTGAACGAAGAAAAATGCTGTTATTCTACCATTGATAAAGTTATTCAAATTGAAAAACTAGTTGACACCTTCCCTTACCTTGACGATGTCACCGTCTGTGGTAGAACCCAAGAAGAGCACGACGAAAACCTGGCAAAATTTGTAGCTACTGCCAAAAAGTATAACCTTACACTGAACGAAGAAAAATGCTGTTATTCTACCAAATCTATCTCCCTATTAGGTTATATAATTGAAAACAAGACCATAAAGCCTGATCCGGAACGACTAAAGCCTCTATTAAGTTTGCCCATCCCTAAAGATTCGACTTCGCTTCAAAGAGCCTTGGGTATGTTTGCTCATCATGGGAGGTGGATTCCGTCATTTTCAAAGAAGATTCGTCCTCTCTTGGCAAATAGCTCTTTCCCTATGTCTGAGAAAGCCATATCTGCTTTCCAGTCCTTGAAGGTTGACATAGCTAGCGCTTCTCTCACAGCAATAGAGGATGGTATTCCTTTTCGAGTCGAAACTGATGCTTCGGACCATGCCATCGGGGCGACATTAAGTCAAGCTGGCCGCCCCATTGCCTTCTTCTCCAGGACGCTTCATCAATCCGAGCAAAGACACTCTTTTATCGAGAAGGAAGCTTGTGCAATTGTGGAGTCTCTTAGGTACTGGAGGCACTATCTTATCGGACGTCACTTTGAAGTCTTCACCGACCAGAGGTCAGTAGCTTTCATGTTTAATCAGCAACATCTCAGCAAAATAAAGAACGAAAAGATACTACGTTGGCGCCTTGAGCTTGCATCTTTTAAATTCAATATAGTCTATCGACCTGGCAGCAAGAACGCGTCTGCTGCCCTGTCTAGAATAACTGCGTCCACTGCCCACCATTGTGATCTTAAGGATCTTCACTCAGCCCTTTGACACCCGGGCATAACTAGAATGTACCACTGGGTCCGCTCTAAAAACCTCCCATATTCACTAGAAGAAGTCAAAGAAGTAGTTAAAACGTGCACTATCTGCAACGAACTAAAGCCAAGGTTCCTTAAAAATACTGGCACACTCATTAAAGCCACCTCTCCGTTTGAAAGGCTTAACCTTCACTTTAAAGCCCCCTACCATCTGCCTCCAAATACTGTTTTCTCTTGACAGTTGTTGACGAATTTTCTCGATTCCCCTTTACCTTCCCTTGCTCGGATATTTCTGCTGCTACTGTCATCTCTTACTTGCATATGTTGTTTTGTCTTTTTGGAACCCCTGCTTATATCCATTCTGATCGAGGTACCTCCTTCACGTCTCACGAGCTTAAGTCATACTTGACTTCTCAAAGTATCGCGACTAGTCGCACTACAGCCTATAATCCAGCTGGGAATGGCCAAGTAGAGAGGTACAACGGAATAAGTTGGAAATCAATTGAGCTTGCCTTAAGGTCTAAAGGCCTTGGAATTCATCAGTGGGAATCGGTTCTGCATTCTGCACTTCACTCCATAAGATCTCTGCTGTGCACGGCTACCAATGCCACCCCCCATGAAAGGATGTTCTCCCATGTGAGGAGATCGCACTCCGGATGTTCTTTACCCTCTTGGCCGACAACTCCCGGACCTGTTCTGATGAAAAGCCAAAACAGGGCTAACAAGTATCGACCACTTGTGCAGGAGGTAGAGCTTTTGGAGGCCAACCCTGAATACACCCATGTCAGACTGCCTGATGGTCGGGAAACAAGTGTGAACATCCGACATCTGGCTCCAAGAGGAAATCCCTTCCCAGGACAAAATATTAATGATGCACCATTGGAAAGTCATACCTCCTCAACACCCGCTGACATGCAACAGCTCGCCTTGGAGCCTGTGCCTGAGCCAAAGGAAATGAACCGTGAAACAGAGAACCCTTCCCCACACAACATGGCACCAACGACTGAGAAGTCTCTGTCGCCACCTCCTGTTTCTAGACCTCGACGTCGGCCCGCCTATTTGTCAGACTAGATAACTGAACTCTAAATGAAAAAAAATAATTGGGGGTGAATGTTGTGATATTTTATATTTCTAGACTGGCAACAGTCTTTTTGTATTTCTATATTGGCAACAATCTCTCCATGAGACAAATGTAAACAACGACATGTATCGTGTATTCTTTTGTCGATTAAAACTTCTAAAGTCCCTATTATCGCTGTCAGCTTACCTTTTTATAACACGTTTATACTCCCAAATCGCATACAATCGAACAGCGCAAATGTAAATATTAGGCCTCAATATTTCACTCATTTCTTCCGGTGGCAACGAACAAGCAGGCCCGGTTGCTAATAACGACGGCCCCGGTTAAAGCCACAGACATAAATCTATGACAGACATTGGTAGATGGCTCAAGTGGAGGAACAGGATTCTGGCTGCATTCGTAAACGACAAACTCGTTGCACGAGTTTTCGTAAGAAAACTGGAATGCGTGTGTTTAGTGCTGTCAGTGGTTATCAGTTTCCTTTGACTTTACGAACGACTTCAGTTTATTTAGTTTCGTCGCCTAGGTGATGTGTGTTTGATTACAGTTCGCGAATGCATTAATTTTGCTGAGGAGAGCTTTTAATACGTACTCAAAATAAAATCAGCAGGATTTTTAAAAGAAAGAGTGGTGACTGCAAAAAGATATCTCTCCACAGATTCCCATTAAAAAATGCTGACATATTAAAACTTATACTGAGACGAGGGTATTCCAGCCACGTGTGGATGGAAAATATACACTTTAGCCAGTCAGATTACAGGACTACTCTTCAACACAGCCGAAAGGTCACGTGTTGGTGGAAAAATGACGTCGCACCGATAGACCTCATTTTGTGATACCAAGTAGTGTACGGCAAATTCTAATTTTATTTATTTCGATACATAAAAGTATTTTAATTCCGAAATTGAAGCAATAATCACTTCGAACTTTAGTCTTCTCACCCCGAGTCGAGTCTGCCTGGTGGTTAGAACGCTTGCCTTTCACCCCTTGGATCCATAGTTCAAAACCAGCCGAAGAAAATAGGTTTCAGTTTAAAAGTAACTTGAAGTTCCTTTGTATGATACTAGACAATCGATAGCAGCACCAAAATTCACAGAACGGAGGAAGAATTCTCAGTGAGTAAAAAATGTCGTACTTAGGACATCACAATTCTTGGATATTTTGGCCGTCCAAATCATTCTATGCTACTGGGAAATAGACCTCCTACAGACATCCTGGATATTATAGACGTTGTCTAGTCCTTAGAGAGATCACACCCGAATCTGTTATAGAGGTCCATTTTATGTTATCTGGAGGATCTTGGATGTCTAATAGATATACCCAGTATCCAATTCTGATTCCTTATAGATAACCAATGGATATCTTTGTGCTGTGTGAGTATGTTCCTCCTCAAGAAGCATGTGCAATGAATAGCGAGGGGGTAACTTGATACCCTCGAACACCCTTTTGCCACACGCAGACAAGGTTCAAAGAATTCATAAATCTGTTCTCGCCCCGCCAAAAACGGTTTGTTGGCACTGCTGCATTGAAACAAAAAAAAAAGGATACATAGCAAGGTCTGTGTACCATGGATTCTCACGGTAATTCCATTTTCAAAATTGACAAATTGGAATGCACCCTTTATCCGGAGCTACTCCCTCACTTAAATTTCAGTGGTTATTTTCCCCCTCTACCCTAAATCAAATCGTTTTGGAAAATTTTTGATTCACACTCCTTTTGGCGTAAAATTTTAAGGTTACTTTTTTTTTCCTTCCTACGATTTTCTCTCCAAGACAGACAAACACCTCTTCCTTTACTAGTGTAAAATGTAAGACGCATTTCCTTTTTCTCTTCCCCCTCTTTTTTTTAGACAGGCTGGGATGGAATGCCCAATTTTAAAAACTTAGGTGGTCTCATATCGAGACATAATTCCGGTTGATTTTTTTGGGGGCTAAAAGGGAAAAAAATATATATAAAAAACTGTTAGATTATTGTTTTATTTGAAATTCTGTCCTAATATTCACAATTTCTATAACAGTGTAGGCTATTGGAGAGAGAAAAAATTTCGATACGAATAGGTTATGTGATATTATGATGAAAATACTTACTTACAGTTTTATAATTAATTTAAATGCACGAAAAAAGTGCTCGAACGTAATATGAATTAAGTACAGGGTGGCCATAATTAAACTGCAAGTGTTCAAGGGGTGTTGGAGAGAAAACTATGAGGAATATTTCAGTAAAACTTGGTATCTATATGTTTCAGAACATGCGCAAGTCAAATATGCAATTAAAAAAATCGCCATTTTCACCCGATAGATGGCGCTATATCGTGTTTCAATGCTTATGGACGTCATATATGCAAATTTTAAGCCCATCCAACATTGTAAAAACAAGACCACATTGAGTAATGGTCAATCATGATTATAAATCAGAAGGAACTTGCATTGTTAGTGAAGATATTCATCAGAATGGTAGCAATTATTCATCTGCTCTGAAAGAATACTGGCGTATGAAACGATTAAGAAGAGGTCCAATGAGTGTCAATGAGAATAAATGATGGTTTAAATGTTTTCCAAAGGGTCTTTATGAATTGTTTATTTTGTGATCTTAATTTACGTTAATTTTTGATTACATGTTACTGTAAAAATTTAATTACTGAAGCGAACTGTATGGAATTTTGATAAACTGTTGATGATGTTTTATATTGTTTATATGCCTCTTAGAATATCCCTATGCTCTGTCTATCGGTTTTGGAAGTTGTATATGCCACCGGTGAGCTTTGAAGTACGGTACAGCGCCATCTATGGGGTGAAAATGACGATTTTTTGCATATTTGACTTGCGCATGTTCTGAAACGTGTAAATACCAAATTTCACTGGAATATTCTCGATAGCTTTCTCTCCAGCACCCCTTAAACACTTGCAGTTTAACTATGGCCACCCTGTATATTTATTACTCAAACATTTTTTTCTACAAAGAAGTTTCTTAAAACAAATAGAGATTGCTTTTATTTTCTAAGACATGATTTATTAATAAAAATACGGAGAAATATGATACATTGCGGTATTTTTAATGTGATTTCATTGCTCAACTCTGTAACGATTACATGTGAAATTTAATGTTAGCGAGAGTTTAATTTCCGTTAATAATTTTATTTCCAGATTACTTTCTAAAAGATTTCAATGAAACATAATTAATCTCATTTCTATTTTTTTAAATGTAAATTATGTTTTAAATATATTACATTCACTAAATTTTTCTATATGAAAATTGTAACATTCAAAATTCAGTTTTTAGCAAAATAAGACCTAACTGAAGTTTAATATTACAATTTTTATACAGTTACTTAACACATTGCATCGGGTTACTTAAAAGTATATTTTTCTAGAACTTGTCTTGGAGCGCTGAACCTTCGTAAAGAAAACATAACACTTTCAGTGAAATTATATGTACTTTAATATCAGCAAGGAACATTCTAAAACAAAGTAAGAGCAGTTTATTAATAAATTAGAAAATAATCCAGTGATAGCGAAGGACGTTACTTCAATTCTGGTAAAACCAAAGGCTTTTAAGCCCTTCCGTCTTGCTTGGCTGGCGATTTCAAAAGTTATGAGCCAGAAATATAGAGCATTTCAATTCTTATGCACGGCATTTTTTTTATATCTAAAAGTCCAAAACCTTAAAATGAATGCATATATTGTAGACACATTTATTTTTACACAATATTTTTTGAATAAAAAAACAGGTACTTTCATGAACCGTTTTCTTGAAATTAATACTACCGTTAAAGGGTTAAGTTATTTTTTGCTGAATGTCTCCCTCTTGCAAAGTGTTAATTTTGTTAAGTAGTTGTAAAGTTTAAAAGGTATAAAATTTGCTCCAGCGTCTCCTTTTGAAAATCAGGTCTTACAAAATTAAAGTTAATTCATACTCTAAAGGTTTCTTTTTTTTTCTTCTCCAATATCGTTCGCATTGCAGGCTTCACCTTTAGACAAGCCACTCCTCTTCTCTGAGGCTGTTGAAGTTTCGACGTCTGTTGACGGCGACTAAAGGACGAACGACTGCAAGAATCGGCGCAAAAAAACAGATGAGCTGCCTACCTTTTTGCGACAAGGAAGCCGGAAGAAAGACAAACGCAAATAATAGGTGACTGAGACATAAAAAGCTCGGAAAATGTTACCTAGAGATGTGCCGGATATCCCTATCCGTAGATATTTTTACTAAGCAAGTAGAGTGTCAGAGCAGTTTTGTCCCAGGAGATAGATGGCCAAGAACACGTCATTACTTACTGGAGTAAACGCCTTTCAAATGTAGAACGTAGCTATTGTGTTACAAGAAAGGGACTTCTTGCTACCATCAAGTCCGTGGAGCATTTGCATCATTACGGAAAAAACACTCAAAATACTGGTATTAAACGTTAAAATAAATAAAAACTTTGTGAAAAAACACACATAAAATGATTCTTATAAAAAGATACGATCGTTTCGGCTGAAAATTTATTAAGTCTTCATCAGTCCAGCTCTTCGTCTCACAAAACAGTGGTAATTGAAAAAGCTCAGCTCCCATTGTTTTGTGAGACGAAGAGCCTTGACTGCTGAAGACTGAATAAATTTTCAGTCGAAACGATCATATCTTGTAATAAGTATCATTTTATGTGTGTTTTTTCACAAAGTTTTTAGTTATTTGCATCATTATCAGTACGGTAGGAGGTTCCTGCTCCGTATGGACCATACTTCTTTAACCTGGCTTTTAAATTTCAGGAATCCGGAGGGTCAGATATTCAGGTGGATACAGAGACGACAAGAATATGACATAGAGTTACGTCATCGAAAAGGGGCATCTCATGAAAACGTAGATGATCCCCCAAGTACCCAAGGTACTGAAGTCTCAAAGGTACTTCGTATTGAAGCGGACTACTCTCCCAGAGCACGTCTTTTTTACCGAAGGTGGCTCCGCTTGAGCTGTTGTAGGTGGAGATGGCTCAGCAGGGGAAACTGTGCTGTGTGGCTGTGTTGGTACATCTGCTGTGCCAGGTGTATTGGAGGGAGAGTGCAGTGGCAGGGGGTCATCTTCTGATGAAAGAAATGCAGGCTTCAGCCTGTCGATTCCTATTACCTGTTCTTTCCCACCGATCTCCAGTGTGAAAAGCTTTCCGTCGCGCTTGATGTCCAAGAAGGGGCCCTTGTACGGCTGTGTCAATGGAGGTTTTACAGCGTCGTTACGGACAAAGACATGAGTACATGTCTCCAAGTGGGGATGTACGAAACAAGTAGGTTTAATGTGAGCTGAAGAAGGAGTTGGAAACAACTCTTGCATGATTTCCTTGAGTTTTTGGACAAAGGATGCGGGGTATGCACTGGGTTCGTTTTTGGAAGGTTGGAGGAACTCTGAAGGCAAAGTCACATTCGCTTCGTACAACATTTCGCAAGAAGTTGCTCCAATGTCTGGTTTGTAAGTTGATCGAAGACCAAGAAGTATAATGCCAAGGCTGTCGGTCCAAGTGTCAGTGCAGTGGCATCGCAGTCCTGTTTTCAGAGAACGATGAAAACGCTCGACCAGGCCGTTGCTATTTGGGTGGTATGGAGTCGTGCGGATGTGTTTAACACCTAACAATTTTACAAGGTTTTTGAAGAGGTGACACTGGAATTGGCGGCTTTGATCGGTAGTGATTATTCTAGGTATTCAAAAGGAAATTTACCCTTGTTCACAAAACACAACATTTATTTATGAAGAACCATATATTTGTACAGATTTTTTGAGCGTGCAAGCTCCACACCAAACGAATCACACCATCAAGGGGAAAAGTTACTGACTGACTGCCGTAGTCTGTTGCCAGATTCCAGAATTGAAAAGTTCTGAGTGGAGTGAAGGAGAGTAGTGGCTAGCGCTGGCCACGTCCTGCGCGGAGAAGTGCGCAGATGCAAGGGGTGCCGGCCGCCACAAGACCATGCGGGTAACATGCCTGTCTTCTCGGCTGCTAGTGATAGCGGGCCGTTGAGATCCAGAACGGCGTTCTGTATTACCGTCCTGAACCCATCGATTCCATATTCTGCTAACAGTCATTGGATCTTGACAGACCGGGGCCATTGTGATTCTATCGGGCTTGCTTGTGGACTCCGAAAGAGACCCACGGACATTCCCTCATTGGTTAGATTCGACCATTAGATGACATATCTAAGTGCTGGAACCAGTAAGTGAGCATCCGTAGGCCTCTGGATGACACATCGGAGTGCACAAGCAGGCCCGGTAGAATCACGATGGCCCCGGACCAACGCGAGCACCAATATTGCGATAGGATAAACCGCAATCCCGGTAGTCTACAATTTGACCTTTATAAAAAGTCAGAAACGTGCTGGTACGCATTTCTCCTTCTTACACGGGGCATCACAACAACTTTTCACCAGGCAACAACGTTCAAATTCAATTTGTGTATGAGAAACCGGCTGTACAATTTCCTCGTTTAAACACATTGTAGGTGTCTCTACCGGCTCTTGCTTTGTCTGAATGCGCTGAAAAGCTAATCATTTGCACATCACAGCATCTTCTTCATGTCGTTTAAATTTTACGTCTGTAGCATGCCTCCTTCTTGGTGTAGCAATTTTAATGAACAGTAGTGTACATTAGGAGAACTACTTGCTTGTCACGCAGGCTAGGCTCCAGGCAATAGCTCTATAGCTCTTTTCCAAGCGGAGTGTTACGCCACACTGTAATCTTGTATCTCATAGAGAGCACCACGATCACAAATGTAAATTATTTTCTGAATATTGAAATCCCAAAATTAGCCCTCAGCATGTGATGGTATCGTTATGAAACAACTTAAATCTGACGCTTTTAGCGTCGATAGCAAACACTACCAAAGCATTAGTCATTTTTACTATCTCTCTTCACAGTTTATAAATTTCATTTCCACAAAATGTTGAAGAGTGTCAAAAGACGTGTAACTATTTCATATTTTTAATACTTCTTTTTTTTTTAAAAAGAAGAAATACCAGTTGTCGACTGAAATCAGACCGTTTTTTTTAAAGCAAAAATTTGCATGTCCCTTCATTCCCAAACAATGCTGATTAGATTACCGAACGGACTGTATAGCATTCTTTGTGACGTCATGATTCTTGTTGACCTGAAGCGTCGTTCACTTAGCATAAATCATTGTAAGCGGAGTGATTATTTTCACCACCGTTTCAAGGCCATACAACCGGAAGTAGAGGGATGGAAGAAAGTATCGCCAATGTCGATCTTAAGCTGTTTTCGCCAAGAATATTATTTCGCCAACCATTCCGCGCGTATTCGTATCGTTAACGACGTGCGGATAGGGGCAGATGGAATCCTAACAGAAAAACTTAGACTTTTCTACCCACAAGTTTGATAGGGGAAAACACGCGCGCGCGCAGGGAGAAATGCAAATGCATTAGAAGATGGATTCGTGGGGAAAAGTACTTCGTCGTTTTTAAGCAAGGACCGCGCTAATTTATTAATCGTGCGGTCTGCTCTCTTTCTTTTTTTCCCCGTTTTTTTTCTTTTGGTAGTTGAAATAAAAAATTGCCACAAATGCATTTATTATTATATTATGTATGTACACTTAGAAGTTTTTAAGCATCGGTTACATGGCCAATTAATTGTGCAGTTTGTTCTCTCTTTTTTTTTCTTGTCTTTTGGTAATTAAAATTAATAATTTTATTTGATTTGAGATTTTTCTTAATTGAGACCCTTAACCAGGAGGCTGTCGTCTCGATTGCTCCGAAGAGAAATTAATAATAGTTACATATGGATTTATTATATATTTATAAATACATATATATGTGTCTGAACGATTGTTACTATAAAGTAATGCATTTATTACTTATATATAGGAAAATATCAGTGGCATGGCTACTGGGTAGAGGGGTTATAACATGCCCCAAGACGAATTTTTTGTCATACAAAATGCATTTTCTTCACGTATACACAACATATGTATACAACTCATTACGATACACGAATTGCAGTAGTCGTAACCACTCCCCCCCCAGAAAAGTTTCTGTCTACGCCACTGGAATATATAAATAATTTGTTACTTACTTATACTTAATAATAAGTACAATACTTAATAATGACTTGAGGTCACAATTATTTTAACTAATATTGCAATGGCCACTAACTTTATTAAAAAGGATGTCAATAAATAAAAAGAAATAAATCAGATTACAAAACACTTCCTAAAAAAGTTCATACATTTTTTTTTTCATTTTTAAAATAATGGTTACGCTTTTCAACATACGTCTCTAACGAGTCTCTTAAAGTTAGTGTACCCTTCTCCTCCTGTGTCAATCGTTGCATTTGGGCAATCGGGAAGCAACGACTATCAGGGTTGAGGAATTCAGAATATTACCATAATCTTAGAGAACTTGACGCCAGAATTATTTAAACTACTGTTTTAATTGCATATATTAAGTCTTTCATGCAGCATCAACATAATTAACATAATTAGGTCTTTGGTACAGCTGAGACCCAACGTGTGCGTTTGGGGTGTCGGGGAGCAACGACCATCAGGGAAGGGGAATCGTAACCATTGATGTTTTAGTTCGATAAGAAGAACATATACGATAATAATAAGATACAATAGGATAGGTAAATAAGATAAGACAGTTCCAACATCTGAGATGAAGGCATGGGCGCCGGCAGCATAGTGCAAGGGGGTGCAATGCCCCCCTGGATTTTTGTATGCAGTGTTTTCCCTTGCTTTTTTGCTCTTTCCAACAAGGTAACCATGCGTTGAAGTAGTCTTCGCCCCCCCTGGGAAATATTCTGCCGGCGCCCAAGGATAAAGGTATAATTCGCTCAGTACTTCGGTGTGATTTAACTTTTATTTGGAAGACTATAAGAATTATTTTGAGGTAGAAGGAAATTTACTTTTTACTAGAATTAAAGTTGGTTTATTTTTATTTATTTATTTTTCGTTTTATAAAACTCGAAATTATTCAATTTACTAAGCACAGACTTTCGATGTCCACGGGATCACGTGCAACAGTCCCTCTCATTCACCTGTCTCCAGCACCCACTTCATTATAAATAAATTGTTTAATGCAACCAGTCATAAGACAGAAAATATTTGGGCGTATCCTAGCAAGGACGTATTTAGGGGGGAGATTAAGGGGGTCCAGACCCCCTCGAAAATTGGAATTTTGTTACTAAAATGGTAATGATATAGTATTTTTGTGTGAAATTCTGCCGTTTATACTGTTTGGAACCCCCCCCCCCCCGAAATTTTCGGATCCCCCCTTCCCCGAAGTGTTTTTTTTTGGATACGTGCCTGTATCCTAGGACCAGTATTTTTTATAGGGTGCCTATACTGCTGAATCTTGTTAACGAGAGCAAGGTTAGGCAACCATCTTGTTTACGAAAAAATTCACGAGCAATAACTAGTTTTTGGAGTTTGTGCAGTAAATGGCGTTCGTAAAAATATAGTCTGCCAGGAATGTAGCGACAGCGAGTGTAGTATTTAAAGCACTTTAACAGGAGCAAACAAAATAGCTCTCATAGATTACACTCTAATGGCAGAATGAAAATATAATTTATTGCCTTTGTTTCTACTGCTACCTCTTATCGAATAGAAATGGTGGCTGCGATTCTCCATCCCTGATCGTCGTTGCTCCCCGATGGCCCAAACGCACACGTTGCGTCTCAGCAGTACCAAAAACTCAATATCTTGATGCTGTGTGAAAGACTCAATATATGAAATTATAACGGTAGTTTAAATAATTCTGGCGTCAATTTTTCTAAGATTATGGTAATAGTATTTTGAATTTCTCAACCCTGATCGTCGTTGTTTCCCGATTGCCCAAATGCAATGCAACGATTGACACAGAAGGGGAAGGATACACTAACTTCTTTTAAGAGACTGGTTAGAGACGTATGTTGAAAAGCGTAACCCTTATTTTAAAAATGAAAAAAAATGTACGAACTTTTTTTAGGAAGTCGTTTCTAATCTCATTTATTTCTTTTTATTTATTGACATCCTTTTTAATATAGTGGCCATTGCAATATTAGTTAAAATTATTCTGACCTCTAATCATTATTAAGTCTAAGTTATTGTATATAGTAAATTAAAAAGTATTCATTCCAGTGGCGTAGGGAGAAATTTTTCATAGAGGGAGGGGGGGGGGTTACGACTACAACGATTCATGTATATGTGTATATATATGTGTGTGTGTGTGTGTTGTGCGAGTGTGAAGAAAATATGTTTTGTATGACAACAAAATTCCTTATCGGGGGGGGGGGGTTAACCCCCTGTAGCTACGCCACTGATATATTCATATATATATATAAATAATAAATACATTACTTTATGGACAATACATTACTTTATATGTGAGTAAATACATATATGCACACATATATATGTATTTATTATAAATATATAATAAATATATTTGTAACAATTATTAATTTCAATTACCCTTCCCCCCTTCAAAAAAAAAGAAAGAAAAAAACGAGAACAGACTGCACAATTAATTGCCCATGCTTAAAAAGGTCTAAGTATACACACATAATATATAATAAATACATTTGTAATAGCAATTGTTCATTTCAATTACAAAAAGAAAAAAAAACGAGAATAGATCACAGGATTAATAAATAGCCATGTAACGCGCTTGCTTAAAAACCTGGAAGTCCTTTTCCCCACGAACCCATCTTCTAATACATTTCTCCCTGCGCGCGCTCGTATTTTCCCCTGTCAAACTGGAAGGTAGAAAAGTCTAAGTTCTTGTATTGGGATTCCATCTGCCGCTATCCGCACGTTCGTTAACGTTGTTTTTTCTCGCTGAAACAGGAGCTGGTCCTCGCTGTGTTTTGATTTGTATTTGTATGAATCGCCGGATCGTATATTCTTGGTATTAAATCTTATTATACTATTTAAATTTTGATGTTTTATGTCAATTTTCATCACCTTAAACTTGCTACCTTATTTTGATGCATACTTGTTTGTTTGTTATGTATTAATTTTCATTCTTAGCGGTCTTTTAAGATAGATTCGTTTTAATAATTATGTTGCAAAAATGGAATTTAAAATGGTAACTTTTTTTGTTTAACATTTCTTTGTTGTTTAATTTTCAATGTAATCTTCAATTTCGACCTAAAAACTGCTTCATGGGCCCCTGGAAAACTGTACAGTTCTGCTTGGTATTGTTCTCTATTTTTTAGTATACATTTCATATTTAATGTATTTTTTCGTGCAATTAGAATATTTCCTTTTTATGTTTCTGAGTTATGTTTGTCCTTTATATGGGGATTTTTAGAATAATATTTAATTCTTGGTGTAATTTTACTTATGATTTGTTTTGTTTAATTTTAAACAAATATAATTGCACTATATTCGTTTTAAAAATTAATTTTAACACTCAAAACTGTAGTACAATTTCCACCTTCCCCCACATTGCTTAATTTCTTATATAAAACAAACATTTTTTTTTTTAAGTAATAGAATTTTAAAACATTTTTTGTGTTAGTTTTAAGAATTTGTCTTAATTTATACAAACTGAGGGGATACATTTTGAACTCTCAAAAAGTTTATTAAAATAGCTATCAAAACAGTTTCTTTTTTATTGTATATTTTTAGCTTAGGCTCTATTTCAGGGGCACTGATTGTGTGGGTGCTCCAAGGTAGGTACAAGCACGCAGGGCCTGATTATGACCAACAAGGGCCCCGGGCATTCATGAATTTGGGAGGCCCCCTTCTATGAAATTTATTTTATTTTTCATAAAATTTTGAAATTAAAAAAAAGAATATTTCAGTACAACATTTAAAATGGGGCCCTGGGCAAAGTCCCGATTTGCCCATGCGATAATAAGGCCCTGCAAGCACAAACATAAAAAAATTACATGAGTACAGAGCACACAGAATATTTCAAAGAACAGTTTGTACTTACTTTAATAGAAAAGAAAAAATCTGAATTTTTTTTAACCCTTTGAAGCGCAACCTTTTCCCAATGCTGAAAAAAGGGCAGCGGTTGCCATCGCTCGACTTAACTACCAGCAAGATGGCAGACGATTGAAACATTCATCGCATACCACAGATCTAGAGACCCTTTTTTATCGTGTGGGCACAATTTATCCAGCTGTTCTCACATTCTTCCATTATTCAGATGTCAGTGCTGTTTAAAATAATCGTGACAATTCTTTTACGGGAAATGACGTGCTCAAAAGTAAAGGATTCTCGTGGAGCTATGTCACCCGCGACTGTTTTTATAGAAATCAAATCTATTCTTCGTGACTGGCAACAGTCAAAACGTCAGAGTTTGGTGTTCTCAGAGCGGGAACACTGTACGTTAAAAGGTTAATTGAACAGTTTTATTCAGAAAAAGTATAATTTATGAAGTTATTTGATTTGGGTTTATTACTTGCTTGTTACAAAATAAATTTGAAATAAAATCATACATAGATTGAAGAAGAAATTGTGAATGTTTAAAAATAAATTCTTGTAATACTAAATTTATTCCGTCTAGGTTTTATCCTTATAGGTGCTTGAAAACTAATTTTCCTCCGAAAATTTTAATATTTGCTTAGTGTTCATATAACTTCTAATGTAAAATTCTACTATTTGTTGCTCAGATTTTTGTGGGTGCTTTAGAACTTAAGTACTATCAGTAAACATCATCAAACAATCAATACATTCTGTGCTACTTTATAATTCTAAACTAAGAATAATTTTTTCTAAGCTTCAGTAAATATCAACTAAGGGAAATTTCCTATAAGAAAATGTTCAGTCATACCTCTTTTCACTCCCCAAAAAGTAATCTCTCTAGAGCAAGTTCGCAGCTGTTGGAGGGGGGTGGGGTGTCCTGAAAATTTGAAGAAGAGGTACACAAAATTGATACTACGGGTGACAGGATATCCCGTTGTGGCACTAGTCTAGAGCAGTGTTGCCTAATTATTTTTTCATCTGCATAATTACTGTTAAAATACTGCATACTCTCCCCTCAATCATAGGTGTAACTTACTATATTCCAGTTCAAATTAACCTGACAGTGCGTGGAGAGGTACGAGTGCCTTATTGCGCCGTTTGTCAAGTATTCGTGCGCGCTTTCTGGTCTTCCTCCCTTGTACTCTTTGACTAATTGCCCTATTTGGCAATCTATCGCCCAACCTTCGTACTAATGCTGCTCTAGTACGTGCACGTGTGGGAGTATTTACTCTCTAGGGCTGATAAGAAAAGAACGCCATTCCTTCAATCACCCCTTCTTGACCTTCCCCTGAAAGGTATGAGGAAGTCAGAATTCTTCTGAGAAATGTCTCTCCTTTTTCAAAGCAAAAATGTGACTGAGACGTGTGTGCTTACGAATTAATATACATATTCTTTTTTAAATATAAAATAGTTTAAACAATAGCTATTCTTTTCGGCGTTTTCTATTGCAGTGCAAGTCCAGTCAAAAAAGAAAGTAAGAAAGAAAAACAAAGAACGTAAGAAAATCCTCTAATTTATGACTGGATTATGAAACTCGTAATGCTTTTTCCTTTCTTTCCCGAATGTGGCAAATATTGAAACAGGTATCGATGTGCCAGTAAAATATGCTTCTCGAGACAAATAAGGCATTCAAAGCACTATATTGTGCTGAGAAAAGAAAAATTAAAAGGAATTGAGAATGGTCGACCCTGCCCCTATCTCACTAAGATGAAAGGCAGTGTTCTGGTAACTATATTACGCGCATCATAAATTAAACTTTAAAACACTTATGGGTAACCTCCGGCCCCCGGAGGGAGGGGGCAGGCTTTTGATCCGGCCAGCAGAACATATCAGAATGCGTATAAACCATTGAAAATCCCATATAAATCATAATTATATGGCCCGCGACTTCGCTAACACCCTAAAATCTGACCCGAAACTAACCAAAGATTGCCCATACCTGGTTTAAAATTTTGAAAGGAGTTTATCTAATTTTCTAGGATATTATTTTTCACATTATCAAAATACTATTAAAAGCATTCTCAGAATTTTTATAGGTGCAGGTCATTCTTTTTAAATTTTGAAACCCAGTCGAACTTTTCTCATCATTACAAACACACAACGGTAATTCTTTTTATTCTTTGCCTGTGTTGTTTCTCAAGCCAGATCTTCAAATACCAACTGACTGCATTCAAAGACAGCATGATGAAAAATAACGCTGGGCACTGAAGCGAATATTCATCGTAGTATCTTTGCAAATGATGGGAGTGAATAGGTTAATCCTAATATCCCCTTCTCTTCGTTTTACATATACAACTCAGGGGCCGAGCGAGAAATTTTTTGTATGGTACCATTTTTGTGAATTTTCATGCCAATTTTTAATAAGTCACTTTTTTTTTGTTAAAATATTGATAAAACAGATTAAAATACAGGGTAAAATGCCAGTGAAGGGCCGATTTAATCGATTGTGTTGTGAAAGGGCTGCAAAATGAATCCAGTTTTCGTCTGCACCAACACCTGCACTGCTTGAACTTTTTGTTCCTTTCAAAGATGGTCATAGGGCTATTAAATTTTTCAACGTCCTGAGTTTAAAGTTACCCCCGAAGTTAAAATTAACCCCAAGGAGACGTCACTGCCAGCAATGGGGGAGAGGAGTCATTGAAAGATGGCAATTTTAAAAGACGGTAAAATCACTACGAAGGATGGGTGGAGAGGGGTAAAGAAAAGGGTCTGATTAACGTACGGGCCAATGACTATTAGGGGCCGTTTTGTTTTTTAGTTTTAATATTTTAATTAAAACATTTACAAATATTTCATGAAAATTGGCACAGTTTAGTTTTTTTGTCTAATAAACATAGTAAAACAAACAATGAATGTGTTTTAGTCTTGATTTATATGTTTATGTAATATAATGTAAGGCATCAAAAATTAAAAAAATTGTAATAATTAAAAGAAAGGGGGTAGAGCCCGAATGCATATTTGGGCCTGGTTCCAGTTTTGGCTTGATCGGGCTCTGATAAAGGAAGCAGAAAATTGGGATTAGAAGGGTTAATAACATGTAAAATCTTGCGAACATAATTTATAGATGGACTTGAAGAAGAAGTTCTAATTCTCCCTTAAACATTGGTGCATCAGCCCATTGTGGTGCCATGGACTGCGTTGCCCATCCACGCCTTCGCAACCACGTGGTAACCCGCACGCCAGAGCACCCATGGGCTCTGGGGTGCGGAAGCATATGCCTCGGCCAGGTGGTCAGCCTGAGGCGATGCCCACAGTATTTAACTCCCAAGCAAACTTGGTTCTCATTTTATCGACCCACTCAAGGGATGAAAAGCTGAGTCAAACAGGCCCAGCCCGGGATTTGAATTCCGGACATGTGGCACGGACACGCAGTACGAAAACCGTTACACCACTGGGCTTCCCCCATTCTCCTTAGGCGCAACCTTAGGCGTGTGTATATGGGGGATGGGGCTAGGAGTTTATTGTTGTTTCTGATATTTTTATTGTATGGCCCTCAAAAGAGCCTTTTTTTAATAAAAAAAAAAAAAAAAGAATTGAAAATATTCTACACCGCTAAGGTTATCGTCTGAAGAATCGGAAGTGTCGGTGCCGCCAACTGTAGAAACTACAGGTTCGACAATATTTTCCATAAGGGCATCCAGTTCCCACATTTGGTTTTCTATTTATTTTACATGATTGACGCTATTCCTCCAAGCATCATTGCGGACTCTATTGATACCTTCAAGTATCAGTTTTGTCACTTCGTCCCTTTTAAATGTTCGGTTTTCAGCAGCAACGTAACCTTTTATCTGAATCCAAATAACTCCCGGGAATTGAGTTCACAGTGATAAGGAGGTAAGCGAAGGACAGTGTAGCCCTGGTCCGCTGTTACTTTGTCGATGCAATATGTTCCGTAATTCTTACGGACATCATTTACTAATTGCAGAAGTTCGGCCTTCAACATATGCCGTGTTTTTTCAGGAGGGGTGGGGATTCATTGCAATTCTTACTGAATTAATTTACAATTACTTATTTTATGTCTTCAGGGGGCGTAGCCAGAAATTTTTCATGGGGGGGGGGTTAGACTACTGACACTCACATATATGCATACATGTGTGTGATAAGGGAGTGAAGTATATACATTTTGTATGGCAAAAAATTCCTCATGGGGGGGTATGACCCCCCTAACCCCCCCCCCCCTTGGCTACGCCCCTGTATGTCTTTCAAAAGTGTAATTTGAATTGTTTATGCCTTAAATGTTGTTTTAATCTACAAATGCACTCTATAAATTGTTTTAGAAAGTTGTCAATTTATTTATTTTAACCTCATCCAAATTTGCAATTTTTTTTCTTGTTATAATTCTTTGAGTCATCTTCATTATACTTTAGGTATTCTTCCGGTAATAAATAAATATTGCTTATTAATTTTAGGTTAAAATTTCCTAAAATACATGTAATACAGAAGAAAACTGAACTATACTTAGGGATAACAAGGGATGATTTCTTTTAAAATCATTATGTATAAAAATTGAGATGTCAACATCCTACTTGGTCATGTCAAAATATTGCGCAGGAGCTGGGGGCTCGTGCTCTGGGCTCACATAGGCCAAAAAACTGAGTTTAGATCAATAGAGAGAAACACAAAATTTGAGTGAGCTATAGGTGGGGGAACAAAATTTGAAAAGCTTCCTGGGCACAAAAATGTTATAGTCAGGCCTTGTGTGTGTGTGTGTGGGGGGGGGGGGGGAGGGAGGTCAGCAACTGAAAGAGTACCTTTGGTCCAGTCGGGAAAGGTACCCCTTGACACTCGTTTTTGCCTTCGACCCCTTCAGACCTATCTTGAACTTAGAAGTGGGGACAAATGAGAGTGGTGTCCCCATTTCTGCAACAAAATTGGGGATATTTAAAAAATTCAATGTTTTTTCTCAAATAAGGTTCTATATATTCATCTAAAAAGGATTATGGGCAACATCCAGCCTGTTGGCCGGATGTGACTCACCCCGGCTCTTGATCCGGTCCGCAGAACACATTAAAACCCCCGATAAAACCCATATAAAGCATTCAAAATCCCAAGAATACAAATCTCAATTATATGGCCAGCGATGTCGACAACATCCTAAAATTTGGCCCGCAAATTTCCAAAGGTTTCCCAAACCTTATCTAAAGCATTATCAATAGTCACATGACAATTATATAAAAATCTGGTACAGAGATGTTCTGGACAAGCTGGTACTGAATGGGGTTTATATATATGAGTATTATTTATGCAGCTTATATATATGAAATCCAGTATGATATACTCTGGGGAAAAATGGACAAGTTCTGGGTGTCCATAAATACATCCACAATTTGTCCACATAAACATTTAGACTGGAATAAATTGTATACCCAGACGTAAAAAGACATTTGATATTCATCACATAATTTCAAAGTTTTATTGCACATTATGGATAAGTTAATTTTCTCACATAATGAAGTCCTTTAAAGAAATGAAAAGCTAAGTTTAAGTATTTTACCTATAATTTATTAGGTATTATTTTTTTTTTTTAACAAACTTGGAAACTTACAGATTTTAAAAGAATAATGAATTCTCTCTTTCTTTTTTAAAGTATATTTCCTTTCAAAAAAGTTATTGAGTCACATTTCCTGGGTCAGTTTCATATTTAAACTACGTTCTCTATAAAACTGAATCATGTCATTTATAATAATAACTTCTCATATTTCTCTCTTACAATTTTTTACAAAAACTAATTAGTTACTGTTAAAATTTAAATAGGAAATTTGGCTTTTTCTCGGGTACTTTTTTGAGTGGATGCATCTCAAATTACTAAATGCAGTTCTGTTATTGTTTTTGCTTAGAACTGTTAATCTGGTTGTGTTTTGATTTAGATATACAAGACAATTATTTGGGTGATTTTAGTATAAATGACGATAAAATAATTACTTTCAAAATAATTGCTCAAGGAACTTTTAATTATATTGTATTTAGTTTTTTGCTTAGTATATGTCACTCAATCTGTATACCCCCCCAAAAAAGTATTTGAGTGAGAGATAAATTTCTTACACTGGTTTCGTATATTAAAAATTATTTATCATTGAATATGAATGAGGCTATGTATAAATATGACTTTCCATATTTTTGTCAAGTTGCGTATTTTTAAAAACTCAATTATTATACTCAAATCTAAAATAGGAAATTTATCTCTTACTCGAATACTTTTTTTGGAGGGTGTACATGGTAGACATGTATTTTTTTTTTTTTTTTTTTTTTGTGATGTGAGCTCACCAGAAAGTCCTCATGTGAGAAAATATATATTTTGGAAGTAAACTTTGGTGGTAAGAAATCTTGGGATGTGAAAAAAATAAGACGTTGGTATGCAAGATGAGACCTTGGGGTACGAGATGACACCTTGGGGTGCAAGATGACATCTTTTGGTAAAAGATAAGACCCCGAGTTACAAAATGAGACCTTTGGGGCTTTTAATGAACTAGCAAGTTTGTATTTAGAGACTATAAAGTGATATTACTAGCCTCTAAACAAAACCAGCTGTTTTTTCTTCCTCTTTCTGGTGTTGCTTTCACAAATGGAGCTCCAAAATGAAACCAGCAAACCCAGAAAAAAAAAAAAAAAAAGTCACATGGACAGCTGATACATTCTTTAATTTTAAAACTACATTGGTTTCATCTTCCTCCTCTGGATGTTGTATTTAGACATAACTCGAAGATGAAACAAGAAGACCTAGGGAAAGAAAAGGACTTCAGTATCAAGAATAATGACAAATTAACAAATAAGCCAGTTAAGGAATAAAAATTGTTTAAAATTAAACAAATATTTTATTTACCAAGTTATGTGGATAAAGTTTCATTGAGGCTTGAGCCTGCAATGTCATATTTGAATAAATCATTCTGATATAAACAAGAGAAAAGCATTTATTACTCAGTTACAAAAGCAGAAAATCTTAACAGCAAGCTCAACACACAATTTACAATCGACAGTCATGTGACATCACAATACATTGCTCTGATTGGGAGTTTTTTTTAACTAAGGACCTGACTATTATGAGCTGATATTAAACTTTAAATAAAGCCTTTTTGCTAATTTAAAAATAGAGATACCTTTAATGCTTTGTTCTATGTTTCTGATGAATGAACAGATTTAATTGTTTTTTGTTTGTGCAATATTAATGTTTTGCACTGAAGAGATGATTATCACAGTACAGATTGAGCAAAACGCGACCTTGTATAAGATACAAGGTTACAGAGAATGAGGCCAGACCAGGGGTAGAGGTGCAAGATGAGACCAAGATTGAATATTGGAGTATATAAAATGAGGTACAAAATGAGCAGACATGCCAGGTTTCCAAAATCAAAATGCCTCAGATCTGCTTTTTAATGTCAAAAACCTGCATTTTTTTTCAACATAAAATATATGTACAATCAATACAGACAGTTTCTTTCCTTAAATTCCATTAAACTTAAGTAATAGGATAGTACTAGGTTGTACAATGTAAATAAATTCAATTTAAAGAAATATCAGAAAATACATAACATTAATCAAACTACATAGGCGATAAACTATTTATACCTAAAAATTATACAAAATGCAGTTGGCTCTCTGTTTGACGAGTTTCAAGGAATCATGTAAAATCATCCTTAAACAGAATTAGTTAAAAAAAAAAATAAATAAAAATAATAAAACAAAAAACAATACAATAAAATAAAATTTAGTTTTGAAAAAATCAAAAAATGTACTTGCTTCATTTGCTAAAAGTGTATTTGCTTCATTTTTCACATTGCTTTCGTTATTATTATATACAGATTTTCTAAAATGTTAAATATGTCATTTTCCATGTTCTGAATTTTGCCAGCCAACCAGCCGAAGCCTGAAAATTTTGTATTCCAAACTTTCCTGCCAGGACAAGAGCATTTTCTTTAAATATCACTCTGGAAATTGGAGATACATGTTATGCGATGCTATGGCAAGCCTACTCGAGAGGCATCTGCCTACAAGGGGGTGTGCCTTGGTTTGAGGACTTTTCAAAGAGTTCTAACGCTTATTCACTTTAAAACTGGAGAAAAATGGCCAAACCTCTATAGTCTAGACCATTAGACCGACAACTGTGCAGTAAGCCCGAACGCGGGAGCTTTACACGTCAGCCGTCAACCATGTTAAGTGTCTTATCCATTCAGCCATGTTGGGACCCAGCAATTGGAATGCAGGATGCTCTTGCTTCAAGAAACCGCAGGAGTGCTTTATGGGACTCTTCAGATTGAATAGTTGAATTTTATGCTGTTTAAATTGGGATCCCTAACCAAATTTAAATTTGGATCCCTAACAAACCAACCTGGTTCAAAACCAGGTCATGTCTGCGAACCTAACTGTTCGGAGTTTTCCGTAGTTTCCTCCGAAATTTAGTGTAAATACAGGTTAGGACCCCTAGGAAGATGCCCACGAAGGACATTTCACCCATCAGCCTAGAGCCCACATGTAGTTAATTGGCGTAATCCCACAATACAACCATCTTTGTCGAGAAATTGCCTAATCCTACTCTTTTAAAGATTACCATACCATGCAAAATTTCTAACTCTGAAATAAATTGTTTTAAAAATCTAAAAATTTGTATTTTTCATCTAATATGGTAGTACGACAAATAAGCCCAAAATCATCAGTATCTACAGACATGATGTCTAGACCATTGGTAATTTCTAATTGATTAATAAAACATTAAACCTTATATTTTAATTATTATTATTATTAATTATTATTGTTAATTGTAGAAATGTTAGTAAAAGTAGTAGCAATAATTTGGAACAGAGCTTAGGAAGAATGAATTCTACCAGCACATTTCTGCAGTCAGAGAAGAAGAAAATTTTTGAAGGGCTCTGACCTCTAGGGTTACTTGAAAATTTTATTTAAAAATGCAGAGGTGAATTTCAGAAAGTCGAAGGAGACACATCTGAGCTCTCATGGTTATCATTTGATAATGACAGTGAGCAGGGTTCCAGACTTAAGAAAAAGAATGCGTTTTTCGATGAAAACAAGGATGCAGGCTATGAATTTGGAAAAGAGAGAATGTGTTAGTAAATTCATTGCAATATTTGATAGTATACCAAATCCGAATAATAAGAATGGAAAACATAAAAACAGTTTAAAGCATTTTAAAATGTATTTTTTTGGTGAGAAATTATCAAAAGAGGAGACTAAATACTAATAGAACTTTCGCTGATTTTCCAGTTTCTTTTTGGTGTTCCTTTACTTCAGGAATAAAGTTTTTTTTCATACCATTCAATGAATATTTGGCAGTTCATCCAGGCTTTATGCTGATTTGTGTACACAACAGGCAGCGTTTTCACAATTTTGAAAGCTTGAGGCTTTTTTGAGTGTCAAATTACCAACAATGGCAGTCTATGATTTCCAGTTACATTAGCGCATAGTAGCATTGTAATTCTCTCTTTGCTTACCTTAGTTCCATGGGCAGATTTCTCGTTCGCAGATGCTAATGTTTTCCTCAGCAAAGAATGCCAGTTGAGCCTACTTTCATCAGCACTATAAATGAATTCCTCGTCATAACTTTCGGATTCAATCAAATTTTTAAATTCTGAAATGAATTTCTCTGCATATTCCGTGACGCAGTTTAAAATTCCTAAGCCAACCAGAGCTCATGTTAAATGACGCATTTCCATTTAGACCTTCATTAAAAAGAAGGGCTTTTTCGCACAACAGTGGGCTGTATGAACGTTTTTGTGTGAACCAAATGTATAATGCTTTATCTACATCTTTGAAATTCGACTTTTTCATCGTTTTTCTTTTCACACAGCCTTCTTCTTTGTCTAAAGTTGAAACAAAGCTTAAAAATTAATTGCTCTTTTTTTTAATATCCGATACAGTTGATGTTCTGATGCCATATTCACATGCTATGTTGTTGCCTTTCTTCAGTCTGTTAACAATGTCAATTTTTTGATTTAATGATAGCACAATTCTTTTATGCTTTCCAGACATGATTGAAAATTCCTCCTAACCTACAAGACTTATTAGAAGAATAGGGTGAACAGTAACTTTGCACTTGACTTTGGAGATGATTTCATTCCCGGATCGCAACCACAGGTTAAAGGTTATTATGCGACAGTGGTCGATTGTCCTTTACCACCAAATCCACTTTCCCCTCTTCCTATGCCTTTCCACCCCCCCCCCCCCACTGAAACCAGCTGGAAGAAAGCGAGGGGAGGGACAAAAGCAGCGATTTCGACAGTCTTCAGAGAATCTAACGATAAAAACTAATTTTCGTGGGATTTTTTTTTTTTTTTTTTTTAGAAAACCGGGAAAGAAAAAATTAATGCTCCTTGATCGATCTGGTTAAATGGACATTCCGATTAATCGGCGCTCTACTGTACTTATCTCAAAATTTGTTGAGCTGTAAGCAAAAGCATTTTTCATCTAAGTTTCTCAGGTGCAATTTGCTGGCCTCATATCAGATGTATGCTACCAGGGAATTGTCTAGACTTTTTAGACAGGTTCCTGTTTTTGTAAAATTGTGGAAATTTTACTCATAATTTTGTGAATTTGGAATAAACATTAAATCAGGTTTTTCTAGCTAGGGTCCTGTTTTTGTTAAAATAGGGTCCTCTTTTTATCAATTTGTGAAAAATATTCAATTTTACAAATTTGAATTTAAAAACTGTCCATAAATGCATGTACAATATAAACATCTACAGATTTTTTATAAACATATTAATGTTTTTTATTTGTATAGATTAATATAACTACGATTTGCAAGAAATTAATTTTGGAGATAAACACACATTTGTGAAGATCTGCTTTTCATAGAAAGAAATTTTTGAGGGGTCCACTTTTAAAATGAAAAATATTGTGAAGGGCCCGCATTTATGATAAAATATTTTGTGAAGGGACCGTTAATGGACCCAAATTTCTCCTCAACAGACCCCTGCTTACATAGATATATTACAAATAAAACGTTAAAATTACAACATCTTCACAGAGTGTAATAAAATTTAAATGAATAGTACTTATTTTAGCTTCAATGACTTTTCAGGGTTTTTCAAATCATTTTAGTTTGTTTTGTTGACACATATCTAAAGGGTTTTCTTTTTGGGGAGCAAATTTCAATAAAGAAACTGCAGGCATCTACTAATCAAATAAACTAATACTTGCACAAAGCCTAAATCACAAGAGAAAAATCCATACCTTAGAACTGATTATAAAGTTTTTAATTTCTCCATTAAGTTTTTTGAAACTGGCACACTTCTTGTTAATTTAATTAGGATGTTCTGAAAGGACTATCTGAAAATGATAGATCAATCAACTAATGATAAAAATTTAAAAAGATCACAGAGTAGCGGGGGGGGGGGGGGCATTGGCATAACAGAGGGAGGGATAGGGTGGGCTTAGCCCACCCTAGAAAAATTTTAACCTTTTACCGATGAGTGGTAAGATTTAACCAGCTACACCAAAAAATTCATTAATGTGAAAAGTTGAAAAAAATTGCAAAAGATCATGTTGTAAAGTTCTACAGTTTGGCTCTGTTTTCGTGGGGTCTGGCTTTGGTAGGTTCCATTTCTGAAGAGGAAAGATAGGGAGATTCCAGGTAAAAGGTTACCATCTTTGGTGATAAACCCTGTTCGCCAAGTGCGAAGAATCTTGTGGTTATTAATCATCAGGGTTCAACCTTCCACTTTAGTATACAAAAATTTGTGCAGGAGATTTTATCACGTCATACACGATAAGGCACCAATTAGGTGGACCCTACTTCGGATTTTCTCTTCTAAAGGATGAATTCTGTTACCGCATCTTCCCAATGGAACCTTCCAAAACCACGTGACTCAGGAGACATGAATTCGGAGCCAGACTAACAAGCTGTTCCACTGCTTGTGTAACTTGATGGGAATGACGATTTTTTGGGGGAAGCTAACTAGTGTGAGCCTTTCCATACTGAGAATGAGGGCCAGAGGTCAAGGAAAATCCTTGCATGGGCCCATCTTTAAACTTATTTTTTCTCTTGCTGACCGGGGGCTGGGCGAGAGAAGATGAGTGAATGGACTTTCATTTGAATGGCAGAAGAGAGCGAGGTATGGTTTCATCAATGAGAATTGAAAGAGATGCAGTCATCTACATTTACATCACTGGTAAAAGACTGGCTAAAGGTACGGGGCTAATAACAGGAAGGTTGTTCCGAAAATCATCTGAGCGGTCATTAACAGTTTCGAAGAAATCATATTTTTGTATAATCTGAATCATAACTACTGGATATCCCATTTCTCTCCCAGATATCTGGCTATATACTACTAAAGTTCTATCTGTAATATGCATGGGACAGGATAGAAAATTATATTTGAACATGCTTGATAAAGTGATACATAAAACAGAGGGATATATTTTCTAAAAAATATTTCTACGACTAAAATGGGAGAACAGATAGTAACCAAATTTGTTTTATAGACTACAAATGAAAAGTGCTTAGAGAATTTTTATTAAAATGCTTGAGTTAAAAATGTTCAAGTTGCTATTAAACATGAAAAAGCAGCAAATTTAACACTGGAAATCGGTCATTCAAAATAAACACACAATTTCAACATTTGTTCAGTAGTTTTTGAGCATATTTATAACTAGTTTAGGTAAGGCTCATATTTAGAGCTGATTTCATGCTGCTAAATGCCGCTTAATGGACATTTTCTGAACTAAACTTTAAAAAAAAAAAAAAAAAAAAGTAAGAAAATTTGAAACACTTTCAGATTTTAAATACACACTGAAGTGCTATATATTAAAAGAGTATCATAATTTATGCGTCATCCCTGTTTTTCTTCCTTATTCCATTAAGTTGGAAAGTGTATCCATGAGTATGCTGTATTTTTCTTCCTTGTTCCATAAAGCACATCTCTGGAATCAAAATCTATCTTAAAATCACCTACTAAACTATTTTAGAATCTTTGCTAAGTATATTCTAACTATACTTCACCATTTTAAATATTGTTTTGAATGTGCATCATAATCCATGAAAGTACCGTGTTTGTCTTTCATGGGTTCATTCCTACTTTAATGCCCTGACTCTCCCCAAGATGGCAATAATTAAACATATGCAGTTAACATAACGATTTTTTAAATTTATATGGCATAATTTAGAATTAAAATGGTGATTTGGAACAATATGTAAGTACAGCATTCAATTATTTATTTTTTTTGGGTTGGCAATTAATGAAGTTTTAAGGATTAAGTGTCTTCAAATTTCTTAACTGGTGCATTTTTCGCTAATTTGTTCACTTTAGTTCTCATCAAAGCCTTATTATCACATGGGCAAATCGGGACTTTGCCCAGGGCCTCCGGCTCAAAAAGGCCCCAATATCAAATGTTGTTCTGAAATATTCTTTATATCAAAATTTTATGAAAAATAAAACAAATTTCATAGATGGGGGCCCCCAAATTCATCAATGCCTGGGGCCCTAGTCGGTCATAATCAGGCTCCGGTTCTCATCTAGTTTTTTGGGGAGCATCGAAACTTGTGCATAATTCCTAGAGACCCACGACTGCAAAGCTTGCCAAAGTGGGGCGATTTTTTAGGTTGGCGAGAGTGGGAGTGTTAAAGTAGGAATCAACTCTTTCTTGTACCATAAAACACATCTATGGAATCGAAATCTGCACTAAAATTGCCTACTAAAACTGTATTACAATCTTTTCCAAGCTTATTCCAACTATACTTCACCATAATAAATACTGTTTGGAATAGGCATCATAATCCGCGAGTGTGCTTTGTTCGCCTTTCTTGTTAAATAAAATGCATCTTTCAAACTGACATATATCTTAAAATCACCTACTAAACCTGTTTTGCAACCTTCGCCAAGCATAATCCAACTATCCTCTACCATTTTAAATACTGTTTGGAAAGTGTATAATCAATCTATGCATGTACTGTGTTTTCCTTCCTTGTTCCATAAAACACTTCTTTAGAATTGAAATTTATATTAAAATCGCCTACTAAAATTATTTCACAATCTTCGCCAGGTATTTTCTAACTATACTCGTAATATATGATAAATTGTCGCTTTTTGGTATCTCAAACAGTGATCAATAATCAAAAATTGCAAACCTTGTGCGACTTTCAACATTTTATTAATGCCCACCCCCCCTCCATGATATCTGGAAAACACACCTGAAAGTATCTTCACCATGACAGTTCATATCAACAAAACCTGTCTACATGATTGCATAGACAAAATTCTGTGATTGAGCGAAATAGCACCCTAGTGCTAAAAAAAAACTAAGCACATTTCATGTAGTGTCCATGTGCAAATTTGATCTTCTCATCCTTTTCAGCTGTAGACTGTTGTTTATACGGGAAGTTTAATTATAAGCACTGTATAGTATCATTTGAAAAATATGTGCATTCAGTATATGCAGTTTCTCTCACGGTAATCCCAGTAATAATGTAATTTTACACTCTTTCTCCATGGAGTTTCTCTAATATTGTTAATTTGCTCCAGAAATCCGATAATTAACAAAACACTCCGATTATTCTATCTTCAAAATTTATTTACAGAGGCAGGGAGAAATTTTCAATTTTCATCCTTTTTCTAAATGACAATCTTTTACCGAGCATTCCTTTAGTGAAGTCTCCAATACCTAATGATTAAAAATTAATTTTTATTTTGCATATTTTTAAAATTTTTTGCATATTTTTAAAATTGACAAATTTAGTTATTTAAATTCATTTATGATTTTCTGCAAGTTTTAATTCATTTTTGAAGTTAAGTCTACTTAAAATATGTACATTTAAAATGTGCTTGTGAAATAGTATTTATTAATGAAAATTATAACATGGCTGCTTGTGCAGACAGCCATGTTGCAACATGGTATTTTACTAGTTTAAAATAGTTGTTTTAGTTACTACTACAGCATTGTGTATGGCTATCACTACCTACATAAAGTAATGAAAATCAATATTACATTATTAAAACAGAAAAAAGCATTAAGCATATGTTTGGAAAAAATTAACTCATCTATCATAGGTATCTTATCAAAATAGATATCTTACTCTTAAATAAATAAAAAAAAGTATGCATTTCTTTGTGAAAATAATCTGCAATTATAGATACATTAATAAATGTGTCATGGTTAAAATTTATCTGCTTCTGCCAGTAGTGCACACATAAAAAGAATATTTTAACTTTTTACATTTTAAGTAACATTTTTTATGTACATATACAACAGAAGATTTAGTTTTTGTATATTATAAGTCAATTATTAAAAAATACTTCAATGAGGTGTAAAATCACTTTTCAATTTATTGATACTTGATAACTAAATACGTGTTGAGTGGCTGGATATCCGATCGGATATCCATATCCGGTAACCAAAGGAGCTTTGGATATCCGATATCCAGCAAAATCACTGTCCATGAAATTCCTAATACAGTAGAAGATCGATATACCGCAATTCTCCATAAACCGCATTAACACTGCGGATGTAAACAGAGAAAATCACAATTAAGAAATTTCTACAATCTGCTTTTTCTTTTTTTAATTGCTTTCCTAGGGAATTAATTTTGAGACATTAGATAAATCCCACAACATGCCAAGCTTAAAATAAACAATTATTCTCCCATGCATGCATTATGCATTATCAGCATAACAGCTGGCCGGCCGGGCCGAAGAGGAAGGAATGTTTACTTTAATAAAACGACGAACCTCTCCCTTTCTCCCTCCACTACCGAACCACTCTCTTTCTCCCTCCTCTACCATTGACTTCCCAAACAGACGTTTATTTATTTAGTTATATTTCTCTTTGTAAATTGATTTGTTTTATATTAAATCGTATGCCGTTACTTGGCTTCCTAAATCATACGCGTAGCATCACCAATTTTTTTTTTTTTTATGTGTGTGCGTGTGGGTGGGAGAATGCACATAGCATATTCTAAAGTAAAATTAGCCATGTTTCTTTAAGTTTGGCAAGAAGAAAGGTTTTAAAATGAATGGTTTTCTAAACAAAGTTGGGGGGGGGGGGGGTTGGCACACGCCCCTGCCCCCTGCCCGACGATATGCTTATGTCTCAATATTGACAGTAAAATACTTTTTAAAAGTCTATGAGAAGTAGGGGAGTTTTCTCAATGTAACACTATTTTAAAACTGAATTTTGGAACTGGATTTAAGCCATCTTTAGTTAAAATGAAAACTGCTGAACTAATGCATTGTGCACAAAATGGAAAGTACTCAGTTTGCAAACCTGCATGAAGAAAACATTTTGAATATTTGGTAATGGATGATAAGTCACAAATTGTTAATCATTTGACCAGTGCTGAAATAATTTCCTCTGTTTCAAAACAAGAGGAAAACAATTCTGAAACAGAATCAAATGCTGGAGAGAAAGTTGAAAAACTTTCAGAATCTGAAGAAATTTCCATGAGATCAATATTTTAAATTCCTAGAAACACAAGACTGCGTAACCAAAGTAAAATTATTACCTGTTCAAAGGCTGCAAGAAAAGTTATTTGTTGAGAGATTGCAAATTCTAAAACAAATCAAAATTAATATATTGTTTAACAAATAAACTTTAATGCTTTTGGTAATTTCAATTTATTTCTTTTTTCTGTAAATAAATAAATTCCATTTTTTTTGTTTTTTAAAGTAGTATTTGTATTTAAAAAAAGTTTTAAGCATTATATTTATGTGTTCTAGCTATATTTTAATATGTTTACTAGGGAAGTTTAATGATATAAGTGAATGATCCATATAACGCAAAATTCTATATAATGCAAAACCTTGCGTTTCGAGGTTTGCATTATAAAAATCTTCTACTGTACTATATTTTAAAATGTTAAACATCAATTATAAGACCTCATCATTTTAAAAACATGTAAACACCCCCTGTTTTTACAGTAGTTAGACCACGGATGGGCAGAAAAACCTAAATCATAAACACTTTTCAGCCTTGTTGAAAGGTATTGCAAACAATTTAGAATCATTAATAATAGTTAAGAAATTACGATAATTTCCTAGTGAAAAATTCAGTCAACCACAAAAAATAGGTAAAAATATTGAGTGTGTTCAGGACTTTTTGCCACCACTATATATTTTTAATGAAATTTCATTCTTCATATAATTTTATAACTACTAGTATTAGGTATATGGGAAAGTAATGTCCTTTTTTTTACATAAAATTCAAACAAATAAATTTAAACAAGAAATGAATTACAAACAAACTGAGCCTAAGACTCATATTTGTTAAATTTTAAAGCGAGAATTTTATAGCTATTTTTTTTTTTTTTTCTTTCCAAGAAAAATGGCCACCCTCCCCCTTTACCCTTTTCAACTTATACCCTCCTCTGAGGATTATATTCAAAATGTTCTGAAATGGATTTTTAGGTGTTTGTGAGAGTTGTAATTTACAGGAAGAATTTAAAGGATATATTTTTTCTTCTTTGAGATTACGGAAGATATATTAAATGTCAAAAGAGCGTTTCAGTCCCCTCTCACCTGTATATTGCGAATTTCGGATAATGCTCTCCAATCTAGCACTTACGCTAAAAAACTCACATGCCAACACTTGTATTATTAGATTGAATAGCTTTGGCTAGGCAAAATATTAACATACGAAAAATGGACAGAACTTTCCCTTAGACCTAATATTTAATTTTGTTGACAAAACAGAACTACTTTTTAGTTACCACTGCATTAAGTACTGTCACACATTATTTTTCCTCAATCTTATTTATTTTATTTATTATTTTTTTGATAATGTGATTTTTTTCCTTTTTTTTAATACGTTCCTGAAAACACTCCCTTCGTTCCAAAATTTAAATTTGATATTTCACAATTAAAAATGTATTATACATTCAATACTTAATTTATAATAAATTTTGTTTGTCCAATGTGTTGTTACACAAATATGATGTACTGCAGACACAATCTAAACCATTTGCTTGCGTATGTTGACAAACCGGTCAACAAAACCATATAAGCCGAGATTTTTAACAATATCTTAATTAAATGCAAGTAAGAAAATATCTTCTTTTCGATCATGTCGCATCAATAATCACTGAGGTTTAAAACTTGGTTTAATGTTGAAAATACACACTCTGTCATATATACTGCAGTGGTTGTGAAGCAGGTTTTAAGAACTCTTTTTAAAAAAATCTCTTAACTTTTGAAATTGATTTTAACTTCAGATTTTCATTTTTTTTCAAATTTATCTTCTGTCGATTTTGCAAATTTGGGAGTAGGGTAAAATTTTAAAGAGAGGGGGGAGGGGTTCCCAAAGGGTTTTTGTGAGTGTGGGCAATTTTTTTTTTGGGGGGGGGAGGGCACTGCCTCCAGAATTGTAACAAATAATTGCAAACCCCCGGCTAAGTGCCTGTAACTGCGGGACGTATAATAAACTAATTATTAATAGTATTAGGTTGTAACGAAAGTTTCCCGCCACCTCAGATATGATCTCAGCAAACAGTTCGCATTCAGAAGTTTCCTCCTATTTTGTCAAACGATTTTTGGCATTTGAAAATTATGCTTTTGGTCTCTTGCCCCCCATGTTACTTGGCCGAAGGCTTTGAAAAACTACCGAAACGTTGGTAGAAAATTATAGATGTGGGTGGTGATTACTATCCGCATTAAAGGTACTCCTTTCAGGTTCTTTTTCTAACTTTGTTTGGAATTTTTTGTTGGCGGAAAACTTTCGTTACAACCTGATAATTTACTAACTTACATATAACATGCTTACACGAATATAAAAGGGGCTGTAGCCCACCCTAGAAAATCAGGCCAGTTATGCCAATGGGGTGGGGGGATAAATTTTGTGGTTATAATTTAAATCAATAATAAAACAACAGCATTTAAGAATAATTGTAATCATATTAACCTCTTTACTTCCACAAACAAAACAACTTGTCAAACTTCTGCTCATATTTTGAGCATGAAACAGAACAGAAAAGTTTCAAATGTTTGTAGCATTAAATTACTGCAAAAACACAACTAATTTTGTTTTCTTCCTTTTGAATGCAAGCACAAAGTAATATAAATAAATACTTTGTTTAAAAACACATGTTAAAAAAGGTAGTACTTATAAGTTACTTGGTGATTACCAAGTGCTAAGTACATTTTTTACGTATGTTTTTATAGTTTTTATTTATATTATCTTTTAACACCGTTTTTTGAGTGTTTTTCATTAAGCACTAAGTGGTTTAATTAATATTCCAAACCTTATAAATTCATTTTTACGTTAATCACTAGACCCCTTAAAAAGAAAAATCATAATCTCCATTAGTCTAACTAAAAATACATGAAATGTCAGGAGGATCTCACAATATTATTGTATCTATCTATCTCTCTCTATATATATAATTTCCAAATGGGAAACATTTTATTTTATCTATAAAATCAGTGTAGCAAATTAAATAACTCTGTGTAAAACACAAATTATTTCATGTGTTTTATATACCTTATTGTTATTTAACTGAATTTGTCATGCTTTGCTTGTGTGATTACTTAACTACTTTAAATGTATACACAACATTGAAATATATATTTTTAAACAACTTTTTCAAATTAGCATAATATTGCAATTCCACATCTTTCTCAAGTAAAGAATTTGATTACAAGAGATTATATAATTATTTGTTACAATACAATTTATGTAATGTCAAACTTTAGCCACTTTAAGCAAAAAAAAAAAAAAATAAAATAAAATAAAAAAAAGCACTATAAGCCATAAAAATAAGTGATAAAATAAAAGACATAAATCTGCAGAATAAAGAATTAAGCATACTTTTTTCAATTGCGAAGTTAATAATAAATCTACTTCTATTGCATCTCTTTAGATAATTGCGACTGCAACATTAAAAAAAAAGAAATATATAATATTGAAAGAATAAAATTTGAAATAAATTAAGAGTAAATAAAGACAACGATGTAAAATTATAGAAACAAGATCTCCTAAATAACATAATTCATTTTTAAACATTACTTACTAAACGCAGGATCATTATACGTATCGTCCAAATATAAACAAATGAAACGGTGGTGAAAATAAGAGACTTATTCATTTTAATGAACGGATTAAACTGATCAACTTGGTGGTGAATGTTTTTATTGGCTAATTTCTGCATACAAATCCGAAATATCCAATGAAATGCTGCATTGCCCTTGGCGATTGTCTTATTTTCACCACCGAGATCAACTCCATAGAATGGTAACCGTACTGAAAACATAACCCAGTTTCCGCCTGGTTGCTGCGGCAACGAAGGGGGAAACTGAAGTACGGGGGGTAAAACGGTGGTGAAAATAATGCCTGCCTATAAAATTCGATAATTTTACAAATGAATTCAATAGTATCAAGCAGCAAAACAGGAGGTAATATTTATCTATGGTTTTTTAATGTTAATCTATTGAATTTTAAATGTTAAGTTATGATTGAATAATGTTAAAAAAGTTGTGGTGATATAGAACACACGCAGTCGTGACCAAAATGGGTTATTATTTTGTCATTTATGAAGCAAGCTCTTTAACAAAAACACTCTGGGATAATACCTATAGATATTTGGTTTGATCTGAAGATATACTTGCTTTGAAGATCTGCTGGATTTATTTCATAGCAGAACTTTGAGAAAGAAATGGGTTTTTAATAACAGGAACCTGTATTGCAGAAGGTATACTGCCCATTGTTTGAAAATCGTGAGTGGTTGGACCTTAGGAATGAACGCTATATTCTAATTACTTTGTCGGGTGATAAGTGCAAATCGTCGAGTAATGTGTAGTACTCGGGTAGAAGTCATATTACAAACAGACCGCTTGTCCTACATCCTGGTTCAGTCTGCTTGCGTATAAATGCGCAAATACAGTAATGCGTATAAAATAAAATGCTACGGTCACATAATTATACACTTAAATACACAGAGAAATTGTATTTTCATTATTTTACCCAGGCGTATTTCAATCTTGTGTGTGTGACGCCTCTCTCTTCACAAAATACTTTTCATTACCTCTATACCGTATTGTGAATATTCTATACACACGCTTTTTTTACAGCAATTAATCTATTTAATTAACCAATATAAAATCGCAGTTGCCTAGTGGATGAATTTAAAGCTTAATCTTCGGATTGCAGCAAAAGCGTTTAAAAAAAATCTAGCAAGTCTTAAAAAATGTTTGAGCATTTTTTTCTATTTATTTGAATTTTTTAAGAATCTAGTAGTATACGGAGAGTGAAACGTTATTTGTAAAGTAACAAGGGACATTTTAAACATTTGTTATACTTAATTTCATTCTAATTATTGAAATGTATTTTTCGGAATTTCTGGGAATTTGACGCTTGATTAAATTGAACAAAGAAATTTCTTTTTTCTGTAATTGTAAATTAACTTCAATGTAAACATTGATTTATGGTTCATTCCATGACAAATCCCCCCCCCCCCCAAAAAAAAAAATAAAGGCGGTAAGTGGCTCCCATTCTTACGGATTTTAATGAAAGTTTGGGGTCATTCCATGGTGACGGGTTCGACATTCCGACTCATTTCGAAGTGTTATAATTTTTTTTTTAATTCAGACTTTATTGAGTAATCTTTTTCTAAAAAATTAGTATAATAAATTAGCTTCTTACTTACGATTCTAAAGCAGTAGCAAGAATTTTGTAAGATTCACTTTTCTAAAATTTCTTTTAATTGTGTGACGGGTGTGACAGTTTCGTGACATGGCTTTTCACTAGCATCTATATTTGTGAAAATACCTGTGAACTTTACTATAATAAAGACTTGTTTTTTCATAGTTAAAACACGTTCAACTGAATAACCTAGTACCATTTTCAAAATAAATATCACTTATTTAAACTGAAAAAATTTAATATTTCATATGACGAAGTGTGACATCATGCAAATTTTTTCATAACTAGTCACTTAAACAGCTGAAATAAAATGTAAAATTGATGACAGTAGCTTTTTTTATTAAAAAAAGATTTTTAATTAAGGACAGACACTCAATAGTCAAAATTTATAATAATAGCCTCTATTATTTACAAGGGATGGCGGTGAAGCTATTTTTATTATCACGGATTGATTTTCCACAGATATCTTCTGTTTCTGGCCAATATCAAAAAGCTCCGTTTGCATGCATATATTTCAAAGTAATTTCAAATTTTTCATCGTCTATAGCAAGTACAGTTTGATTCTTGATTTTTTACTAGCAACAGTTCATGAAGTCAAAAAGAAATTCCCAACCAAAAGATCTTTTGTTTAATTTCCCTTTGGGCATTAATGCACATTTCTTCCCAATTTTCATGGGAGTCAATCATTTTGAGGAACTACCTTAATTTTTTCTAATGTTGATTTTGAGGTTCTTCATATAAAAACTAGTATGAAGTAATTTACTTGTATCTTAATACAATTATTATACTTACGTAAATTTGCTTTAGTTGAGTTACACATGTAATAATCAAAGCTGTTTATTAATGTTTCATTTATACGTCGTTTCAGATCGGTCCCTTGAAAGACTTATAAACGGTGCTCTACTGTGTATATATATATATACATATATATATATATATATATAGGTGCGTAGCCATGGGGGGGGGTCATACCCCTCCCCATGAGGAATTTTGTCCGTACAAAATGTATATTCTTCACTCCTTTATCACACAAATGTATGCATATATGTGAGTTGCAGTACTCATAACCCCCCCCCCCCCCATGAAAAATTTCTGGCTACGCCACTGCATATATATATATATATATATATATACACAGAAACAGTTGTAGTTTTGGATATTTCACATTTATATTTAATTTAGAAATGCATTGTAATTTTTGAAAACATTAAATGGAAACTTATTCAATTTGTCACACCCGTCACTATAAAATTTGACTATTAAAAAAGATATTTTTTTAAATTTAACATTTTATACATACTTTGGTTAATTATAAGTTAATTCATAGAAAATTTTTAAGTTTCTCCAATAAAGGGTTTGTTGTGTATACAGTTATAAGCATCTTTTACGAGACGGGTGTGACAGATTTTTTTATTTTTAATTAATTATGCATATGTTTAACTTTGTTTTTTCTTAGTAATACGGGACTACATATGTTAATTTGTATTACCTACATACAATATTTACACTCGCAATTTAAAGACTATTTAAATAGTTTTTCTAAGTAAATGTAAATACCGTGTTTTTCAAACTTAATGATTACCAGATTTCTTCAATGTTAGAAGCTAAATTTTTAGAATTGTGTTATTTTTACAAAGATTATCGTTTGAAATTCATACTCTACATTAAAATGGCTTTAATTTGATATGTCACGATTTATACAATAAATTTGAAATTTTGATATATTTGTCCACTTTTACATGGAATATCACTTTGTGTGAATTATCCTTCTAAGGTAGTTAGAAACCCCATGAATTTTTTTGAGAGGGCTCTAGTACTTATGGTCAAACTTTTGAATATTTTTGATTTTGCCTCATTTTTTAGCAAGATTTTCCTGCTACACCTTGTTTCAAAAATCTTTGTCACCAGCTCTGTAAATGTAAGTTTCTTAAGAATTTTTGTCTTATTAATTAAAGTATAAGAAGCTTAGAAAAGAAGTCTAAATACAAAATTCTTTTTTAATTTTTCAAAGTTGCTATAATAAATTGAACTTAAAGTAATTTTTGGCAAGTTCATTTTAAAGTGCAAAATGACTAAAAGGGAAAAGTATAATAAAAAAAATACTTTTATCAGAAAGAAGCATATGGTCGTTGTCAAACCAATATATGCTATGTGCAAAATGCTTATTTATTATTACCAGTTTTTATTAGTAGTTATTTGACAATCTGGCTGGTTGTCAAGCAAATACAAAGTGATTCGTTACCAGACTGACAAACTTGCAGGGGGTGTAGGGGGTACAGAGACGGTTCAGAATCACATAGCAAGGCGGGGTCGGAAACGTCGTCTTCATGTACCTGTTAATAATCACTTTACAAGAAGTGTTCTAGTGATAGTAAACTTTCCGATAATGGTTTTTCAAAAACTAATCCCTCTTTCACAGATTGCATTTGATAAAAATTGTTAATTCAGAATTGTTTCTTTCATTACATTTATGAAATTTTCTGAGGAAAGCCCATTGTTTATGAAACTTGGTTAAGAAATTAGACGCATACTTCAACACTTCTTCCAAGGTGATTAACAGGTACGTGAAGACAACGTTTTCGACCCCGCATTGCTATGGGATTCTGAACCGTCTCTGTACCCCTTACACCCCCTGCAAGTTTGTCTGTCTGGTAGGGAATCGCCCTATATATGCTATGCTCACTTCTTAGTGATTTCGACAGTTATGTCTAGTTTACTTGCCAAATTTTCGTATAAAGACTGCTATGTGAATCTAAGCATTGTACGGTGAACTGTGGTCGCTAAAAAAAATGTTATGTGCTATAATACACTATAAAATCTTCCCGGAGAAAGGCTTTAAATATCTCAACGTTATGCATTTTTCAGATAGCAGATATTTGTTTGACAACTAAGAACAGAGTTTCACTCTGAAATAGAATTAATGGTTCTTAAATTTCCTCAAATTAAAAAAAAATGCATTGTTATGATTTTAATTGAGATTTCTAGGGTTATTTCATGTCAAGTCAGTGAAAATTTTTGGTACCTACACTGCAAAAAATTTCAATCCCAAATTACGGTACATGTACTGGCAGCAGTGGGACCAGTACATGTACCGTAAATTTACTATACGGCATATGTACCGTAAAATATTTTATAGTATGTTTACCGTAAAAAAAGTGCATATACCATAAATTTCTTATATGGTATATATACCGTTAAAAAAGTGCATATACCATAAGTATCTTATATGGCATATATACCGTAAAAAAAGTAAATATACCATAAATATCTTATATGGTATATATACCGTAAAAAAAGTAAATATACCATAAATATCTTATATGGTATATATACCGTTAAAAAAGTGTACATACCATAAATATCTTATATGGTATATATACCGTAAAAAAAGTACACATACCATAAATTTCTTATATGGTATACATACCGTAAAACAGTGCCTATACCATGAAAAAATACGTATGCTGTAAATTTCTTATATATACCGTAGAAAAATATGTATGCTGTAAATTTCTTATATATTACATATACTGGAAAAAAATACCTATGCTGTAAATTTCTTATATGTTATATATACCGTAAAAAAAGCACATATACCATAAATTTCTTATATGGAAAATAAAGGTAAATGTGCCATAATCAATTTTTAAAGCGGTACATCTGCTTCAAACGAAATGTTTTGTACATAATTTTTAATCAGTACATGCATGTACTGATTAAAAATGCTCTGTCTATCGGTTTTGGAAGTTGTATATACCACCAGTGAGCTTTGAAATACGGTACAGTGCCATCTATCGGGTGAAAATCACAATTTTCTTTTTTTGCATATTTGTCTTGCGCATGTTCTGAAATGGGTAGATACCAAATTTCACTGGAATATTCCCGGTAGTTTTCTCTCCAGCACCCCTTGAACACTTGCAGTTTAATTATGGCCACCCTGTATTTAACATATAGGAACACATATTCTACATTGTATTCTAGCAAACATCGGCAGCGTTTGTATGCACGAAAAATATTACACTATCAAATTTTGCACACAGTACACAACACAACGAATAGCCCCTTCTTAATTCAACTGACCCTACCGAGAAATGTGAGAAACCACAAATGCACAGAAAACAAAGACAAAATGAGAAGGAAGTGTGCCATACGCCTTAAGCAGATGATTCATTTTGTATACATACATTTCCGATTGTGTGTGTGCATCATTAGGGAAGTAGTTGGCCACTGAACAGGATGAGGCGATAAAAATAAAGAGGGAGGAGTAAATGTACTTAAAATTCCAGGGCTAAAGCTAGATTTTCCAGGTTTATTAAGGAAAATTAAATTTTCCCATGAGATTTCCCAGAGTTTTAAGAGCTAATTTTGAATTCCCTGAGGGAGTATGAACCCTGAAGAGGTACTGCAGCAGGATAGAGCTAATGTTTCGCCGATGGTATTTGCAATGTCTGTAGTATCAGAGATGATTTTGTTATTGATGGAAATCCAGGGTATGGTATGGTTATTGTATATTCCCATAGCTCTTTTTGTTTTGAATTACATGATGAATGCAGCAGAGCTTTAATATGCAATTTTGTGTTTTAAAACAAGAAATTGAGCATTGCTTATTGTGTAAGGCGATAAAGGATAAAAGTCTATCAAACTTGCCTGCTTCACTAATTTTAAAACGTTTGTTGACTCTATGGAGAAAATACCTATCTCTGAACACCAAACACCTTTCCACACAGTTAAAAGAAAATATGGAACACCATGACTGATTAAAATGAATTGGATCGCTCCCATCTCAGTATAAAAGTCTTTTTTATCAATCTGAAGGAATTGACCACAGCTATATGCAGTGCCATTTATTTCAATTTTATCAGTCATGAGTGGTTTATCATAAGCACATAAAGGTTTAACAGCATCTTAAATATTACTTTGATATAAATTAATATGAAAGGTACAAGCATTATTGTAATTTAATGGTTGTGGGAAAAAGGTTCCATTTAAGTTAAAAGCTTGAAGTAGTTGGTGTTTAACAGAAAGAGTTTTTGTTATATTCTTGAAATTCTGGCATCTTCTAGCTACACGTTTAAAGTATGAATGTTTGCTTTTAAATCTAAGAGTCCACAGTCGCATTAGTGGTCCAAACTGAAAAATTAATTCTGGATAGTGATGAAGAAAATGATGCTTTGGCTTTAATGATTTACTGGGAAATAACTTTACCCTTTGTTCCAAATATTCATCTATTAGAATTTTTAAATATGCTATCTGGCCATGAGTGATTTTTGGAGCAACTATAAATTCAACTATTTCTCTTAAGAGAAGTAGTAATTTCCATACAGCATCAGATGTATCAACAATATTATTATATACAATGAGTGGAAAGAATCTAAGAGTACACCAATTTTCTGAAGCATTGCCAACTAACTTTTTACCCTTTTCATTAAACTGTATTGGTTTATTGTTTGAATCATTCATTTTCAGATGTGTTCTTTTTATCAAGTTATTTAACATATTATATGTAAACCACTTCTTAGTTTTAATAAAATAATTCACATATAAGAATAAATCTGTAGGTACAATTCCTTCAAAAAGGTCATGACCTAAACATGGTGGCAAGCTTGGGAAACACACATGAAAATATTGCAAATCATTGAAAATACTTTTTGATTTGATGCCTTCATATTCAAAATTTGTGTCAAGATTGTTAATGGCAAAATTATAATTTAGAGGCGTTCTTGTTTCAGCATTTAACAGTGGAACTTTCATTTTTCTAAAATCAATTCGTTTCATGAGACAGTAACGACACATATAGCTAGACTTTGAAAAATTTTGTACAAAACCTCCTATATAATGTTGTCCCAAATTATCACCCACAATGCAAAATACTACTGCCCTAATTTTAATTCCATCAATCACAATGCCATTTTCAAGTTCCTTCAGATCTTTCAGTAAAGCTTCAAAAACTATTTCAGGGCCAAAAAGCTGCAAATTTTTTTCTTTACAGAGAAGCAAAAGTTGCAAATGCTCAACAGATGAGCGATATTGAGCATAAAAATTTCCCATCGTAAAATATACACCTAACAACTTGTGATTCCCTTTCGCTGATCCTAATGGATTTGCCAATTCAAAGGCATCTTGATACAAAATTATTTGCAAAATACTTTTGTCTTCAAATATTTTATTAGTTTTAAAAGAACAGCCATCATGGATATCACTCATGACTTCTGAAAACATAGGAGCTTGATCATTTTTCACAGGAAATGAGAGTTGTTGTTTAACAGATTCATCTTTTAACAATGCACAAAGGCTGTCTTTTATGGGTACATAATGATAAAATTGCTCTTTGTTAACCTTATTCCGACCTAAAAATATTTCTTTTGGGGCAACGTAATTTAACTTGTTCTTAAAAAAATTATATCGTAAATGGGTTGATCTAAAGGAACCTGACTTTTGACATAGGACAGAATTGATAACTTTTCTTTTTTTTGCAGCATCAATTATTGCATCTTTCTGCTCAGATGTAAGATTTTCAATTAAATTTAGATTATTCAGAAATAAATTAGAAAAATATTGCTCATCGGCACAAAGTAAAATATCTAGCTCTTCTATTATTTTTTGCACTGTTACAGATGGCACAAGACATTTAGTTTCTAACATAAGGGTAAATAATGCAACTTCCTTTGCCATATTCATTTTTGCATCTGCATGATTATCAACACTTTTGCTTTCTGATAATCCACTACATGAACCAACACTATTATTATCATATTCATCCCCATTCTGAACGCCTGCATTTTTTGTTTCAATGTTTTTTGACAAAAATGCAGATGCAATGCATTTTGAACCATAATTTTTGTGATACCGCGAAATATGAGATGAAAATGATGATACATTTTTAAATGATTTTAAACACTGTTTAAAACAGCATTTAATAGCTATATTATTTCTAACATGTTGTTTTAAATGCGCCACCAAACATCGAGCTGAATCAAATTTTTTATGGCATAAAGGGATGTTGCATTCCAAATTAATTATTTCATGACCTTGAACTGTTTGTAAGTGAGAATGGTATCGCGTGAAATGCTTTCTCAATGCATAATATGTAGAGAAATTTGCCTCACAATTACTTATGCAGCATGGAAACTTGAAATTATTTAAATTCCTGTGAATACTCATATGTGTGACATACTTATTTTGCAAACGTGTTTTAAACGTGCATGCCGAACAGGAAAACATTTTTACTGTGCAATTCGTTGCTTTTGTTTCGTGTCAATAATAATTATTTATATTATCAGGGTATATACACACTACTGAACATATCGATCTGCATAAAAAAGGAAGCAAGCAGCTTTGGCACTAGCAAACACAATCTGAGGTTACTAACAATAAATATTCAGAAGCATATTCTTAATATTAATTGACATTTGAAGACAAAAATTACTCCAGTAACTAGAACTTGGAATAAAAAAGTCTGCCAGTATATAATCACAAAATATAAAATAAAGACTAATATCTAAAGACTTCGATACTCACAATCACGTTGTTTCGTACAAGTCACGTTGCTTTTGCCGCCACTGCCGGTCCGGTGTGTCGTGTGTTTTGGTGCTGTTGAAGAGCTCTCAGTTGCCAACGTTTTTTTTCTAAATTTTCTTTGCAGCTTTCAATGAAACCATGGAGGTGCTAATATTATTTTTATTAAAAAATAATAAAAATAATAATATTTAACAGCCTTAGTTATACTGCAAAGATAAACTTAAAAGGAAAGATAAGTACCTCTCTTCATTCATCTGAAAATCCTCCATTTGTGTCCTTCGTGTTTTGACAATCCACGTGAAAACAGTCATAAATAGGCTTCAAGATAAGCAACTATATTGCAATAAATAAATTTTTACAAAGTCACAACAGAAAATAATAAAAATTCAGATGTCATAAGGAAAAATGTTCTGTAAACAATGCGAAACGAAAAGTATTTAGACGTTACGTTTCAATGCCGTCATCCAGGATTGCGTTGGCTCTTTTTAACATTTCGCCATTCCATTCGCCAAATTAGATTTTTACGGACATCATTAAGAAAAGCAATTGTTAATATTTTTGCCAAAACGTATTTTCTTTCGCCAAACTAATTTTATTTGCGACGTCAGCGATCGACAGCGCGACCCCTGCCGTCACAGCCGAGCACGCATAAATCCTAAAAAGGGGTATTATAAAAACATAATATGCCTCTAGAAAATCGCGCATGCATTTGCGGAGTTGTAGGGAGGGGAGAATGCGTTTTGACAAGTGGTACGTAGATGGCGGTGACGTTGACGTAGTAGCAAAACTTAACTGCGAAAATTCTCCCATTAAAACGTTCGGAAATTATTGGTATGAAATTAATGTGACTGAATGGGGAAAGGCTACTTTAAAATGGCAGAAATTATTTGTATGTATTATTAATTACAATTGCGAAAAAATAACCAAATAGTACTTGCAAATAATATTATTTTGTTTTGCTAATTAGAGATTATTTTTATAGTGTACTTGATGCAGGGTAATTCGTAAAAACATGCTAAATTATTATATGGGATATATTTTGCAAGATTTTTTATAGTGGAGAAGAAATATTTCTCTTCGGAAAAAGAAAAAAGCTGTATCCTTCTACCCACAGCTTGTTTGTTTTAAAGAATAAATTTAAAACAAAACATTAGTAGCAAGCATCTTCTTCATTACGAACCATAAGTTCTTATCTCAAATTTTTGTCCCAAATCAACAGTTTATTTTTATCAAAATCGTTCTAAAAATGTGTGAAAATCGTCTACAAAACAGATTTTTTCGCGAAATGTAATTAATAATTTATGAAAGTAATTCCCAACATTTTAAAGAATGGTTTTTTTTAAAATTCTAATTTAAATAAAATACCCTTTTCACATCCAGTCACATTAATTTCCTATCAAATACAATCTCAAGTTCATTTATGCATGTTAATAGAAAAAAAAGTGAAAGGTAATCTACCAGGTTTGAACCCGGGACCTCAGTCTTCGGAGCGGGAGACAGTTCCACGGGGCTAATGTTCCCACGGCCAACCTTGTGAATTATTAGTACATATATCTGTACTAAATTATTAGTTGCCGTATTCTCGAAAAGTGTTGAGAGTTGCAGCTAATTCTTTGGCATTTTATATTATAGAATTTATTATAGACTCAATATACATACAATAATAAATTTTATCATTTTTGATTTTGAAAATTCAATATAAGTTTATAAAAGCATGGAAATTTTTGTGAAAATTCAGTGTTAACGCATAAAAATACTTTCTAAAAAACTTTTGAATGAATCTCTACATCAATAAGAAAATTTGTTCAGAATACATTATTGGTTAATAACAAGTTAAAATTGAAGGAAAAAATTAAATATTGACGTGCAAGAGACACTTTTTAGAAATCCAATTTTTTAATTAAAAAAAATTTTTTTTGGAGTTTTTTGAGTACTTAATATTGTTATACTTCAATACATATATATATATATACAGAAATTCATAATTTTTGGTTAAAATTTTTTTTTAATAATGTTTACCGTCCCCTTTGAAAAAATGCAATGCCTTTTCTTTTCAGTTATTGTCAACATGTATAATTATTTTTATCGCCTATGCACTCAGTATCCGCTCTCCCTTCCGAATTGAAAGCAAATAATAATTCGAATTTTCCAGAGTTCCATTCCATGAAGAACTCCCCCCCCCCCAGGGCCAGGGACAATAGAGAAGGCCCCCCCACCCCCCGCACCTCCGAAACAAAATCCTGTCAACGCTACTCTCATATATCCTCTAAAAGCTTAAACCATTCTTTCAACATAACTGAAAAATACTGCACATGCGCATAGGAACATTGACGTAAATTAACTGTATATCTCCCGTACATTAACAAAAAAATCCCTTATTTAACGGTATAACTGCCGTTAACAATAGAAATGGCACATATACCGTATTTTTAAGGATCAAATACTGTCGATTTACCGTAGTTCTACCGTAAACACGAAAAATGGTACAAGTGCTGTAAAATTTACAGTCCTTATCCTGTAATTTTACGAAAATTTTTTGCAGTGTAACGTATTCTAATTTTCATTAAATTTAGTACGAACATTTCTTATACATCAAAAGAACTCCAGTAATTTGTTTTGGCCTTGATTCCAGTGTCTTTGAGTTTATGAGCAGTCAAACTTTTAATATTTTCACTATTCTGCCACTGTGGAGCGATACTTTTACAAAATGCCTCTTTACAAAATAAATTCTCAGTTCCCTAATTTTTTTCCCTTTTGAAGTTTTAAAATCCTCATAATTTGGGTAAAATAATTTTAAATAAAAACTCTGAAAATCTTTTTATTTAAACAGGTTAGGTTTTTGTATGTTCATGGGTACTTCCGTGTCAGATGAAACAGATCATGCCACTCACTGTCACCAATGTCAATGGAATCGAGTGTGATTATAAAAATTTTATAATCGTTCTGAATATACGAATTATATTGAGATTACGGGCTTCAAAAGATAGGGATATTTGAAATTCTGCTGGTATCCTTCTTGAATGGCATGTATAGCTATTTTAAAGGACAATAATTATCTTCAGAGTCGATCATGAATATTTATCCTCATTAAACAGAGAAACAAACAAACTAAAAAAATTAGTTTGTTCCCTCGCGAATGTTGGCCAACATTCGTCATGGCAATTAAAGTAATCTTCATTAGCTTCTAAAAGTTTAGGTCCAATTTGCAATTGTGGCGAGTGATTTAAATTGTTGCTTCATCCTTTATTAGGGGTGTTGCTTGTGAATTAGGGAAGAGGGGGGGGGGGCACAGAAGGACAAGGTGCACAGTGGGACGATAGATTTTTCTATGATTT
>JAWZYV010013368.1:0-124301 GCA_038373885.1 Cheiracanthium punctorium
AACAACACCAAAAGAAGCTGTTGTGACAAATTTACCAACCATGCAAGATTTTATCAGATTAGAAAGTTATTTGAAGTTTTTTTATTTCTTGAATTCTTTTACAGGATTCACATTCACACAATTGTATGAAATATGAGGGCTTAAACATTACTTTTTCAATGAAGTATTTTCTCTTCTGTTTTCTAAAAAGAGTTGACAAGATACAAAAGTCAGTTCAATGTGACTGCCCTCTGGAAAACTTTTATGAAAGATCAAAAACTTTTATAGGGAATAAGAAATAGTAGTTTATTAGCCCTTATTTTAGTAAGAGTACCTGCATATTTCAGGTATTATTAAATTGTATTATTAAACTTAATAACCGTTGTTAAACTTTGATTGCAATAATTAATTTAATTAGTTTTTTCTTAAACAATATGTCATATGGTGTTAAACTTAAAAAATTAAAATGCTTTAAAATTTAATATCCAAGTGTGTTTCCTTTATATGTTATTAATAACTTTTTTAAATATTAATGAAATGCTGGTAATTTTTTTACCGGCATGTTTTTTTAAAAAAATTAGCAGTTAATTGACCTTACATATTTTAATGAACACTTAATGTTATGAGTTTTTTTTCCTGTTTTCTGTTTCAAATTTAAATCAGTTAGTAATAGCAAGGTTAATGTAATATGTCAGTGGCGGCTCGTGGGATACAGCAAGTACTGCCAGGCTGCACTTGAAATTATCAGCACATACATTAAAATAATTTATTCTATAAATTTTCTTAAATTCAGATTAGAATTATGGAATTCCTATGGTACATTTAAAAAAAAATCTCAAAAAAAGTAGTAACTGCCGGATCGCTCATTCAGAAAAAAAAAGCCCTTTAAACTTCCCGCAATTCAACTGCAAAAGTCGTTGGTACAGCCCTCAGAGCTGATAAAGAAATTGGCAGCACTATTGCCATGGTAACGACTATGTAAGCAGTTTCTCCGGCATAGGATAGCAAGGGGGTATGTAGCCAAGATTCAGCTGAAGAAAAGTTTTCTGACTGCGTCTGCACTTGTGAATTCGACTGATTGGCTCGGACGAGAAGTGAGGGAGAGAATATATGTTCTAGCGCAGTGTTTCTCAACCTGAGGGGGGGTGTGCCCTCCGCAGAACGTTTGCAGGGAGGGCGAGAAAAACTGAAGAGGAAGTTGTGATGCATGTTTTTAAAAAATCATCTTATTTATTCTCACTTTTACTCAAAAATATATCCATTTTCGCTTAAAATGTTCATTATTAAAGATTAAAGAACTCCATGTATGCTGAAAAATGTGAGGGGGAGGGAGCGCCACTGTAAGTTAGCCTTTGTTGGGGGCGGCACGGCATTAAAAGGTTGAGAACTGCTGTTCTAGCAAATTCTAACGGAAATAATAGTTTTTTTTTTTTTTTTTTTTTTTTGCCTGGGAAGGTTGAAAGCTTTTAGCTTTATTTGTTACTGTGTCCATGTGTTATTGGAATCTACGATTTAACCGTTTTGAAACATGGAGCCCCGTTATTATCCAGTTTGCGTCTTGCTTGAAACTCCGTTTAACATATGGAAAGAAGTTGATAAACGACAACCACTAAAAGAAAATAGACCGACACCAAAATTGTCCATTCATAAGAAAACACAGGTTCGTCTCAGCATGGTCGTAGCTTCCATTCATCATGATATGCACTATTCTCTATCCTCTGATCTATCTGCACTATCCTCTTATATGCGCTATATGGTAGTTTTTATTTACAAAAAATGTTTTGTTGGCCGTGTTTAATCGTTGAGATAAAAAAGAGCGTTTGGAATGGTACTGGATAGGATGGATTAACCACCATCACATGAGCATGTAAAATACATGAAAGCTCAATCGAACATTTAAAAAATTCTTTAAAATTTAAGGAGTTGATAAGAAGTGGGAGCTAAATTGCTGACAAATTAAAGGAAAACTCTCTACTTTATATTGCTGAATTTATCAAGAAGGTAAGCCTGAATAGACGCTTCATGCAATTACCTATCAAAGCAGTATTCTTTTTAAGTAAACAAGAACTGGCATTTAGAGGACATTGCGAGGGAGAAAATTCTTTAAACAAGGGGAAATTTAAAGAGCTTTTAAAATTAATGATATCGGAATTAAAACAACGCCTTTTTATGAGGACATCACTGACTGATTCGCAAATTTAAAAGAAAAGAGGATTGATTTGACTTAAGAAAAGAAAAAAATCTTCGAATCAGACACGGATTAATGCAATTTTGAGGATAGGAGCGACTGGTTGAAATTTATGTCCATTTTATGGAAGTAAAATAGGATCTCTTACATTTTTTATGTAATTTTTTATCCTGGGTGAGGGCTTAATCTGCAAGCTTTCGAATTCAGTAACAAAGATTTTCCATTCCTGTCCGGAGGAGGGGAGGGGTCATATGTTTCCGGCTGCACTAACATTTTTGACCACGGACTGCCACTGTATGTGTCATAAGATTTAAGAAAAATTGAAAAGCAACGAAACTCAAATTTAAAATGAGTGTTTTCTCTTACATTAAAACTAATTTCATTGTGATATTAGTTTTTGTGCGATTGTGGAACGCTACGTTAGGGCTATCAGCAAAGGATGGAGGGTGCCTCGGCAGGAGGACTTTCTAAGGATTTCTAATGCTTATGTGATATTTGTAAGTAACAACTTGAACCAATTTAGTACTATAGTAATATACAATATCTTTCATTCCTCATATAAAAATATGTATTTGTTTACCGATTGGTGAATACTTAAAATTTGTTTACTATTCGGTTGCCGAATATTTAAGTATTCGTCCGAACCGAATATTCGGTTTGTCTGCCGAATAGGCAGTATACCGAATACCAACCGAATATTCGGTGCATCCCTAGTTTGTATTTTTTTTTTACTAATTTTTTGATAATCTCTCATTATATTTTAGGTTAGAAGGTGTGGCTGCCTTGGTGGCAAAGACCACAAAGATACTGTAAGGAGAGTGTATTCTTCTTTTCACATGTGGTAAGCTAATATATATCTCTTTGGTATTACTATGTGCTTAAAACAGGGTTGGGTTTTTGACGTCAAAAACTAGTTTTTGACATGACAAGCATCAAAAACTGATTTAAACAGTCGAAAACTGGTTTAAACCGTCAAAAATTAATCCATAAAAGAAAGAGAACAATGTGTAAACTGATTGTGCAGTACATTTTCATTTTGCATTAAACTAAATACATAATTAAAGTTAATTATATTGAAAAATAATTATTATATTAAAAAATGACAGTTATTTCTTAACAAATGACAATTTTTGGGCTCATTAATAATTGCCTGTAGTGTGCATTTCTTTGTATAAATAAATAAATACCATTTATAGGATAAAAATTTTAAAATTTAATTTATTCAGTAGTATATATACATATAATTTGGAGGGAGAGTTAATATATAAATAATGTTCAACAGTCCTTCAAAATTTTCAAACTGAGTATGGCTAAACATTTCCTGTAGAAGCAAATATTAAACTTATTTTGATTTAATCTAAATACCTAAATTGAAAGGGTTTTAAGCAAAAACAAATAACTTATTATATATATTTTTATATATAATATAAAAATTTCAGTCATTTAAATAAAATGAAATAAAGCTTAACATCTTTAATTATCAGTATACTAAAAGTTTCCCATTCACAATAGAACCTCATTCAATATAGATTGCCAATTTATTGAATGTAACCAATGTATTAAATGTGATGCAGCATTGAAATTTATCACAAAATGGTATTGGTATTTTACATGTGGAGAAACTTACAAGCCATGGAAAATTTTAAAGACAGTCTTAATTTTTGATGCAGATAGATAATTTGGAATTTTAATGTTATAACAGCAAGAATAATGTTTTAAACATATTCTTGCTGTTATGTAACAGTATGCTGTATATTCTTGCTGTTATGTACAGATATGTAATAAAATTACTTTTCCACTCTCTTTTCTGTTTCTAGACAACATGCTTGATAAAAAAAAATGTATGAAAGATGTTTACAATATTTCTTAAAAGTTAATATTATAATATTTCACAATGTGTGCAATTTTGAAGAAATCAATTAGTATTTTTACTACAGTCAATATTTTTAGTAGATTAATATCAATAATCAATAACAATCGATCAATATTTGTAATTGTATTAAAGTAAATTAATGTATGTAATTTGCATATATTTTAAAGTGCAATATTTCAGTTTTTTGACAGTTTTTGACAAAAGGTTTTTGACGTGACAGTTTAAATCATGGTTAAAACCGTCAAAAACAGTCATGCGTCAAAAACTTGCCAACCCTGGCTTAAAAAGCTTTATTAAAATTTGAAAATAAGTAATGAAGCTTCTTTTTCTAACATGGGTTTCGTCACATTTCAAAATCCGCCGTGTTTTTTTTTTTTTTTTTTTTTTTTTTTTTTACAAGTACAACATTCATAATTAAAGTGTAGCAAAAGACAGGCTAAGAAAACTTTATTTGCAAATCAACATTCCTGGCATATTTAAAAAAAAAAAAAAAAAAAAAAAAACAGGTGAGGATATAAGAGCGAAAATTGTGATTCCACTTAATCTGTTTTTCTCTCCCACTGGCCTAGTGATGAAATTCAATCATTCATGCTTTGTTTTGAGAAAAGTAGATTTTCATGTCACGTGATCTACTTTGATGTGTGGTTTGCCAGTTTTCCAGGCCTTAAACCCATGCAAACACGAAAGAAACCCTTAACATTACATATTATATTAAAGTTTTTCTTTTGAAAAAAAGGTTATACATCTATATAAACATATTTAAAAATGGTTCAAGTAAATGTGACATTTATATGTATTCTTGTGCATAGCTGCCAATTGTTCCGTTTTATACGGATTCGTTCCGTTTTTTGAACTTTGTTCCGTAAATATTTCTTAAGCCAAAATGTTCCATTTTTCAGCTTCTGTGCAAGGAATTAAAAGAATAAAGGAAAATCGTGTAACATATTTAGCTTTTGGTAAAGCATTTATCCTTGTAAACAAATCAATAAATTTAATTGAATGATATTTATCTTATTATTCTTTCAAGTACTTATTGCATTAAACATTTAAGTCTATTGTAGAAATTGAGTTAAGTATATTTTATTTTTATAAATTAATGATTATCTATGCACATCATCTCATGAGTTATCATTACATGATAACTTAATTTTGTCAATGTAAGATTTTTAATTGTATATTTAATCATGCATTTCATGACCACGCACTGTGTTCCTTATTTCTGATTTTATGAGCACATGCTGGGTTCCTTATTTTTTTCTTGGAAAGTTGGCAGCTATGCTTGTGTGCTGTATTGCTTTTGTCTAGTAAAGTAAATAATTTTGTTGCTCAGTGAAAAAAAAAAAAAAAAGACATTTTCATCTGCAAATTCTTCTAGCTGGTGATTTGTGAGGTTAAAAGGGAGGAGGGTTGTACATTACAATTTTATTACTATTAATTCAAAAATTTTGTAACATTTTCCTTTTCTTGTAGTGTGTGTGCGTACCAATGCTGCTTTTAAAGCGACATCTCAAAATGAGATTGAAGATGTAATAAAGAGATGTGTGGCTACGATATGCCTCAGACAGGCATGGCGGAAGGATGGAAAGACTAAAGAAAATGTTATAATTTTGTTGTATATTTATTTTGTAGCATTTTTTTCAATAAAAAAATTACACTTCTTACTTTATATTTTTATCTATGCCACTTGTATTTTATGTTTTTCTTTTATAGCACTTTGCTGTCTAGAACATTTAATAATGAATATTCAGGATGCATGAAGTAACCTAATTACTCTTCGTATTTGTTGGGAATTTTATGAGATATGGGCAATTTTCTTAGCATATTCAGCATTTAATTTTTTAAGTGGTATTTGTTTCAATAAATAAAAAATGCCTAGCTACTACCTCTTCAATTTCTTTTATATATTTTAGTACTACTATTTATGAAAAGGAATTTTATCCTTATTTCATCTAAGTATAATTTAAAATATTAATCAGGGTTACGCCCTCAGGGAAACCGGGAAAACTCGGGGAATTCAAAATTAGCTCTTAAAACTCAGGGAAATCTCATGAAAAAATGTAATTTTGCTTTAAAAACCTGGAAAATCCAGCTTCAACCCTGGAATTTTAAGAAAATTTACCCCTTCTCTTTATTTTTATGGCTTTCACCCTATTCAAGGGTCAACTACTTCGCTAATGAAGCACTCATGCAATTGGAAATGGATTATACAAGATTAATCATCTATCACTTAAGACTGCTTAGGACGAATAGCACACTTGCTTCTCATTTTGTCTCTGCAGTTCTGAGCATTTGTGATTGCCCCCTTTTCTCATTTGAGTTCGAGGGGCTGTTGTGTTGTGTACTGTGCACAAAGTTAGATTGTGTAATATTATCACGTATATACAAACTCTGCTGATATTTGCTAGGTTACAATGTAGAATGTGTGTTCCTATTAGTGTTAAATATTTCATTGTTTATGCATAGGATTGGTGGAATTTACTTAGTTCTAAAGGATATGGGGCAATTTTTACCAATAGCCTTGTGTACTGGCAATAGTATAAAAAACATACCTTGAAACTATAATCAGTGAAGTGGTCCCAAAAATTATTTTTACTTCTGTAAAGCTGTTGCATAATTTCTGATATTTTATAGGTGAAATTGAATTTAAAACCATGTTTGATATAAATGTAATCCATTGATTATGCGATAATTGAGGGGGAGTATAATTTTGATTACCATAGTGCTATCATAATTTCATTACCTTAGAATGGGGCATATAAATAAAAAGTATTTAGTCTTATGTTTATTTTTTTGCGATAACCTGGAAATTCTTGAAAAATCACCTGGGAAAACTCAGGGAATTTCATTTTGAAAAATGAGTATGAACCCTGTTAATGAAGGGTAGGACTTCAAAAGATGCAAATTAAGTGATTTAACAGTTATGTAATAATTTGTTCCAATTTTTTCATAATTTAAAGTCAGTTAAAAGTACCCTTGAAAGAGCTTGGTCACAACTTGGAATTGTTTTAACAAGGTTTTAACTATATAGCTTTAAAAGAAATTAAGAGGTTTTAGTCATACTTATTTCAGAGAACAAAGCTTGGATTTATATGTATATATATATATATATATATATATATATATATAAAGTTTCAGTTTAATCAAAGAAATTTGTACAATAGACCATACAGAAGTAGAAGTTGTGATAATTAACATAAGCGCAAAGATAGGGAAAAATAATCTCTAGAATTTTTGTACTAGTGCTTTTAAGCAAAATATATTTACTTTATATTTAATGAAATTCTGTGTTTAAGACATATATAATTAAGAAGAGTGGAAGATTGGCATTACTTAAAGTATTAATATGAAAACTTTTTTACGAGAAAAGAGGTAAAAATAATTTAAAAAAAAAAGGTTTTTCCAACTACCGAACTTACACCTATGTGCTATGTAAAAGGTTCATTAAAAAATTACTTCAAAGCTCTTTATGATGTGCAATTCATAATTTTGTTACGAATCATTAAATATTGAAACAAATACAGAGCTTTTCGTATGTGCATAAATTTGATACTAAGAACACACAAATGTTTCGAAGTAAATTATTTGATACTAACAGCACACAGTGTTTTTTTTTTCCTCTACAAGTCTTAAATTTATTACTAATTAATTAACAATTGTGTACATTCCTATAAAAAGAAACCACATTTAATAATGATTATAAAAAAAGCTTATATATAAAAGAAATACATAGTGCCTTCTAATGAATTGTGAAAATGCTACAACTTCTAAGAAGCAGAATGCAAACATATATAGCTCCTCCAAGAAATTGCAAAAAAACATTATTTTAGTGTTGGATGTTCTGGGATAAATAGCTGGATAATAGGATAAATTCTGGGAGGTTCTGGGTCGACACAAGCATCTTCAGTAATTTAATTTGTGTTATACAACGCCTTGGTATTACAAGGAGGTATTATTACAACTTCATTATGTATTAAAAAAAATTCAAAAACATTAAGAATATCAGCAATTTATGTTTGATATATGGAAAAAAAAAGTAACTTAATGATAGTCACAGTTTACAGTACTATAAAAGTCAGTGTTTACCAGATTTTACTTTCTAAGGGGAAATTCTTATTCAAAAGGGCTTGGGATGTAATTTAAAGAAAAAGTTAGTTTGTGAAACAGGAAAATGAAAGTTGCTCTTTTTTTTTCTTTTCTTTTTTTTTTTTTTAATCAGTCTATCGATACATACATTTTCTTTATTTGAATAAAAAAAATATCAAATGATTCTGATGAAATAATTAAAAATAAAGTTAAGGGGGGGGGAATCCTTTTATCCATATTTAGAAATGAATAGGGATAAAAAGATTCCCCCTGCCCCCTTTTTTTTCCGGCAAAATTTTTTGTGCCGATACAGGACCGTATTCGGCGTTCATACGTATAGTAATCGGTGTGCGATCGGCATACTATCGTGCCGACACATCTGTCAGTTTTGCCGACAGCGGACCGACTACGGTCCTGCCTGTCGGGCGACTAACGCCCGAACGACCAAAAAAGATACGGCACCGGTACGTCAGCTGGCGTTGGCCGATCGCTCCCCGACTGCTCTGTGTTTGCTGGGTAGTGACTCTAATTTGTACGTGAACTTGATGGACCGAACTAATGATTTTTTTAAATTAATCCGTGTGTACTACCGTTTAAATTAATCCGTGTGTAATACCGTTTTTTTTTAAATTAATTCTAGTGTATATTTTCAGGTTTATTCATAACTGCAAAAACAAAACAAAACGGGTTAATGCCATCACAAGTGAAGAACTTTTGATGGCTCGTGACACCCTGAAAAAGGATATTCAGGTGAGGTATTTTTTTCAGGAAAGATCGAGATTGATTAAAGGATCACCTGTGGCTCCTAATAGTAAGTTAAGATTCTTAAATCCCTTTATTGACAGTTCTGGCCTTATTCGAGTTGGAGGACGCTTAGGTAACTCTGATCTAGAGTACGACCAGAAATATCCAATTGTTTTGCCTTCAGGAGACAAACTAACAAAACTTATCTTCATTTATTATCATAAGAGAGAGATTCATGTCGGCCCTCAAGGTCTTTTAAATGCGGTCCGGCAAACCTTCTGGCCTCTTGGAGGTAGGAATTTAGCCCGAAAGGTGGTGCATGAATGTATACGATACTTTAAGACTAATCCTAGAAGTCTCAATCAAATTATGGGGAGCCTTCCCTCGGAACGAGTGCAGCCTAGTCCTCCGTTTTCAAGAGTTGGAATAAATTTTTGTGGCCCCTTCCTTATTAAATACAAGCATCAAAGAAAGGGCACTTTACAGAAGATATATGTGTGCCTATTTGTATGTATGGTTACTAAGGCTATACACTTAGAGATAGTGTCCGATTTAACTACTGAAGCACTTATAGCGACTTTAAAAAGGTTCTTTTCCCGTAGAGGGAAAAGTTGCGTAATATTTAGTGACAATGCCACAAATTTTTCAGGAGCATCCTCTGAAATCAAGCGTTTGTTAGAGTTAGCTGCCAGGGGTGACCAATATTTGACCAATTTTTTAACTTCTGAAGGAATTGTTTGGAAATTTTCCCCTCCCAGGTCTCCGAATTTCGGAGGACTATGGGAGGCAGGCGTGAAATCATTTAAATATCATTTTAAAAGGGTTGTGGGAGACTCTAAATTAACTCTCGAAGAATTTTTGACAGTAATGATCCAAATTGAGGGTATTTTGAATTCGCGGCCTTTTTGTCCCCTCTCTAATGATTCGGATAATTTTGAGGTGCTTACGCCTAGTCACTTCTTGATTGGCAGGGAAATAACTGCAATGGTCTAACCTAATTTTTGCGACAAAAAGGAAAATTTGTGTAGAAGATGGCAACTCGTTCAGAGGATGGTCCAGACAATTTGGGAAAAGTGGCAGAATAGTTACCTTCGTCATTTGCAAAACAGACATAAATGGAAATTCGTTAAGGACAATGTCCTGCCAGACACTTTAGTAGTGCTGAAAGACGATCAATTGCCTGTGTGCAAATGGTCAATTGGACGAATCATAAAAACCATCCCAGGAGCTGATGGGAATGTGAGGGTTGTTATTGTTAAAACCCAAAAGGGTTCATTTAAAAGATCCATTACTAGTATTTGTATTTTGCCTTTGTCTACCAATTAAATGTATTGTGATTTGCTTAAATCTATCTATATATGTATGTATATTGTATTGCGTAAAATTTATTTGTGTATTTTTGGCATGTCAACGCCGGGGGGGATGTTCCCGCCCGTTCGTGCGTTGTGTTGTGCTGCGCCCTCTGGGTGTGAGGGCACCTGTGATCGAGACGTCTGATGTGAAAGCGTCTCTGGTATTTACTCCAAGAAATAAAGTGTTTTTTATGTACGAATAGCCTCTTCTTCCGATTACAAGTCATGAAATCGAAGTGTAAATAGCTACATAATCAATTTAAGTGAAAGTGTATTTTTGCGAAGTGTCATTCACGAACTGATTATCGATTTTAATAAATTTCTTTTTGGAGCATTTATAATACCTGCAAAGGAAAAACGTCTTTCGACGGGAGCACTAGTCGGCAAAGTTTTGTTAAATTTCATGAAAAGTTCGTTTACAGTCGAATGTGAATTTAGAACTTTCAAATCTGTTGATTTTTCGGAAAGAAACTGCAGTAGTTCAAGTTCAACCTCATTTCGAGAATTTGTGGTATATGGTTCGGAGTCATTAAAGTCAAACGAATCATCATCATCATCATTCGCAGTAGTTTTATTGTCAATTTCTCTCGCATCACTCTGAAATTACTTCAATTTGATAAGGACAACATTAAAAATTGAAAAGTTTACTGAAATGTTTCATTTATTTCATTCAAGCTAATAAAATAAAACCTTATGTTAAGAAGCATAAATTTAGGGTTCAAGCTCTTAAAGCGAATTCAGACTCATATCTAATAATTTTTAAAATAGACATCAATAGGGCGGTGTAAATTTCTGAGAACTCGAATACGATCCATCCACGATTGTAAATATCTCATGAGAAAAAGATGAGAAAATGATGAAAAATTAAAATTAATAAAAGAAACTTAAGGTTTACTTAGATTTCCAAACAAGATAAAAAAATAAATAAAAAAATAAATAAATGTATATTGTTTTTCTCTCAAACTTTTTTTTAAAATGTAGGATAAACATTCTTTGATGGAAAGAGAAGTACGACTTGCCGAGCATTCAAATAAAAAAGTTTCCCTCACTTGAAATAAAAGGCGGTGAAAAGCTTGTATATTAATATTTATGACTTATTGAATTCAGCTAAACATTTGAACAAAAGAACTCAATCAATTTTATGATAAAATTGAAGTTTTGCCTTTAAGGGAGTTTTAAAATTTGTAGTAGTTTTGAATGTTCCACTTATGATAGACCTTTTAGGTTGGCAAAGCTGGCACTACGCTATCAGCTGCGCTGAATCAGCTATCAGAAATACAGAAAGCCTCCTAGACCAAATCGTTAAACTAATCTAAATAGGCGCATGAGATTTCTCCCCTCCTTCCTGTTTAATATAACCTAAGAGTCGCAAAAAATCGTAACACCTCTTTAGTTACCCTATATAATACTAAAATAGTGCAGATGCAACAGAATTGTTGATGTCATGAACTGGGAAAAAATTAATGACAGCAGTTCTATTATTTTTGTTTTATTTTTCCAAACCAAGCTAATTTTGGTGTAAGATTAATTTAACCCATTTGTGCCTGGATATTTTTGCGACTTTCTTCGATTTTTACTGATAGCAGAAATAATAGATAAATTTCTGATGTCAACTTCTTGAACAAGGAATGATTTCTTTTAAAATCAGTATGCATAAAAATCGAAATATCAACATCCTACTTGGTTATGTTAAAATATTTTGTAGAGTTGAGGCTCAATACTCATGAATAAAGGCTAGGAAAAATAAATAACGTTTTCGACTAATAGCGAAAATGCCGTCCCAAAAAAGGGACACTAGGCATAAATGGGTTAACTTCAGAATTAAAAAATCTATTTTCAGTATTTTGAAAATACGAAATAGATTGAAAATGTATTTTAAAATACATTTTCAAAATACTTTGCTTTTTCTTGTGAAAATACAAAATACAAATGTATTTTGAAAATAGTATTTCAAATACATGTATTTGCGATACTGCCCAACTCTGGGTGGGCCCAGTATCGCATTGTTAAATAGTGGAAGAAAGGGTATAGCTCGGGCCCATAGTCTCTCCTCTGGCTATACCCTTTCTTCCACTATTTAACAATGTGTTTCGGAAAAAAATGATTTCTTGTTAAATAAATCTTTTCTACTTTTAGTCATGGCAAACCGTTGAATAACACCGTCAATGTCTAGTTTTCTTGCAAAAGAAGACTCAATCACTAACACTCTTCGTTTTTGTCAAGTTGGTGGTTTATGCTCTAGCTGAATTTTTGTAATTTCATTAAAAAATTAATTTGAAACATCCTGGGACATAATCTGAATTTGTACTTTTTTTTTTTTTTTACAAAATTGACAACACACAATTAAGTATATAAACAGGAAAAGCGGGGCCCCTTCACAAGCTGAGACCCTGGGGATTTTCCCCTTCTCCCTCTCCCTCTCTGCGCCACTGTTTATCTATTTATCTATCAATCTATGTATATGAAAATGAATGTTTGTGTGTGCGTGTGCATGACGTTTTAAAACTCCAAAACAGTTTGACCGATCACCATGAAATTTGGTACACCTAAGTCTTTTACCACGGTGGAGGTTTCTATGCTATTCCTTTTCCTCTAACACGCCGCTAGATGGCTCTGCAGAACGTTGAATTCAATTCAACCGCTTGCTTTGAAAATACCGTTCGACCTATTTTGACGAAAATCGGTAGGTATGGATATTTGAACACGGAGAATGTTTTTACACTATCCATTTTGGTATAACTTGTCGCTAGATGGCGCTGCAGAGCGTCGAATTCTATTCCGTTGGCCCGCTTGCTATGAAATACCGTTCTACTAACTTTGATGAAAATTGGTACACATGGATATTTTAACTCGGAGAATATTTTTAGATTATCAATTTTCCTCTAACTAGCCGTTAGGTGGCGCCGTAGAACGTCAAACGTTGAATTCTATTCAACTGCTTGCTATGAAAATACCGTTTTGACGAAAATCGGTACATATAGATATTTGAACACCAAGAATCTTTTTACACTATCCCTTTTATTAGAACTTGCTTCTAGATGGCACTGCAGAGCGTCAAATTCTATTCCTTTCGACTACTTGCTATGAAATACCGTTCAACCGATTTTGATGAAAATTCGCTATATAACTTCCACTAGATGGCGATGCAAAACATCGAATTCTATTCCGTTCAAGCGATTGCTGTCAACGTATGAAAATTGGTACACATGGATATTTGAACATGGGATAATATTTTTACACTATCCGTTTTTCTGTAACATGCCCCAAAATGGCGCTGGAGAGCATCAAGTTCTATACCGTTCAACCAATCGCCATAAAAAATTGTACACTTACACATTTAAGCACGGAGAATATATTCTAACTATTCATTTAGCTCTTACTCACTACTAAATGGCACTCCAGCGCATTATTACTTTAACTCGCCATTAGATGGCAATGCAGTGCACCAACTTCTTGACCGGACAATTGATCTCTATGAAAATGGATATACATAGATACTTGAACATGGAGAATAGTTTCGTGTTATCCATTTTGCTATAACTCGCCACTTCATAGTGCTGTGGCACAACAATACTTTAACTCGCCACTAGATGGCGCTGCAAACAGTCAACTTCTTACTGTAACTCACCACTAGATGGCGCTGCAGCATATAAAGACTGTTCAACTGATCGCTATGAAAACTGGTATAGATAGATATTTGAACATGGGCAACATTTTGGCGTTATCCATTTTGCTATAACATGCCACTAGATGTCACTTCAAACCAATAACTTCAGGACCGTTCAACTGATCGACATGGAAATTGGTATACATAGATGTTTGAACACGAAGAATATTTTCGCCGCATCCGTTTTGCTAACTCGCCTTCTGTACCGTTCAACCGCCTGCTATGAAAATACTCTGCAACTGATTTCGATGAAAATTGGTACACACAGATATATGAGCACGAAAAATACTTTAACGCTATCTATTTTGCTGTGACTTGACGCTAGACTTCAAAACCGGTCGACCGATTAACTTTAAGAGTTGGTATACTTACACATTTGGGCTGAGAGAATATTTTTTTAGTATTCATTTGGCTCTAGCTCACCATTAGATGGCACTGCAGCAAATCATTACTTTAACTCGTTTCTAGATAGCACTGCAGCAATCAACTTCTTGATCGTTCAACTGACCGCTCTGAAAACTGGTACATATAAATATTTAAACATGAGAATATTTTGATGCTATTAATTTTGCAATACCTTTGGCAGTAGATGGCGCTGCGCCAAATCATCTTCTTCACCGTTCAAGCGATCGCCATGAAATTCTATATGCATGATTATTGAACACAGATAATATTTATGCGATATCCATTTTGCTATAGCTATTTATTAGGATAAATACTAATTACAACAAACGGTAATATGAAAATATCCTTCATTCCCATGCGAAGAGCGAAGAACGGGGCCTCCAGCTAGTATATATATATGTGGTAATCAACAGACACAACCCTCCAGCAGATGGCATCACAACCTCACGCCTACAGCAGCCGCAGGTTATTAGAGTCTAGGAGCACAAGGCAGCAGATCCGAACGAGACCACGCTCGCGTAGGAGCGATGTCGGGCGTAGCTCTTGATCGCGCGTAGGCGATTCGACTCCAGAACGACCACGAGAAGGTGCCAGTGGCTCCTGTATGATAAGTTAACCTATCCCTGATACCGACCCCGCTTATTCATGTTCTGCAAAATCTCACCTTTCTTTTGTAAATAGTTCTTCTGTTATATTTAGCCGAGCAATAAACGTGATTGAGAACCGTAGGAGTACTTCCAGTCTTATTTCCACGTCGCCTCCTACAACCATGGGGGCTCAGGTACTGTAATTTTTTCGTTCTCACAATAGTACTGCTTTTTGCTGTTCATATTTCACTACAATATAAGTTTCTTAAATAATTTAAATAAAAGCGATTTAAAAGACCTCGCTGAAAAAATAGCAGCGAAAGTTCCAGATAATGCTAAAAAAGCCGATATAAGAAAAATTTTTGAGAATTCAGATGTATTTAAAACCAATCCTGAACATGTCCGAGGCGTCTTAAAATCGATCACGGAGGATCGAACGCCTAAATCCCCTAACGAGGAACATTTGTTAGAAATATAGCGCCTTAAATTAGCGCAAATCGAGAAACAGATAGAACTGAAAAAATTAAGAAATCAATCGACGTCTGGCGAAAACCGAAATGGGCAATGTAACATAGAAAATTTGATTAAGAGCATAAAAACGCTCACAATCTCTGTCCCTGAAAGGCCCGAGGCATTTCATTTGTTTTTCGCTTCCTTGGAAAAAGCATTTGCAACAAAAGATGTCCCACCTGATTTAAAAGCAGAAATACTCATTAATTTGTTAGGGGTCAAAGCTAATAATCTTTTAACGTATGCAAATCAAGAAGAATTGTCGGATTACGAAAAACTTAAAAGCTTTATTTTTAGCTGAATTTCAGCCGACACCTCGAGAAATTCTGCACAATTTTAAACATGCTCAATGCTTAGCAGACGTATCCCATGTTCAGTTTGCATCAAGATTAACGGCAACATTCGAGCATTATTGTCAGGTTCGAGAAATAGAGAAGGCCTATAAAATGTTATGTGATTTAATTGTTGTAGATAAATTATATGAAACGCTAGATTTCAAAACAAAAGAATACATAAGTGTTCGCGAAGGAAAAAAATGGTTCAATCCGACCCAATTAGGACGAGAATGTGATTTATTTTTCTCATCTCATGGGAAATCATTATCGGAAATAAATAATCCTAAATTTCATCTCCACGAAACGAAAGTACTTCATAAGGCGCAGCAAGCCGAAACTTTAAAGAGTGAATCATCCTGCCGAAACAAAAATCTAAGCTAAAAACAATCTGTATCTCCGTCGCCAAAATCTTGCCACGTGTGTGGGGCGACTGGAAGGGGCTTCCATTAAGCTGGTAACTGCCCAAGAGGTTTTAATAAACAAACCGAATCAGATAAGGAGACGGGACTGAAAAACAAAACAAGCGTTAATACTGTCAGTTTTATTCGCGAGTTGCAATATGCTGATATATTCATTGACAGTCAAAATATAAAGGCACTTATTGACTCAGGCGCACAAATTCCGGTTGTAAATTCGTCGTTAATTGAAATAAAATCACGACTGGAAGGTAAAATAATACTCAGTTCATGTTTTGTGGAGAAAAAAGAGGCAAATTTTGCTAGAGTAGATTTATCTTTGAAGCGAAATTCGCCGAAGTTAGAAATCATTGTCGCTGTGGTAGAACAACTATCTGTTCCTCTAATTTTGACACACTATTTATTCTCAACTTTTGAAAGTCAGTCAGGAAGAAAAAATTGTAACGCAAATTCCTAAAAATAGAAATGATTTTCAAAGTGAATCACCTGTGGAAGAGTGTTTTTTATTAAATGTTGCAAATGTAGTTAACGAATATGATCTTGATTTATTGCACGTTAATGATGTAAATATTAGAAAGGCTTTATCATTCTTGGTTAATAATTATAAACCGAACAAAATTAAAGACACCAATTTAAAATTGAATGTTGTGTTAAAAGATGACATTCCAGTATCGCTACGATCTCTGAGATTATCATTTGCAGAAAAAAAAAACATTGTTGATAAACAGATAGATGAGTGGTTGCAAAATGGAATAATTAAACCATCTTGTCCTGAATATTCATCCCCAATTCTGTTATGTAAAAAGCGCGATGTACTCACAGATTATGTGACGATTTTCGACAGCTAAATAAAAAAGTTGTGAAAGATTCGTTTCCTATGGCTCAAGTTGAGGAAGTCCTAGATCATTTAGGGGAAGCGAAAGTGTTTTCAACTTTGGATTTGAAAAATGGTTTTTTCCACGTGCCAGTTGAGGAAAAATGCACACAATATTTAGCATTCACTTGTCATCCAGGGTTATATGAATTCCAGAAAACTCCGTTTGGTCTCAGCACAAGTCCTAGTGTATTTTTAAGATTTATCTATCAGGTATTCAGGGAATTAATAAGGGACAATACAATCGTAGTTTACATGGATGATTTCATCATACCTTCCCGTGATGAAACAGAGGGTTTAGAAAAGCTTAAACGAGTCTTAAAGTTAGCTTCAGAATACGGATTAGAAATCAACTTTAAAAAGTGTCAATTCCTAAAACGAAAAATTGAGTTCCTCGGTTACATAATTGAAGAAGGTACGATTCGTCCATCTCCAAATAAGACGACTGCAGTTCAAAACTTCCCTCAACCTAAGAATGTCAAGCAACTGCAACGCTTTCTCGGTCTCACAGGGTACAGAAAATTTGTACCTGGCTATTCCAAAATAGCAAAAGCACTTAGCGATATGCTTCGTAATGTTGTAGAATTTACTTTTGGGCCAATGCAAAAACAGTCTTTTGATCATCTTAAAGAACTTTTGAGCCAAAGCCCCGTTCTTCACATCTTCCAGCAAGGAAAACCTTTAGAATTACACACGGACGCTAGTTGTCATGGGTTTGGTGCAGTGTTACTTCAACGTGCAGATGATGGGCAGCTCCGCCAAATCCTTTATATGAGTAAAAAAAAACATCACCACAACAAGAAAAATTGTCAAGCTATGAGCTCGAAGTGCTTGCGATCGTCGAAGCTCTTAAAAAATTTCGAAGTTACCTCTTAGGGACGAAAATTAAAATAGTCACCGACAGTAACGCTTTCCAGAAAACAATGCAGAAGAAAGACTTATCGCCGAAGATAGCCAGATGGGCTCTACTACTTGAAGAGTTCGAATATGAAGTCATCCACAGACCAAATCAAAAAATGAGACACGTCGATGCATTGAGTAGAGCTGCTGTGTGCATGATCACCCACTCGCAAAGTGAAATCACCACTAAGATCGCAAGAGCGCAAGATGCCGATGAGCGTGTTCAGTTATTGAACACTCTAGTCGAGAAAGGACTTAGAGACAACTACCTGCTAAAAGATAATGTGTTATATCTGCAAGATAACGGTAGAGAACTCATCGTTGTGCCGGAAGTAATGGAGTTAGAGATTATTCGAGGCATCCATAACCAAGGACACTTTGCTGTGCAGAAAACTGAAGATCTTTTGAAAAGAGATTTCCATATCTCGAATGCTAAAAAGAAAATAGAGCAAGTCATAACGAACTGTGTGGAGTGCATCCTCTCTAATAAAAAACGAGGCAAAGCAGAAGGTCTATTGAATCCCATCCCAAAGGACAATATTCCACTAAGCACATACCACATTAATTTTATAGGTCCTCTACCATCCACAAACGAGAACTACCAACATATTTTTACAGTGGTAGATGGTTTCACAAAATTCAACTGGTTCTATCCCGTCAAGACCACATCTACGGCAGAGGCTCTAACGAAACTCAAGTCCCAACAATCTGTTTTCGAAAATCCCTCGAGAATTATTTCCGACAAGGGATCTGCCTTCACATCAAAGGACTTTGCCGATTACTGTCAAGATGAAGGAATTCAGCACATATCGATCACAACTGGAGTGCCAAGAGGCAATGGCCAAATTGAACGAATGCATGAAATTCTCATCCCAGTTCTTCCAAAATTGTCGATTGAAGATCCTACAAAATGGTACAAGTTCGTCCCAGATGTCCAACGAATCATCAACAGTACTGTTAGTCGATCCACCAAGTTCACTCCATTCGAATGGATGATAGGCGTGAAAATGAACCAAAAAGAAGACCAACGTATAAAGGAAATCCTCGAAGAAGAATTTCTGAAATACACGATCCAGGAGAAAGAAAATATACGTGAAGAAGCCAAGAAAAATATATTAAAGATCCAAGAAGAAAACCGACAGCAATACAATCGGCGTCGCAAAACCGCTCCTGTCTATAAAGTTAACGACTTAGTAGGAATCCAAAGAACCCAATTTGGAGGAGGTCTGAAACTACGACCCAAGTTCTTAGGACTGTACAAATTCATAAAAATAAAACCACATGACCACTTCGATGGAGCAAAAGTAGGATCTCATGAAGGACCTGTAGCAACTTCCACTTCAGCTGACCACATGAAACCCTGGTCTACTGGAACTGCAATTTGAGATCATCCTACAACAAACTTTTTTTTTCCTTTTCTCAACATCTCTTTTTGTTTTTTTTAATCATTATTTTCTTTCTTTTGCTTTTTTTTCCCTTTTCATTTAAAGTTTCAGGTTCGGAGGTCCTCACACGTCGATGGCCGAGCGTTGTGGTAATCAACAGGCGCAACCCTCCAGCAGATGGCATCACAACCTCACGCCTACAGCAGCCGCATGTTATCAGAGTCTAGGAGCTCAAGGCAGCAGATCCGAACGAGACCACGCTCGCGTACGCGCGATGTCGGACCCCAGACAGCACATAAGATTAAATCAAGCTTGACATTTCCTTGAATTTGACGTATTAATACAAGCTTGACTTTAGCTTGATTTTAGCTTTCGAAAGTGCGCAGTGATGGCGCCATCTGTGAAAGAGAATGGACATTAATTGTCTAGCGTTCCTCAAATTTTCTGAAAGTTCGTAAAAGATGTGTTTTATTTTATTACCAGTGCCATATTACCGGCAGGGCAAACGGGGCAACTGCCCAGGGCCTACAGATTTTAGGGCCCAAAAATCTTACATCTTACACTTTTGTAGTTTTAAAATAAAATTACAAAGGATAAAAAAATTCAGAAGTTAAATAATTTTTTAATTATAAAGTATGTACAATGAAAATAATTCAAATTTACATTTGTATAAATTAATTTAAACTTATTTTTAGTTCTTCGAAATGCTCTATATCGATATAGCATACCAATATGTAGGAAAATAACTAACCACATTCGTAAAGAGAATTTTTAGCGTTAAAAAATAGCAAAATTTTTCAATTATTTGTTATTGTAAGAAATATTTACAAAAATGACTAAGGTGTTTGTATTCCATACATGTTAGCAACTGTGATATAGCATTTCGAAGTAACGTTTAACCATCTGTTTCTTTGATTTCAGATTACTTAACACAAAATTTGTGTTAAGTAAGTAAACCCATTCTTAACAGAAAATTTGTGTTAAGAATGGGTAAGATATTTAAAAAACTTTCAGTATGAACCGATCATAATCTTTTTTTTTTTTTGAGGGGGGGGGGGTTATTGCAAGGGGCCAAACTTTTTTCTTCTGCCCAGGGCCCACAGTTGTCTTGATCGGGCTCTGTTTATTACGCACAAAACCTGGACATTAGAACACGCAAGGGGAAGGAATGAATGCCTGTGAAGTGTAACACGAGGGGAGTTTTAGTTTTATTTACATCTAATTAACATTAGTAATTCCATTAACTAATTAATTAGCCCTAAAAATAAATTTTAATATAATTAACACAATTTAGTTAGTTAATATACTTCACTTTATGGGTGGTTCACCATATAATTAAAAAAAAAGATTATATATTTCCAAATATGGAAATTCTTCAAAATAAAATACAATTATACTACGAAATTGATTTCAAAATCAGTCGTTTGTCTCGATTTTATCCAGCAGTATTGCTCATGAGTGTTGCGGTACTGAAAAATTTAAAACGTGTGCTGCTCTTAAGTTTATATTATGTTAATTTCCCTATTAGTAGAGTCACTAAATCACACATAACATTATTTTAATTTTGATGCATCCCATGGAAAAAAAAAATAACATATCGCCCACTTATCAATCTGCCCTGAAAACGGCGTGTTAGTCACTTCAAACTTTAGTCATAGCTGCGCGAGGCTTAGTAGCTGAACGGATAGCGCGTTCGCCTGCCAACCGAAAGGTTCCGGGTTCTATTATAGCCACGGACACTTGATGGAAACAGATTAAATTAAATTGAAATTTCAGCGTAGAGAGGAAAATGCGTGGCAAAGTAAAATATGTGGGGCGAGTTCGACGACCGACGCCCCGTGTATTTAGGAATTTTTTTTTAGGAAAATATTTTAAGCTTGAAATTAAGCTTGCTATGTCAAGCTTGATTCAAGCTTGCTATGTCAAGCTTGATTCAAGCTTGAAATGTCAAGCTTAATGCAAGCTGGGCAAGTGTAAACTAGAACACTTGATTCAAGCTTGCATTAAGCTTACACGCTTGAAATTATCAAGCTTAACCCATTTGTGCCTGGATATTTTTGCGACTTTCTTCGATTTTTACTGATAACAGAAATAATAGATAAATTTCTGATGTCAACTTCTTGAACAAGGGATAATTTTTTTTAAATCTTTATGCATAAAAATCAAAATATCAACATCCTACTTGATCATGTTAAAATATTTTGTAGAGTTGAGGCTCAATACTCATGAATAAAGGCTAGGAAAAATAAATAACGTTTTCGACTAATAGCGAAAATGCCGTCCCAAAAAAGGGAGAATAGGCATAAATGGGTTAATTCAAGCTTATTGACTTGATAAATCAATTTTGATGCAAGTTTGCTGTGCTGTTTGGGACGTAGCTCTCGATCGCGCGTAGGCGATTCGACTCCAGAACGACCACGAGAAGGTAGCCAGTGGCTCCTGTATGATAAGGAAACCTATCACTGATACCGACCCCGCTTATTCATGTTCTGCAAAATCTCACCTTTCTTTTGTAAATAGTTCTTCTGTTATATTTAGCCGAGCAATAAACGTGATTGAGAACTGTAGGAGTGCTTCCAGTCTTATTTCCACGTCGCCTCCTATATATATACATACAGGGTTGTCCAAATTAAACTTAGTCCCCAACTCAGAGGACTGTGTAGGATGTTGTATGGGTCATAATGTGATGAAATTTTGAAAACAGACACTTCAGATCACGCGCTCGTGATTTATTAAAAAAAATATTAGTACAAGAAATTGCCAATACGTGGCGCTGCAGATCAACAAGACGTTCTACAGATGTTCTATATGTGTGCCGTGGTCGAATAGGGCATCATGTCTCGTAAAGCGCGTGGTATTGTCGGTCCTCGGCGTAAGTTCTTCAGCCGACGGAATGCTCTTATCGCAGCACAGGAGTTCTCGTCATTCTGGTAGAAAAGTTTCACTAAGAGCTTTATCTTTCAAAGTCGCCATTGTGCATCAGCGAGCTGGAAACAACTGCCTGTGCAGCGCTTGTCTTCTACTTTTGTAGGGCTCGTCTTTTGGGATGCGTTGCGCAGAAGCTTTATTTATACAAATCACGTTGTTACAATATGCAAATTACAGGTGTTACAGCGCCACCTATCGGCAATTTCTTGTACTAATAATTTTTTTTAATAAATCACGAGCGCGTGATCTGAAGTGTCTGTTTTCAAAATTTCATTATGACCCATACAATATCCTGCACAGGCCTCTGAGTTGGGGAAGTTTAATTTGGATAACCCTGTATATATATGTCGCGCATCCGAGTGGTGGATGAGCATATTTAATCGAGATACATTCTTGAGTATTTTTATTTACAGTAGCACTATATACATGAGGAGATTTCATACATCCGGATTACATGAATATGTTAAAGTGCGAGAAGAGAGAATACCGCACCAAGTTCAGTAATTTTACAATGAGTAGTTCTGCAAAATCCCGCTAGGGGATAACACCACCCTCTAATCACCAATTTGACCAGAAATTAATAACAAAACACTAATGTGCTATAAAGTAGACAACGGTGGATTTCGCTGGCGAGACACCAAGAGATTAACAGGCTGTGGCAGCACGTGCTGAAAATGAATATCTTAACCAGATGCCTATCAATTAAGTTTAAAAGTGGCCAACAGTGGCTTGGAACTTTCTGAAGTATCAAAGTTAGCTTTTAAGACCCCACCTCTTTGGACAAATGATGTTGAACTGTGGTTTTTGCGGATTGAGGCAAACTTTATAACCTCCGGCATTACTGTTGAGGAAACAAAGTTTTACAATGTAGTTGCTTCTTTAGATGCAGACGCACTAGTCTGTGTGCGGGATATAGTGCATAGCCCCCCTCCCGAAAACCCGTACACTGTACTAAAGGATTGCATCATTAAGCAGTATACTCAATCCAAGAGTTCACGTTTGCTATTATAAGATCTACAGTTGGGGGATAGGAAACCTTGACAATTGCTGCAGGAAATGCAAACGTTAGCAGAGAAGAAAATTTCAGATGATGTCTTAAAGGAAATATGGCTTCAGCGTTTGCCCGTGCAACTACAACAAATTCTTTCTATTAGTAAAGACAGTCTTTCGGAACTTCCAAAGATAGCAGATAGAATCTTTGATATCTCTGGTTCGTCAAATATTTTGGCAGTGTCACATGACGACCATATTAAGTCTCTGCAGTCTCAGATTTCTGAATTGTCGTCAAAAATAGAAAAGTTAACACGGCAAACGCGACAGAATAAATTTAGATCTAGAAGTCGTTCGAGATCTGGCAGTAAATCGAAAGAAACTAACAGACAGTTTTGTTGGTACCATTTCAAATTTGCGGAAAAGGCAAAAAAAAATGTGTGAAACCTTGCTCGTTTGATTTAAACTAATAGGCCCCTCCGTTTCGGCGACGATGGGCCGCTAAGCGAGCGCGTGACTAGCGAGCGCACTAGTCGCCTTATAGTGTTTGACAGACGATCCGGTTTGAGTTTCCTCACAGATACTGGCGCTGCGGTTTCTGTTTTGCCAAGAAATAGCAGGGTGCACAAAACGCCTAAAGAGTGCATGTTATATGCTGCTAACGGCATTAAAATACACACCTATGGTTTTAAAAATCTAGTTTTGGATTTGGGGTTACGCCGAGAGTTTCCTTGGACCTTTTTGATCGCTGAGGTTACTCGGCCGATTTTTTTGGAAACTACGGAATTTTAGTCGATATAAAAAAGTGTACCTTACGAGACCCCCCTCACCGCTGTTTTTACTAAAGCACCCGCTAGTAATGTAAATTCCGTGAGTTTGCAAACGGTATTAAACAGTACTAAGTATCATGAACTTTTGTCTACCTTCCCTAGCATCACAAACCCTGAATCCTTAAAAAATGTAAAGAAAAAGCACAATGTTTTACATTATATTATAACAAAAGGTCAGCCAGTGTTTTCGAAGCCTCGTAAGTTATCGCCTGAAAAGCTTAAAATTGCTAAGCGCGAAATTTCTTAACTTATGGACGAGGGAATATTAAGGCCGTCAACTAGTCCTTGGGCAAGCCCTATTCACCTAGTACCAAAAAAGAATGGTGAATGGCGAGTTTGCGGAGATTTCTGCAGGCTTAATGCAATGACTATTCCTGACAAGTACCCTATTCCCCACATACAGGATTTTACACATGCCTTGCATGGTAAATGAATTTTTTCACGTTTAGATTTAATTAAAGCGTATCATCAAATCCCTTTAGATAAGGATTCCAATTCCAAAATCCGCTTTGATAACACCTTTTGGACTATATGAACATAAATTTATGTGCAGGAGTTTATCTAATGCAGCCCAAAGCTTTCAAAGATTTATTGACGAAGTAGTTCGTGATTTAGATTTCTGTTTTACCTACTTAGATGATGTCCTAGTTGCATCAGAATCTGAAGATCAACACTTAAAAGATCTAGAAACGGTGTTTAAACGTTTAGAGGATTACGGTGTTGTACTTAATGTAGAAAAATGCATTTTTGGCCAAACTGAAGTAAAATTCTTAGGACACAATGTTTCTAGCACAGGTTTATCTCCTTTACCTGAGAAAATAGAAACTTTACGAAAATATCCTTTACCAGATACAGTTCAGGAATTACGCAGATTCTTGGCCACAATGAATTTTTATCACCGATTCTTAAAAATTGCTGCTGCTTTACAAGCCCCATTATATGATCGCTCAAAAATTGATTGGTCGGAAGACCTTAAGCGAACGTTTTCAGACTGTAAAGAGTTAATAGCAAACGCAACAATGCTTGCTTTCTCCAATCCTAATGCTGAACTAAGTCTAATGGTTGACGCATCGGATTCGGCTACTGGATCGGTGTTACAACAAACACATAATGAAATTAGAGCCTTTAGCATTTTTCTCTAGAAAATTAACAACGGCTGAAAAAAATTACAGTACATATGATCGCGAATTACTGGCTATTTACAGTGCCGTGCGCCATTTTAGGTATATGCTCGAAGGTTGGCAGTTCACTATTTACACAGATCATAAACCCTTAACTTATGCCTTTTCTAAAAAAAGTAATAATGCTTCACCCAGACAGAAGCGTCATTTAGAATATATTGCACAGCTTTCAACTAATATTAAACATATTTCTGGCAGTAAAAATGTAGTTGCTGACACACTGTTCTGAAGTTAAATTGTTACATAGTATAGATTATAAAGCTTTGGCACAGGCGCAGCACGGGGATGAGGAACTCGAAGAGCTTAAATCAAATAAAAGTTTGATTTTTAAAGAATTTAAAATAGAAAATGATAGCCCCGGTCTTCTGTGTGATACGTCTACCAGAAACATCAAGCCGTATGTTCCAGAATCGTTCAGATAAGCAGTTTTTCAACTACACCATGATCTTTCCCACCCAGGAATTAAGACTACTGTTAAGTTGGTTACTGAAAGATTTATTTGGAAGAATCTCAAAAAAGATATCTCAAATTGGACTAGAGCTTGTCTGAATTGTCAGAAGGCAAAGATACAGAAGCACACTGTATCGCCGGTTGGTACATACCCTCTACCTAAATGTCGATTTAGCCACGTCAACATCGATATCGTTAGTCCTTTACCTCCCTCGAAAGGATTCATCTACTGCTGGACATGTGTTGACAGGTTCAGTAGATGGCCGGAAGCATTTCCGATGGTAAATCAAACAGCAGAGAACGTTGCTGGTGCATTTTTTTCAGAATGGGTAGCACGATTTGATGTACCCGACACTGTATCAACAGACCAAGGTCGCCAATTTGAAAGCGACTTGTTTCGAAGTTTGACGAAATTTGTGTTAGTAACGAGAGTCCGAACAACGGCTTACAATCCATCTGCGAATGGTTTAGTGGAACGTTTCCACAGGCACCTAAAAAATTCAATCAAGGCTCATGCTACAGAGCGCTGGACTGAGGTTCTAACTGTTATTCTTTTGGGTATCAGAGCTAGTTTTAAGGAAGATATCCCGGAAACAGTAGTTGAAATGGTATACGGTTCGCCCCTCAGACTACCTGGTGAATTTTTCAGGGACTCTGACCAAATACTACAGCGAACAGAATTTCTCTACAATTTATGCGAACAGATGCAGAAACTACGTCCTGTACCAATGTCACGGCATATACAATGAATACTTTCGTTCATAAAGATCTGAATAACTGTTCATTTGTTTTTGTGAGACAGGACTTCGTCCGAAAGCCTCTACAGCAGCCTTATGACGGACCTTTTAAAGTATTTTCGAGAGACCCTAAGCACTTCACGTTAGAAATCCGTGGTGTGCAAAAGGCAATTTCAATCAACAGACTGAAGCCAGCGTATTTTCTAAATCCCGAGGTGACATCGAAGACTCTTCCTCAAAACAAGACCCAAGGCATGGTACTGAGGTCTGGCAAGCGAGTAAGTTTCCTGGAGCGGGGCCTTCGCAATTAGTAACGGGCCTGCGCGTGTATTTTGATGAGCCATCCAAAGAGGCCTACGGATGCTCGAGTCTTCACGTATACATCAGGTATTTCTCAAGCTTCCCAGTGCTTTCAAACGTTATTTAATGTAGTTTTAAGTAGTAATTGTGTTACTAATTCAAGTACGAACTCATGATTAATTTGTTTGCTATGATACATATTTACATAAAGAAAATAGATGCATATAATTTGAAGGAAAAACAAAGTAGCGCTTACTCTCATGATTCACGATTGCTTATTTTAGTTTCACAAGTGGATATTTAATATACTTTAAAATAACTAAATACACAAATGAGAAATACATTTTTATAATGAATATTTCATGAACGTAGTCGTATTTCCTACGTTATTTTAAACAATTCACGATTAATCTTTAACAAATGATGTATTAAAGCGCATTTCAGTGTTTCCGGGATATCCTGTATATTGTAGAAAATTGATAAAACACGCTCTATAGCGCGATCCCCGAATTAATTATTCTTTGATAAAGACATTTCATGTAGTATATATTATTCTTTTGTCGCTTTCTCAATCGAACTTAGGAATTAGCAAGCATAACGAACGCTTGTACAAAATATTAACTACATTTGAAGTTTCTGTATAAACGGGCAAAAATCAATAATTTATAATTTACTGTATTTCTGCACTGTACCAAATGTAAGTCTTAATCACATAATCAAGGCATATATAACTGATAAATAACATTTTCAACTGGCAAAATTAAATTGTCTAAATAGTATCACAACGTCATGTTTATTTACAAGAATAAAAACTACTCAAGTAATACGATTTCTGATTAAAATAATTTATTTATAAATAACACATGAGTAATTATTCACTAAACATGATTTACATACATATTTTTAGAATTTCTAAATACATTATAAACGTTCACTTACCTTTACATTCAGAGCAAAATGTTCGAATTTTAGGATAAATTTTCATGAAAGAAAATGGCGCAAGATTCACAAAACGATTACCTACATCTAAAGTTCTTTAGTACGACAAAAGTATAAAAAAATTGTTTTAAAATAATAAAATAATATAACATTTATAATACTTAGAATAATAAAATAGAATACTGTAACTGGGGAAAACAGGCCTCAATGATAAACTCATTTTTAGCGATGGCAACTCATAAGCAGGCCCGTTGATTAGCGATGGCCCCGCCTGGAGTCGTCGTCCGAAGGACTGGAGGGGGAGTCCTGAGGCGTCCGCCTCAGTTTAAGAATCCTGAAGAGGCCGATCACGGCTATTCAGTTTACGAACGCTAAGCAGGCTTACGGTTATTCGGTTTATCAACACTCAGGAAGCCAACCCAGCCTGTAGCCGAAACTCAATGGTTTCTGCCGTTTTCGGTTACCTGACAAGATTTAAATGCACTTCAACGACGAACTGCAGTATATAAGGTGAAACACCGGCATGACAGCCGCTGCTCTTTCTTACTTTGTTATATAACCTTTTTGTTTTGTTATAGTTATACGTTTTAGTTAATGTTAATAAAATTGTTTTTGTTCAAACAAGTGTAATGTTAATCAAAAGATTATAGCTGGTCTAACAACAAGCAGCCAGCCCAAAGCTAAATCTTAATTACGAAACTTCTTCCCTAACAGTCTTTGTTGAATACAAATTCTTATATATATATATATATATCTCTGGTAATATACCTATGGTTTGATTCCTTAATAATAATCACAAAATTAAAAACTGTTTCTGATTCATCTACTATTAGGTGTATGTAGAGAAGTGTACGAAATTATTAGTTACCCCTGGGCTGGGGCAACAAAGGAGTGGGGGGGGGCCCTAATTATTTAAACTGTTCGAAAAATCAACAGATCTCTTTCCCATACCTGCGAAATAACTTGTTATTTTTATTCTTAGAATTTTCTAATGGGGAAACTGATTTCCTCAGGGATGCACTGTACCGAACATTAATAAAAAACTTGGTACCAATTAGCATGTGTACAAACCATTAGTCTTCTTTTCTTTATCAGCCTTCTTTCAAATCCTGCCAGAAGGAAGATTTTGTCACGTTTGTTTGATGAGCCGCCTCTAAGGGTCAGTTTACGATACTCCGCTCTCCCTTTCACACGTTCCATAGAGCCACATTCACACTTCCCACACCCAATTCTAATGTAGCCAAGAAACGAGAAGCGATGCTACAATTTTAAAAGGAGAGTGTGCTTGTCCATTTGAATTTGTGCAGTACTTTTTTTTTTTTTTTTTTTTTTAGCATTGCATAAATTGATAATAAATATTGGTAAACAAGTTCAAAAGCAAGAAGCAGTAGACACGGACATACTTAAAGGGTGGGGTGGGGATCCAGGGGGTCTGCCCCCCCCCCCGAAATTTTGATTTTTGTTACTAAAATGATAAAGTATTTTTGTGAAAAATTCTACCTTTTATACCACTTGAACCCCTCCGAAATGTGTATTCTGGATACGTCCCTGGCCGCAGACATACGCCTATTACGTCTTATAGGCATTGACAGCAGTTTAATAGAAAAATACCCAGAAATCATTTATTTCATTTTTAAGAAAAATTTTTCTTTGAAAAAACATCTCATCCATTTTGAACATTTTTGAAATATGATAGATTAAAATTACGTTTTGCTAAGCATTTTATTGATAGTGTGACAAATAAATTTGGGTGTGCACTATGCTCGCCCGTAAGGAAGGGGTGCAGGAGAGCCCTTTAAACCATAGGTATATTCAAGGCCGCCATAGCCGGGGGGGGTCAAGGGTTTTGCTCTCCCTCCCGAAATTATAGTCAAAGCATCAGAAGTTTTCTATTTGCGTTGATTTTGAAGATCAATTAAATTAAAAGCGAAAGAAATTTAGCGCTACATAGCCCCCCGAAGGGACGCATATCTTTCTCCGTTTTTCTTTTTTCAGTCTTGGGTACATTGAACTTTTTTATATCATACTGATCATTTTTGTGTTACTTAGTACGAAAGTGTTTAAAAACTCAAGGTGAATCCCCTCTTTTTTGTGAGTACTCATGTCTCGAAAAGTACTCATATGAGCGCCCATGGATGGTGTGAAGTATCTCGCAACGTTTTTGTGGGTATGTACGGGGGCGTAACAAGAGGGTAGCTAGGGCTGGAGGGAAGCAAAATCAGCTGGATCTCAAAAAGTTTAAATATTTTACTATTTTATGTTAGTTTTTCTCAAATAGCGCATCTGTAAAGAAGGATGTTTAGGATTTTATTAAATACAATGGTTATAGGAGGTTAAGAATCATTAAGTTGTTGTTTAAGGTGTAGGGACGGGGAGAGAGGAGCAACTTGGCCTGTTCTGCCAGGGCGCAATATCTCCTAGCTTTCTTGGGTGTGTGCACCAAGCGCCACGAAGTTCGATTCACTTCATAACATTCGAAATATCTCAAGATCCCTGCACTCCGCCGAAGAATTCCCCACGTGGTGAATTCAAACTTAATAAAGAAACATCTTCTAGGAAGATTGAAAATCGAACTTAAAAACTGTCAGCGGCGAAGTTTATTGTTCGTGGATTGAGGGCGAATGAATTCATTACGGTCCTAGGCCTATAGGGGGAATGCCCTTCGCGGGGAACTTTCTAAGGAATCCTAGCCCGTATTTACGTGAAGTTTCGGAGAAGACCACGGAAAACTCCGAACGGCTATAGGTCGACAGACGAGACCGCGGTTTGAACCTGGCACCTCCCGCCTTCCAGCTTCGAGAGCAGAACCTCTCAGCTAATGGTAGGGCGCCAGCGGTGAAGTAGAACTCGAGGATGGGGTTAATGATAACGAATGATATTCAACAAACACGTGATAGAAAGACTTTAAATAGGAGACTTCAACATTGCCCCGAAAGTGAAATTTCGTGCATGAAACTCTGCTGTGGGCGCATAAAAAATACACAAAGGGAGTGCACTTGACTGTGAGCAGGTGGGCCAGTCGGACCTTAATCAATCTTCATTTAAAAAAAAGCTTTTCTCTAAGTGTATTTATGGCGCCTTTTAAAACATTGCCCCCTTGGCAGCTGAACGAGTTGCCGGTAACTTGAGCCGGCCCCAAAATAATCCTTCGGGATACACCACATTTCATAGCCTAGTCTGTCAACTGAGTCCACAGAGCCAAATTTGTCGCGTCTTTTCTGAGTATAGCATCCATTATCCCAAAAGAAGTTCACAGTTATTTCCTCGCTGTGCTGGTGAGTGGTGGTTGCCGTCAATTCCCATAGACCGGCTTTATTGAAATAGTTAGATTCTCGTAAATATGCAAGCTATTTATTGGATCGAGGATTAATAATTAACCCTTTTGGCAAGAATTCGAAATGCTCTTTGGAATCCTCGAAAAGAAAAATGAGAGAAAAAAATTTAAAGAACTGGTCTTCTATTGTCAGAATTTTATTTAAAAATAATTGCACATCAATCGGTATTTGCTAGAAAATTTTACGCAAAAATAACTCTTGTGGGGGCCCCGGGCTGCAGGCCCGGTAGCCCTCCCCTAAATCCGGCCCTGCCTTGGACAATTTTCTTAATATTATATATGGACTTGAATAAGGAGAATTAAGTTTTCTGGAATTTGGATAGTGAAATTCTGATAGCATAACTAAATCATAAACGTTAAATTCGTGATCTACAAATCTTGTGTCATAGCGAATTTTAATTTTTTTTAAAGATGTTCAATAGATCTTTTTTCTGCTAATTTTCTTGCTTTCTCAAGAGGAGGATTAAATTCTGCATTGTTTGCGCTTAATTGAGGTTCATATGGAGGTATGTCAAACATTAAGTAAATTGGTGTAACTTTAGTAACAGAGTAAGGTGTGTTATTGTAATCTTGCGTGACCTCTTCTAATAATTTTGTCCAAGATTATTTTACTATCAGATGAGTTTACTTTGGATCCTAATACACTCATGTCCATAAATTAAGGATAATTCAGAATCACACAGAAATTGATCTCTAAAATAAAAATTTCACCTGTGGAATGATCACACACATCTTGAAGAAGAATATGCAAATTACAGGAAACCACCAGATGGCGTTGATGGTACGTCACAATGACGAGAGTGTAAGAGAGGGGTATATAAGGAATGGTGGCAAAGAAGTAAAATTGTTCACAAGCGCTGTGAAAGCCTTTCAGTGCAAAAACCGCATAGTTATGGCACAAAGGAGGCATTTGGATGATGTTTTACGTGGCAGAATTATCAGACGACTGGAATGTGGACTTACCCAGCTGGAAGTATCCGAGGAACTTGGAATCGCCCAGAGTGTCATCTCCAGGCTTTGGCAACGATTCCAAGATGATGGTAATGTGAGTAGACGTTACAGCACAGGTCGCCCCCGAGTTACAACGCCGAATGAGGACCGCTATTTGGCAGTTACTGCCAAAAGAAACAGACGGAGTACAGCATCAGACAGTTTCAAGGCAGACCGTGTACAGACGCTTAGGGCACATTGGTCTATATGCTCGTAGGCCTGTCAGATGTGTTCCACTTACCGCAACTCACTGTCGCCTGCGATTAACCTGGAGTAGAGAGCATGCATTGTGGACACCGCAACAGTGGTCTTGTGTGATGTTTTCCGATGAGTCCAGGTTTAGTTTGGAGTCTGATTCTCGCCGGACATTCATCTGGAGAGCGCCAGGTACCCGTTACCACCAAGAGAACACCATTGAAAGACACCATTACGGTGGTGCAGGATGGCTCGTTTGGGGAGGAATTATTCTTGGTTTCAGAACTGACCTGCATGTTCAGAGTGTAACGATGACAGGCCACATCTATCGGGATGTCATTCTGGAACAACATGTACGTTTGTTTCGGGGCGCCATGGGTGCTGAATTTGTGTTTATGGATGACAACGCCCGTCCTCACCGTGCAAACATTGTAGACGAATGCCTTCAATCGGAGGATATCACCCGTATGCATTGGCCAGCATACTCACCGGATTTGAATCCAATAGAGCATGTGTGGGATATGCTTGGCCGACGAATTGCAGCCCGTCAACCCCCTCCCACCTGTCTACCGGAACTTCGGAGTGCATTGCTTGATGAGTGGTGTAATATTCCCCAAGATCAGATTGATCATTTGATACTCAGCATGCCTAGGCGTTGTCAGGCCTGTATTGCATCGTCCGGGAGACATACTCCGTATTAACCATCCTACTAACCATGTTATACTGTTTTTTGTAAATAGGTTCTTCTTTTAAATTTGGTCAAGGGAGTAAAACTTGCAATTTTTATTAATTATGTCAAACATATAGCATCTTTTTTGCTCTTTACTTTTTGTTTAATAAATAGACTTTACAAATAAGTCAAATTTGTTTTGCTTCTTTCTCTTTCTTTGCCTGAACTTCATTATCCTTAATTTATGGACATGAGTGTATACTGACAATTGATTCATTAACCCTTTCATTTTTGCCGTTACACTGAAGTCTGTGTGCTGAAGGGAGTAGATGTTTTACATTATTATGTTTCAAAAACCTTCTAAATCGAGAGGATGTGAAAGCAAGGTTTCTGTCATTAAGTAATTTTTTAGATACTTGAATTTGAAAAATTTCTTAAGCCAATTTGAGTAACTTTTGGTGGTAACACTTTTGGATGGAAAAGTCCAAATGTAACGAGTTGCGTGATCTATTAATACGTGTAAATATCTTTTGGTTGAATTTTAGGGGTTAAATCCTCCAAATGTATTTATTTACAAAATTTCGAAAGGTTCTCTAAAAGGAGGTAATGCTTCTAAAATACCAAATTGATTTTGATTTGATTTTTTATTTAATTAACACATTTCGCAGTGCTTAACAAAATTTGAAACATCAGCGGTTCTATTTTTCCAATAGTAGTGGGGAGAAATTAAACTAAGCCTCTTTTGTATACCAGTATGGTCAAATTGAGTTAGTACTTTTTCTAATATTGGTAATTTAAGTGACTGTGGAACAATACATTTCGGTGTTCCTTTTTTCTTTATAGTCCATACACCATTAATTTTAGAGTACGATTTAGCAGCTATTTGTTCTTCCTGCTTTTCTTTAATTCACTTCACTTGTTAACGTTAAGTAGTGAGCTTTATGATGAGATTTCAAGAAAGCGTGTCTGCTTCGATATAAGTAGATCCCTTTAAATATTTAATATCATAATCGTACACTGATAATTTTAAAGACTACCTAAATAAACGAATTGTATGATGTTTTACTTTTTTCAACCATACAAGAACAGTGTGATCGGTGTGAACAACGAAATAACTACCTAGGAGATAACAGTGGAATTTATCTAACGCATCAATTATCGCTAAGCAGTCAAGTTCTGTTACGGCATAATTTTGTTCGTAAGATTTTAGTTGTCAAGAATGAAAGGCTATAGGGTGTAGTGAACCATCAGGGTGTTCTTGCTTCAGGACAGCAGCAATGTTTATTTTAGAAGAATCTAGAAATAAATGACATTTATAATTAGGATTATTGGGAGAATACGTAACTTTATTTATTTCATATCCACGAAAATTTATAGCTGTTTTCACGAACTGATATTTATTTAATTTTAATTTAATATTTTCTTGTTCGTAAATGGAAAGCACAATCCTTAAATGAGAAAGATGTTCTTCAATTGTATTGAAAAAAGCGACAATACCATCAAAGTAATTTAGAGCAAATATTACTTTATTTAATATTTGTCCGATGCAGTGGCACCGACTACGTGGGTGCTCCGGGGCTCAAGCACCCACTGAAAAAATTCTGTGAGTGCGGAGCACCCACAGAATTTTTAGTAACAACTCATACTTTGAAGTTCGAAGATAAGGCTAAAAAAACTTATGTGTGGGTGCTTCGAACAAGAGCTTACAGAAAATTACTTTGGGTGCTGAGCACCAGCAATGGTGGGAGAATACCCGATAATCCCGTCTCAGTGACTTACAAAATCTGGAGTGACTTTACTCGACTTTCTAAACCTTATGATTAAGATCATTACCAAGCATTTAAATAAATTTTAATTGATGAATAATTCAAACATATATACCAAATTGAAGCTCAATCGAATGCGCCGTTTAAACGCTTAGCGCACTTTCAAGAATTTCTCCCCATAGGACATAATGTAAAAGAAATCTTTGTCGTAGCCTTGTAGAAAAACTATAAGACCTATACACATCAAAATCAATACCGGCCTTACGATGGTGGTTTATAATATATATACCCAATTTGAGCTCAATCGAATGTACCGTTTAAACGCTAGCGCACTTTCAAGAATTTCCCACCATAGGCCATAATGTAAAAGAAATCTTTGTCGTAGCCCTGTAGAAAAACTATAAGTCCAAATACCGGTCTTGCGACTGTGGTTTGTAACATATATACCAAATTTGAGTTCAATCGAATGCCCCATTCAGGAGCTATCGTGTTCACTCACATACACACACACATACATACATACATACATCTCGTAAAAATAGCATAAATGAATTCAGAAGACCTCAAAACGTGTAAATACACCAAAATATCGAAGTCGAATTTTTTCATGATTACAATACTTTCTTTAGATGGTACATGTTCGGAAAGTAACAGGGAGGGATAAAACTTGACCCCCCCCCCCTCCAATTACGCCAGTACGTAGCAGTGGCGGATCTAGGATTGGGTAAAGGGGGTGGGGCTAACTTACTGTGTATTCACTAATTTGGATACAGTTATCCAAGCTTGGCGACGATTTTTTACATGCTGCCTGCATATTTTATTTTTCTGCGTACCTATAGCATTACGTAATCGGATTTCGAGAAAGGTGTGCGAATTTCTGATGAAATAAAATACTCGAACCTGCTAGGACTTACATTTCATAGGAAAAATAATGTCTGAAAGAAGTTATTTTAAATCATACCGCTTTTTTCGATAATGATATCATTATATTATTTGTAACTATGCACCTCTTTACAAACTGCCTGTCGTTTCTAGCGAAGAAAAAAATGAATTGAGCAAGGCTGAAAATCGTTATGCAAATTGTGTGTTGCATGTAAATGAAAGTTTGACAGTCTGTCAGCTGAATGAGGGGACAGGGCTGGTCAGTCGGCCCCATTGTATGTACAAAAATTAAATACTGTGGGACGCGTTGAGCAAAGTTCAATTTTTTTAGGGGTGTTAATTGTTATATCAATCATAAAAAATATAGTCAGTCAACGATTTTACGGGACAACGCCCGTCACTCAGCAAAAAAGAAATAAAAAGTTATCGCACGAGCTCGGCGTTTTAGGTTGCGGAAAGTAAAATTGATGCGAATAAGAAAGAGTAGGACAGAGCCCAGGTATACTTGTAGGTAAAGGACCGAATTTATGAACACAATAGCTAGGGGTCATTCTATCTATAGGGAGAGATGCTCTTTAAACATTCTTTAATAATGAGTAAATTGTTGTAATATTATTTGTAATGTATATCCTGTACATATAAAGTAAAGGTTCAATATTATTAAATTATAATTAATAAATGGCCAATTCAATCAATTTCTTTATATAATAATAATGAAAAGAATTAGCTGCCGCCTGGTACGCGGAGCGCGCGCACGAAAACTTTTACTTCTTTTTTTGCTGACTGACGGGCGTTGTCCCACGAAATCGATGACCGATTTTTTTTTGTTTTTTGATTGATATAACAATTAATACCCTCAAAAAATTTTTGAAGTTCACTAAACGAATTGCACAGTATTTATTTTTTGTACATACAATGAGGCCGACTGACGAGCTCCGTCTCCACACTCAGCTGACTGACTGCCCTAATGCATTTTCAATTTATATGCAACATACAATTTGCTCAGTTCATTTTACTGCCTCGATCTCAATTCATTTTAATCTCCTTCTGGGGAACGGCCGCCCATCAAAGCACTTTGCTCTTGGGTGAATGTCGCGGGTTCAAACCCACAACTCAGCTACTTTTTACTTTTGTAAATTTTAAAAACTCAGGCATTGCTTTTATGTCATATTAATATACATATATATATATATAATATAAAATAGCTAAACTTACGTAATATGGAATCCCTAGTAAAACATTAAGTAGTAGCACATGATGACAAAAAAAGTACTGAAAAAACTGAAAACATGAAATAAAAAATTAACAATCCAGAGGCAAGAAATTGTATAAAACAGTGCTGTTAAAGCCACAGAGAAGTGAGAGGACAAGCCAAGCAAGATCACATGGGCGTAAGCCTAATTGTTCGATCTCATGCAATGAAGTGGAGATGGAGAGTAAAATTGAAATGGTGTACTCCATTATCAAGTACCACCGTACTCACATTTCAATTTAAAGAAAAACAAAAATAGCTAGGTTTCTGCAGGTCACCTGACAAAAGAAGTCACTTTACGTGACCTGGGGGTACGACCATAGCTATAAGAAAAAAAACAGCATGAATGCCAACCAAACATGGAGGAGGAAGAACTGACAAGACTAGAAATCGTTGCCAACCGAGAAAATTAATCGACAAAAATAAAAATAGAAACAGCTAGAGCCAAGGAGAAAAAGTATGAGAAATAAAAACAGACAAAATTCTGCCAAAACTATGTAAATTTATTAAGAAATTCAGAAAATGGAAGGGGACGGGGAAATAAGAATAATATTAAAGAATAATAATTATAGTAATAGTAAATATATAAATAAATAAAAAAATTGAGTATAGCTAATCCATGAGCAACGTAGTACGAGCTTTAATAGCTAGGAAGTACTAAGGAAAGAGTGTAAAAAAGAGTTGGGGAAAAAATATTGTAATTAACATTAATTATCATAATAATTATAATAATAATAATTTACTCAAGTATTAATTGTTATTAGTTCTGATAGTATTGTATGCAGTATAAGTAAAATTGCACTTAATAAGGCTTATATATGGTACAGTAGAGAAAAAATATATAAATATATCTCTCTCAAAAAGAAAATGTATGAGTGATTAACAATTCTACATTGTATTTTTTTTATGAATTTTTTTGCATAAAATATACAAATATATATTTTATGATTTTTTTTTTTTTTTTTTTTTTTTTTTTTTAATAACCAACAACCAACCCCATCCTCACCATCCAATAATCTAATTTGGACATACAGTTTTATTTATCACAAATTGGATATATTATTGATTTTAGAAATCTACGAGGATATTTGTATTTGAGAGCTGTTTTATATAGGTATGTTAAGTTATTGGCCTTAATACTATTGGTACACAGAGACTCTATTCTATATTTATGATGAGAGATTATATTTCTAAAAACAGAAGTGTGCATACAAGAAGTAAAATGAGTAAAAGCATTAACATGAAAATTAAACTCATCTCTTTTATTAAATATATTAAATGATAGACTCTTATCATCATTAATATTTAGTTGTAAGTCTAAGAAGTTTATTATTCTATTATCATTGGGATTTTTTATTAATTCTAGGGCTGAATGGTAAGCTATTGGGAAATTATCAGAATCAGTATAGTTATTATCAGTGGCTATTGTAATTATGTCATCTATGTACCTATATATTATAAGAGAACTATTGTAATTTTTTTCATAATTATATAAATATAGGTCAGCTAAGTAACTGGAATTAGAACCACCTTGTGGTATTCCTAAAATTTGCCTATATAGTTTATTATTATGCAGAATGCAATTATTATAAACTATAAACTTTAATAGATCTTTGAAATAATTAGTATCTATGTTAGATGGCAAATTAATGTTATTATTACTAATTATAAATAGATTTAATATAACATTATACAAATCGTCTAAAGGTATGCTATTGAATAGGTCTTTAAAATCATATGTAGATACGTTAATCACATTTTTTAGGTCTTTAATCTTATTTTTTAGTTCATAGCTATTACCTGTAGATATAGAAGAAGTATTTGATTTTATAAACAGATCATGCATAGAGGTAAGTATTTTAAGTAATATTTTACTGGCTATATTATTATATGTGTTACATCCGATAGTAACTGTCCTATATATATATTGTAATTATTTTAATATTTAAAAAATACTTTTAATAATTTTTAAGAGTACTTTAAATTTTTATTTTAATTTACCTTTTTATCAGTTTTTTAAAATATTTAAAAAATACTTTTAATAATTTTTAAGAGTACTTTAAATTTTTATTTTAATTTACCTTTTTATCAGTTTTTTAAATATATTTTCATGCCCATGAGCAACTCCCCTTTCTTATCTCTGTTCCAATCTATAAATTTTTTACACTGTGTAGTTGAGGGTCAACTGCCTCAGGCACTACAAACACCAGAACTTTTTTGTACCGTTTCACATTTGAGATTAGTTTCAAATAGAAACATTTTCCAATTATTTCAGGTATAAAATATTCTTTTTACAATATCTATAATTGGGCTGCTCTAAGGTATAGTAAAAAAAATATGGATGATCCTAAATATTTAAGCTACATGAACAGATTTACGTACGTACTTAATATGCTTAGATACAACTTTTAAAACTGATCTAGACAAATTTATGCAGAATAAATGTAAATGTTTCATTTTCAAAAATAGTTTAATAATAGTATTAACAAATTTAGTTACAATTTTTCATGAAAGAAACAGAGTAAAAATATTAAAGGAAAAGGACAATACTAATAGTGTTGATAAAAATATTGAGTATGATTTCAAGGCGTAGGAAGAAACAATTTTAATAACAAGACCTCATATTTTACGTAAATATGATAGCTTTTTAAAAACTTTTATTTTTTGCATGTAATTTGAAATTTCCTTAATTGTTGCTATTTCTTTAATAACATTTTTTTTGAAAAATTACTGTAAATATATATAAGCTATATATAAGAATTGTATTATAAATTTCAATGCACTCCGCTCAAATCAATTTATTTACTCAGAAAATGTTTATAATTATTCTTCGAATTCGAAGGCGATCATCCGCTCTGAAAATACTAATGTTACAATTGGAATCAGCGACATATTGTGCGAACAGAGAAGGATTCCGATACGGAATGCAGATTTCACTTGCTCTCAGCCACGTTGAGTTTTAGGGCCATTTATTCCCGCTTCGGAAATTCTTTCCGAGCGGAATCAAGAGTTCTTAGTAAGCCAAACAGACTTTAATCAGAATTGGGACGTCACTTGGTTTAAATTTCGATCGAAACTCATTCCACTGTGTTAATGGTAGAGCACCTGGACAGAATTTAGCGATACCGGGCCGGCGTAATCAGTTCCACAGTAGAAGCAAGGTCTCTGGGTAGTTACACCACACTTGGGTTAGTTACCCATTAGTGGGGTTTGAGTGGAGGTCTTAAATCTGTGACACTTTAGGCATTTATTAATGTGCTTGTTTATCAGTCTCCTACCACCAATGATGCAATAAGTTTGCCGAATGATATGAGCTAATAAGGTAGGACCAGCATGCAGATAAGCTATATGTCGTTCTTTGATCAGCAGTTCACTGAATTTGTGTTCATATGGCAAAATGATGGGATGTTTTTTTAATTAAATTGCAACTCGGAGTTCTGCAATCGACCTCCCACCCATAAGAGACCGGTGTCGTCCAAAAATGGGTGAAGGGAGCGCAATTTGCTTTTGTTTGAGAGTGGTTCCTGATTTTTGATGCGTTTTATGTCGTCGAAAAAAGACGATTCTGAATCGATCGGATGATTGTTTCTTCGGCAAACTTAATTTCTGGAAATGTAAGACGAGGGGAGGGCATTGCAAAGTTTATGTCTGGATCTTTGCTATTTTCAAGAGATATTTTGCAGTTTTTTATGAATTTATGACAGTATGCTAAAATGCGGATTATTCTAGATAACAAAGATAATTTTTGAAATAAATTATCAATTAAATCATTTGATGTGTTAATATAAAGGTTGAAGATTGGATCAGACCTTTGTTCTGTTTTTACAACGTGATCTATCCCTTTATTGTTTACTTCACTCTTAGGCCAATTAGTTTCGTCTAATTGAAGCCACCGTGGACCACTGAACCACTAACAGCAATTTGGAAGACATTTCGGATCAATACCGCTGGATGCGACATCTGTGTTGTTAGTAGATACATGTCTACAATGTTTGATGGAAAGAACGTCAAGATTTGGGAAGTCCTGTTGGCTACAAAAGTCCTCCACTTACGTGGGATGAGCAGATAACCACGAAAGAACAATCTTGGAATTCGTCAACGCGAAAACCGAAACGTTGATTGTAGATTGCTTCAATATTCGTCACGCTATTAAAAGCTTAATGTAATTTTGAGTTTTGTGTTGCAAGCTTACGGGAGGGTGTCTTGATCGGAGTACTTTTTAGAGGATTCTAACCCGTGTTGATGTTACATCTGGAAAAACCGAAAAATGTGACTTTAAAAAGAGAGGAATTATTACACATACAATTTCTAAAGTTTCGACTTTAAATATATTATTAGCTCATATTTTCACAACAAATGATTCGAATGGATCCAAAATCTACTTTGGATGATTTAGTGTACTAATTATTATAATAAAATTTTTGTGCATTCAAATGCATGGTTTTTAAAATATGATTTAATAGTTTATAAGTAATACTAAAAATCAAATCATAATCGCAAAAGAGTTATAATTTCATTTAGGATTTTCGGAATTATATTTTGGAATAAAATCTAGTTAAATTACCATTATTTTAGGAACAATGACTTAATATTTAAAATTTTTCTTTAACATTAGATGGCCTATTTTTCAGTGCTCTATAGCTAGCTAATTATGGTTAAAAAATTAATTAGATTTTTCGTCTCTTTTTGGAAGTGCTTACGGGGGCTGAGCCTCTCGCATTAATTGACATGAGCCATAAACCTAGCCAGGGATAGGACATGGTGGTCTGTGCTCCTCCCGAAATTTGGATTTTAGTATATTGGATGTCAATTATCAATTTTTCTGTGAGAAAGTATGCCTTTTCCATATTTAGGGTGCTTCCTATTTCTTGTTTGGATACGTACCTACTGTGAGGTTTTAATTTTTTTAGTTTTTCAGAAATTTCCTATATTTATACACGCCTGCATTTCATACTCCCTCCCATCGCCTGCTCACCTAAAACTTTTCTAGATTGCGCTTCTGTGCGTATCCTGAAAAATACTTAAACTTTTCTCGCACATTCTCACGCACACATAAACAACTTCTAAGAGCTCCATCAAAGATGTAAATCACTGCTGAAAACTTTTCAGCGCAAGCCTTTAACTGTGCTTCAGAGGAAACAGCTGCAGCCGAAAGAATAACGAAAAGGAGCACATAACAAAATATGACTGTATGTTATTGAATACCGCAAGACTGTAATTTATTCAGTAGAAGACCCCTTACTTTAGCAATCGTTCATTCTGTCATCAGCACCTGCAAACGTATAGCCTCTCTACTTGTTATTGAAAAAAAAATATGCTTCTGAGCGCTTTTTATTCCGTTTTGATTTTTTTTAAATACGAAAAAGGTGCTTTTCAGTTACTCATTCTACTTATTTAGAATAAGTTATTTCGGCTAATTAAATATAATAAGAATGCTCTATTTACTACTATGTTGACCATACCATAGACAATTTTCGGTCTTGGAATCTTTCACCAGTATTGGACAGTGGCTTCTTTTCTACAAATTTCTCTTCAATAATGGAGTGTATTAAAAATATTTTTAATATAAGACCAATATTTTCCCAATAACTACAGGATGGTCATAAAAAATACTTATCCGAAATATGGTCTTCTATCTGCCATTCCGTTTAACCTATCCAGAGGAGATTCAGAAGTACGTGTTTGAGATTGGAATTATTTAAAACATTAGGACGGTGCATTACATACTCTGCAGTTCGTCCTACAATTTAGGTGCACTAAACATTCTAAAGAAGTCCAATTTAGTACGGTATGCGATAATTGCAAAAACAAACGCTAAAGGTACAGCATTTTTTCACGTACCAACGAAGGAACATATCTATACGTACTGAATAAAATATTTTTAGAAACAGAGTCCTTTGAAGTTGTATTGGCACAAACATGTAAAACAGTGAAACTCAGATAGGTAAGAGCACCAGTAATTGACACTTTAAGGGCAATAATTAACAATAACTAGAAATTGCTAAATACTAAAACTATCTTAAAACAAAATTTTTGTTTTTAAAACTTAAGTCGACATTGAAAATTCGTGTAGGGTATAATTTATTACAGAACACTGAAAATTTCTTTATTTTATATGTTGTCATGACACCAGTAATTGACATCAAGGAAAGAATTTTGGCTCCACTGATTGACACTTCATGCTCCATTAATTGACACCAGAGAAATGAGTAGAAAAGTATGTTGATTTATTTTTTAAACACATGCTGTTTTATTTTTTAAACATTTTTCTCACGTAAAAATGACTGAGGGATCATTCCACGTCAGATCAAACAGTGCAGCTTCTTACACCAGCTTAGATTTTCCTCAAATTTTATATGGATGATTTACAGGCTAAGATAGCAACAAATCTCAATTTTGCAGATTCGACAATAATTAATTACGGAAAAATTAACTATGCAAAATTTTAAGTTTTCTGCAAGATACGCCAATTTTTTTCTTTGAATTTCTTAAATAACTCTTTAGTTATTGAGTAGAAGTTACTGAAGGGAAAATTTGTTTCTAAGAATAACTTTTTAGCTGATTCCAAAAATTTTATCAAAATTTGCGTATCTTCTATAGTTTATGCGTGTGCATTGCATTTGCTAAAAAACATCGTAAATTTTTTTCGGCGTGTTTGATCAGAAGCACATGTTTTAAATTTTTATATGTTGTTAAGATGGTATGCCATGACATCCCAAAAAGATTTCATCTTGGCTTTCTGCTCAGAACCTGAGCAAAAAATTATTCAGTTTGTTATGCCGAAAAAAGAACTTTTTACGAAACTTTGAATCAATAAGTTTTTGTATTGGAAGTTTTAATTTAAAAGAAAGAAGCTAACAGTTTTGTTCCCCAGAGAAATGTAAGTTTATGTTATGTTAAGCTACTATGAGGGAGTTAAGCCAGTTTGATTTGTATTTTAGGAATCCATGTATTTGTCCTTAATTTGCGCGCTACATGATATATATATTTTTTTATAAGACATAATGATTTATCTGGTATGGGTCTATCATGGTGGTTGTTAATGTAATGAAAACTTTAAATACGAAATATAATAAATTTTTAGTTATTTGTCCTCATATAAAATTTTGACTGATAAATATTTTTACATATTTTGGCTGACCTTTCCTTTAATTTTCATAACGATCTTTTATTTCTTGAAATAACCTGTTCTAACATTGCTAATATAACACTTATAACTATTTTACTAATTTTTAAATATTTTTCAAACATTACAACAAAGTTACATAGTTCATAGAACGTCATTTATAAGATCGGGCTGCCATGCCGATCTTGGCCTCCGTACACGTGCTAAAACGAAGATGATGTTGCCAGATCTACAGATAATCCCCTAATGTTGCGGACATTCACGATTCATTCAAGTGAAAATAATTAATTTTAAAAGGACGTAATAACTGCTAAAAGATGGACAATTATCGTCGTTTATGAAATTATACGCAACGTCCTTTACGACTCTGATATGGACAAAGTATTAATAAAGTATTTTTGATCAACATCAGACTCCATGGTTGGAATGAATCGCTCGACCCCTGGTGCCTGCATACGAGAGTATAGCCCTGAGGGTATATAAGCCAAGTGCGAGCCGGAGTAAGAGAAGATTTTTCTTTCTCCTTTGCCTGACAAGGAATGGTTCCTGACTGACGCCTATGACACGGGAGATTGAGCGTGGGAGATGGACAGCTAGATGAAGTGAAACACGTGGTTTAGAGGGCCCCCGTAGAAAGATGTAAAAAAAAACGGCCAAAATTTTTGATCAGTTTTTTTTTCTCTTTCTTGCATGCACACAAATTTTCTTCTAATTAAAATTTTAATTTATATTTTTATGTCAGCCAAAATGTTTTTAATTTTGTGTTATTAAGTATGAAGTTTGGAAACATTTATGAAAGGTTAAAGAAGTCTGAATATTAGTTTTTCATAATACTTTCTGGAAATATTTTGAAAAACTATTAAATTCTACTGAATCACTACATTTAAAATTTTCGGAGTCAGTGGTGTTATTTGATTGCTGTAAAAACTGCTTAAACATTGCATTATACCTGAAAAGAGCATAATAAGTTTTGAATGATTCATGAGAAGGTTGTGCAGAAAAGAAAAAGAAGCTAAAAAGCAAATAATGTATCCATCGTACACTGATAACTAAATGTATCGTGAATGCGACATATACAAAACATAATCCTATCCGATTTTGAGAAAATCTAACACTTCAGTTTTACTGTAGAAATATTTTAAAAGTGTACTACAACGGCAAACTCATATTCAGGAGCCCCACCAGTGGCCGAGAGCATAGCGCTCTGAACTGGGAGACGGAAGGTGCCTGCTTCAAAACCAAGTCGCGCCCGCCGACCTAACCGTTCGGAGTTTTCCGTAGTTTCCTCCGAAACTTAGCGTAAATACGGGTTAGGACCACTTAGAAAGAGCCCCACGGACGGCATTCCACCCCCACGGTCTAGAGCCCAGGTGTAGCTATTTGGTCGTAATCCCACAACAACACAGCGCAATAACATCATACTCAAGATTAAGTTTTCATAGTCTTAAAAAAATCTCATTTGGACGTCAATTTATACAAATAAATATATACTAGAAGTCAAAGCCCGTTGTGGAGTTAATTACAACGGGCGCTAGAAAAAACATTTTACAAAAATATGTCTACACTCGATATATTTAATCTTCGTCCACCTAAAATAAATAACTTCATATTCAATTTTTATTATCTGTATATTCTCAAATCGAATGTCACGCTCTTTGGGAAACACGCGGAAACTTCTCGCATTCGACCAATTTCGTTTTGTACTCAATCTCTCTTACATCAATGATTCTAGCAGACAATCATTTTTAATAAAAAAAGCTAAACTACGTTGTCTGGAATCGCAACTTTCCCATCAAAGCCTGATAACCGTGATTTCAATATGACGTCATTGCCACTTGAAACAGCTAATTTTGTCACGCAAATGATTCACATTTTTTATTCTCAGAAATAAAATGGAGCTGAAAAGAGTGAAAAATCGCTTAAAAAGGAGGGAACGGGTGGATTTTCAGATTTTTAAAGTAGCACAGATTGCTTTCTACATTTTTATTTATAATTATGAAAAACCTGAAGCGGATCGTTACAAACGGTGTAAGTATTATTTCGCTTTTGTGCTTTTTAATAGTTTTGAACTTTTTCATCTTCTACGAGTAATGGTGGTAAAAGTTTTATCTTCGAATGATTGTTCGGAATTGTTAGAGAGTCGGTGATTCAGTGCGCCAGCCGCAGTAGCGTATCGTAAACCCTCGTAACCCCCGCAGTGCGGTGGGCCCTCGGCGGCAGAGGGGCCCCCACACAATGAATTATTTAAAAAATAAAATGAAGTACTTACAGATATGAATTTCCACTTTACGTTCTACACCACTTGCCGCCCAGGTGGTGTAGTGTCGTAAGAACCGTTCTATCACGCCTTGGGTCCGAGTTCGAATCCCGGATTCGGGCACGAATTCGGGCCCGTCCCTTTATAGGCTGGCTGCCCACTGGGTGCCCCATAATAAAATGGCCAAAAAACCTTCGGACAGTTGTAGTGGACAATGCCTACTCGGAAAGTGCCCATTGTTATGAAAAACTTTTCGTTTTTTAAAGGTAACAGCAGAGCATACAATTTCTGTTTTGAAACACCTTACAAAGAGCTGGCAAAAAATAGATACTTATAGATAGAAGGAAAGTGTGACATTCACAGTGTGATTTCTCCTATCGTTTATTCCTTTTCTCAATGAAATCCCGACAGCCCTCTTACTTTAAATAACTGTAACATCATATTCTCTGCTAAAAAACTGACGTGATACTTTAAATACTTATGGGCTCTTGATAAACTAGCATTATTAGATGTATAAATGTGAAAGTTTGACTCTCTATCTAGTATACGAATCCACACTGCATGTGATGGATCGTCTTGAAAATTTCAACAGATTTCTAAAGCGATATGGAAAACGCCTCAGACGACTTTATAATTTCGAAAATCTAGTAATTCTCCTATTTTTAGTGAATTTTCCCAATTTTCTCCAAAGTACTTCTCCGATAATCCAGTGAGTAAAAGTTGACCAATATGAAATATCTTTTTATGTAAAGCTAGCTGTAGCAAGTGAGATTGCCGTTGTTAGTGAGACTGACAAGTTTGAAAATGACTGAGAAACCCATTTATGTGAACAGACTGTAATGAAAAAAGGACGTTAGACTTGAAATAACTCCGTAATTTTTCAAATTCTGATTAAAGGGGTCGATCCAAAAATTTTTTCCAGGGTGCCATTTTTCCGAAAATTGCTTAATTTTGTGAATTTTAACACTTATTTTTGCGAATTTTCATTCCAATTTTAATAAAAGCCACTTGTTTATTAAAATAATTGATAAAACAGATTAAAATATAGGGTAAAATGCCAAGGAAGGGCCGCTTTAATCGATTGTATTGTTGAAGGGGGCGTTTGAATCGATTGTAATTTTGTTAAGGAGCCGTTTTAATTGATTGTAATTCTGTGAAGGATCCGCAAAACGGACCCAATTTTCGTTTCCATCGACCCCTGGATTAGCATAAGAATAGTACCCCTAACTTTTTTTTTCAATCTCCGTGTGCCATGAATTATTAGATTGAGCTTCTTTGTTTTCCGTAGAAGTTATACAATCCACTTTTAAATTTGAAGTGACATTGCAAATGTCTTATGTCAGGATTTGACAACTTTCGTAGAGAACTTGTTTTTAAACTCTGCCTAATGATTGCCAAAGTGTGCAATTTTTGGTGATATGTTACCAGATATTTCTCAAAAAATGATTGATGAAGTAATTCACTTGCAACGAAATGGCAATTTGGAGTATTTAAGCATGGAGCCTTCTTTTTAGCCTAAATTAGAACTTAAAAAATATCAGATCTTTCCTAAACTTCACAACATTTCCACCTACGACTGCACAACTTTCTACGCAGAGGTGAAATTTACACAAGCACAGATTCCTTCTTTCTACTAAAGAAAGTAAGCAAAGCAATTCTCACCGTGCAAAAAGAACGGGATATTTGCTAGTTCCTAATAGAAGTGGAATTAAAAATTAACAAAACACTTCATTTGTGTAAAAAGTCTTTTTAATATTTATGTAGTAATCTGCACATTTTAGATAAATTCAAACTTACAAGTCTAGCATTTATTTCAATTTTTTGTTTTGAATCTTCATAATTATTAATATTGATTCACTTTGCATCATAAATGCAAGGGAATGCATAAAAAGCTGGCAATTACATAAATTATTCAAAGGGGACCCCAGAATACACCCATTTTCATTATACCCTTTTTCAAATTTTTTTCCATGCCGCCACCGCCACCGCCGGGAATTTTCGTGCGGCGCAGACCTCTACCTAAGAGTCGGATTCAACTGCACTGATCTACAATAAAAGTATCACTCAATCACACACACACACACATATTTAAAATATCGTTAAAATTTTAAATAAAAACTATTTTATTATATCTAAAAATACAGTATAATGTCACACAATGTTTTATTTTCCATTCAAATATTTATTCGGTTAGATATTTGAATGGATCATATATTATGATTTTTTTAAAGTGTTATACATTACTTTAAAATATTGTATACTGTTTATGAATTTAAAACATGTTTTAGTGTAATTTAAAGTATTTTAAAAGATTCATCTTTATCTAATGACTTTTTCATAAAATGAAACTCTTTTCCTGGATTTACCGACTTTGATAAATAAAGGTCCGATTGTAAATCAATGAAGGAGGGAGATTCCGGAAAAAGATTAAAAAAACTTTCGTAAATGATAGGGCTCGCCAAAATTAATCAAGAATTTTTAACAATTTACGATCGCAAAGGATATTTCCACTTACCATTTAATACAGTTTTAAAAAATGTTAATACATAAATCAAATTTCGAACCATAGTTTTCGAGTCATTGACTAATTTTAAAAAATAATTAATTGAATATTTTTGCTTTATTTTTTGTTTGTCTGTCATAATATACATATGTTTAATACTTCAATGTTAGGAGAAAAAACTCATTTTTTGTGAAAGTAAAAAGTTTGAATAAAATTTTCACATATTTTAAAGTAATTTTTTGCTGTTGCATTAAGGCAAAGCTTCTATAGTGGGCTGCCTGAAAGAGAAAGAGGAGAGGAGGCCATGCTTTAATTGGAGGTTAAAGTGATCGTTATTTGATGCATGAAAAAAAAAACCCTTTTGTGACACACACACACACACTCACACAAACACACACACACACACTCACACAAACACACACACACACACACACACACACACACACACATATATATATATATATATATATATATATATATATACAAACATACTTGCTGTATGGAATGAAAATATTTGTTAAAAGTACTTAAAAAAAGATAAACTCACGATTTATATTATCTGTAAGACCACATTTTTGTTTACAGGAACAGGTCAGTATAAAAATATTTTTAATAGTTATTCTGAAAACTAGTTTGTTACATTCGTATGAAATTCTTTGTAGATCCGAGAGTTTAAATACACTGCTGTAAAATTTAATGGAATATTTTGCGTGTAAAAATATCTAAGCTATTACTATATAACCGTAGAATATAACAGAACTGTTAAATATATTTATATTGCATATATAACTGCAAATTATGTAACAGGATACATTTTACAGTTACGCATATCATACTTCTAAATGCTATTAAAAAAAACTTTTGTTTGCCTTTAAAAATATACTACTTGGGAATATTTAAAAATGAATGATTGAGGCTATGTATCATTGCGCAGGCAAGTGATACAAAGTGCTCAATAAGTAGAAGATAAAATTAAAGAGATTTAAAATTGGTATAGTGGATGTACAGTTTAGTTTTGTAGAGAAAATAACGAAAATTGCTTTTATCTTTAAACTTATTATCATGCTAAAGTAATACTTTTTTTTATAATGTGATGTATTGAAGAATGTGCTTATTTAATTAGTTTACATTCAATATATATCGCTTTTAAATATTTAAAACGTCCATTACTCCAACCGATTAAAAAAATTATGTTGCTTTTCTTTAGCATCTATAGAGGATAGACACAAGTTCTTTTAAAAATGAGTTACCATAACATGAACATTCACGGTTAAGAAATATTTGTGTTTAAAATAATTCGAGCTATTTAAACTTTCCAAACATAATAAATTTTCGAAATATAATATATATTGTCTTTTCCCTGTTTTTCTGTTCTTTCAATGTGGTACCAATATGATGAAGTAATCTTTGAAACCCCCTTCCATGAAAAATATTCTGCCACCACCTGTGTTTTTAACAATTATATTTTGATAGTTTATCAGTCAATAACTTTTAGAAAAGTAAGCGACATTGTTAAAGTTTTATGTCGTTTTGTTCTGTTTTCACATAAAATTTAAAAATTGTCATGCTTGTGCAAGCACTGAAATGCAAAATTTTGCGCATATTGAGTTTATTATTTGCCCCCCACCCCCGTAGGGGAAGATGGCCTTCTCGTCGGGGAAAGTCTGGCGCTACCACTGTTCGGATCTGCACTAAATTTGGCAATCTGACTTAATAGAACAAGAGAAACCTTTGCTAGAAATTAATTATATATTTAGTGACTTTATGTTTTGAATAATTTTCGCCATTTTTAGTGTTTTCTGTATTTGCAAACTTAATTTCCGCCCAAAATTATATTATTTCTTACATCATCGGAAAGTAGAGAGAATGCTTTTTCAAATCAACTATGCTGTAACGTCGAACCTAAATTGGTTTTTTTAAACGAACTTTTAAAAGTCGCGAAATAGCAGCTCGTTATAATATGTTTTGACTTTATTACTTGGATAAAATATGTTTATAAATCTGTCTTTCAAAAACGTGGTAATATTTTGGAGTCAGCAATTATCTTGCTTGTCATGCAGTTAATCACATATTTATAATTAGTTTTCATGAAGTTAATCACACATTTATAATTACTTCTGATTTCCCTTTACCTATTCTAAATTTAATACTCTTTGCTATTTTTAAATCTCCCATTTTTCATAATGCTTTTTAACTTTTCCTTAAATTACTTTGGTTTAGGATTTGCAATACAGTTTGTTGGTGCCTTTAGTCTGAGAATTCATTTAGTTTTCTTTGCTCCCACGGGGTTTTAATAATTTTGCCTAGGTTACATTTTATCTCTATTGATCCCCCTCCCCCTGTGGCGTGTCACATTTAAATTTTAGCATACACATATAAAGCCCAACGCTTCTTTTCCTTTTTATAATCTGGCGATTTATTTGGCGACAGTTTTTTTTAGCGCTCAGCTCCATTCTACATCATATTGCTATTTAAAAAATGAAAAGAACAAAAATTTCTGTTTATTTTTAATTTTATAAAAAGGCTGATATATCTTTTGGAATTTTATCCAACTGACATTCTTTGGCTTTTAACTTCCAGCAGATGTTCCATCTCTCCATCGACCCTTTTGTAGAGTGTTATTGGCTTGTGACACTGCGAATGAAGTGTATAAAATAAGATCTTTTAAACTTGGTGTGTCTGAAAAAGATTCTCTGGAGCTGGTATTTCCGTAGTCTATAAAAGAATTGCGTGTTAGAACGGGACCGTCCATAAGTGATGACACAATTTTTTTCAATATTGCTGAGCCTCCTATAGTGAAAAATTTACTTAATTATTTTAAATTCGTAATGCACGTTCGACGCGCTGTCATCGTCATCAGAAAAAACAGGCTCGAAACACTTCGTTGCTAAAGGTAAAGCCACATAGACATCTAGTGTTTTAAAACTCTGTTTACTGAAGAAACAGTTTATAATAAAAAAATAATTATAAACTGTTTTCATTTCAGTCTGGTGGTGACCAGCCGGGCTTCGAGCCGTAGTTTTATTCGTTCTGGTTCAAGTAAAAGAAAATATATCGGTTCAGTTCCGGTTTCCGTTCCGCCAAAAATAACGGTTTTCGATTCAGTTCCGAATGAATAATTTTATTTTATGTATATTCTTATTTGTACTAAAAATATAGTTCTATCATCAACTGAATTAAATCTGACTTCTATAACTAGTTTCATGCGAAACTGAGACAAAAAAGTTGTAGTGAACATCAAAACAGAAAATAGAGAAGCAATGTACCGCCCGTTTTGCTAAAGCAGAGCGACTGCAAAAAAGACGATTCTACACGGAAAAGGGGTAATACGTTGATATGGGCATTTTTTGAAGATCTAGTTTGGATCGCTATCTTTTTATGATGTTTTCTATTTTGTTTTATTTCAGTTCGGAATTTCAGAAACTATTCTACGTATTGCTAGTTCAAGAGTAAACAGAGTTTTAAAACATAAAAGAGCGTTGCTAAACTTCCATTCGCCCCCATTTTGATGAAATTAAATTAGACCTGACGCATGGGTAAATGGGAGGAAGGCTGTGAGAAACGAAAACTGACTGTACTTGTAATGATGATAATTACATGGTTGGGGTTAAATTAGAAAATATTGTTGGTTACAGAAACAAAAGGACTGAAGATATATCGAGCCGAAATCAACCGATGTTTTTTTCCGGTTCATTTCCGGTTTTCGGTTCAGTTCCGGTTCGAGTCCCTGGTTACCAGCATGATAAAAATACGTATTATTTAATCTGGAAGAAGTGATTTCAGATTCGAACAGGAAATGACATTGACGGGAATATACACTTGGTCGTGATAACCAACACCAAGTACAGAGTTGCAATAAATTTAGACCAATGAAATTAAAATGAACAAGCAGAGATTGGATAATTTTGAAAGAAGGGGCATGACATCAAAAATAAGTGAAATAAAAGATGCCAAAATAATAATCAACTGTGTGGGAACAGGAGGCAATGGAAAAACACGTTATATATATATATATATATATATATATATATATATATATATATATATATATATATATATAAATATATATATATATATATATATATATATATATAGCGTGCTTTGTTAGCTAATATATATATTACCTAACAATCATAGAAAAACTATTTTTGGCCCCGGAGATGCGTGCAGTCTGAAATGAATATTCAGTAAAAGGCTATCGTATGCGGGGAAAACCGAAATACGAATTTAGAAAACTGAAGTAACAAAAAATGAGAACAGAAAATACTTGATTTTAAATAGATCAAATGAAAAAAGAATCTGAGAACAAATTATAGTGAATATTAAATATGTGATGCTCATCACACTCCCTCCGCTATTCCTTTGTTAAAAAGGTTACAATTCACCATATCCCCTCCCCGGCGTATGTAGCATGTCAATCACTGTTACTTAAACACATACCTGCCCTTCAGAAACAAAACATTGTGTTATAGATCATATTTGAGATTTCATTTTTTAATTTTAACTACATGTTATATTGCATTGGTGAGCATTATTTTCTTTTAAGGGAAGATCTGCTAACCTGTTTTCAGGATCAATCCTGAATGCTTCTTTTTTCGAAGAGAAAGGAATATATAAATCAGACGAAATGTATTTTAAACCCACTAAAAATAACCTCAATTTCTGGTAATTTCAAAATGAGTTCATAAACTAATTTACTGATTTTAAATAATTTTTTAACGAAAATGTGAGTTGTTACACTTCCTATAGCACCCTTTCACTTTTCACAAACTGTCACAATTTCATGTACCCCTTATCTACCTTCAAGAGTGACATCATTTGGGGACGACCCCTAATGCTACTCTGTGAACTGTAGCTTATGTTTCATTTATGTGAGTTTCTGTATATCATATAAGGCAGGTAATTTATTTATTAATTTAATATAGTATATTTAACAGAGGCAGATAATTTAAAAACTTTTGTATAAAGGAGATTTTTGACCACCTGAAATTTGATTATTCGAAATATATATATATATATATATATATGCTTGATTTAGTTAAAAAACGTTTACATGTAAAACTATTGTTCAAAAAGTATGCTTTTCAAGTTGAATTGATCTAAAAATACGTACTTATTGTCTGAAGTATTTATTAATCTAAAAATACTGGGCATATTTAAAAATACTTATATATTCAAACTTTTTATTTTTTCTCACTTGCTCCTCAATATACGAGCACATTTTTGTTATTTCAGTTTGTACAAAGAAATTTCTCATTTCATGCAACAACAAATCTGAATTTTATGCAAGTAAGAGCCCTTGGTAAACATTTATTCAACTTACAAAACTTTCTCGTAATCATAAATTCAAATGCATGATCATTTGCAAACCTCGCATTTCCCAAACATGCACGCAGAGAAATGAAAGTAGAATAGAAAGAAAATGGTTTGTGTTTTATATTTCACGTTTCAAATCAAAGCAAAATGGTTAAATTCTCGTAAGCAGAGCTCGAACTTTAAAAATTCCGATTTAGGTTTTGTAACAAAACACCCTCTGAAGAAATATTATTCACTTTCTCTGGTGCAAATATTTTTGTAAAAAATAAAAGATAAATATTTAAGCTCTTTGTCATATTGGAATGGTGGTAATTTTAGTTTTCTTTTCCTTTTAAAGAACAAACTTGGCACTTAACTGTGTGTCTAGCTGCAATGAATACTAAGGATAAGTTGAAATTTTGGCGACTTGAAATCTTCGTGATAAGTTCATCGTGGATGCATTATTGGGAGAATAAAATACATGTAATATCATGTAATATCGAATAAATACATGTAATATCGAATAAATACATGTAATATCGAGTAATATCGAGTACATACACTAATAAGTCACAACTTTTAATTGTATCGAAAAGCTTATATATCATATTTGTAGAACTGATAGAGACTTTTCAGGGGGAGTGTCTCACGTTATATATATTGTTGCAGAACACTCTGCTTGTTTCCGGGTTCGTCGTTCTAAAGTCCAGTTGGTGTAGAAATTTCCAGTAAAAAGTCCACTGGTCAGGATGGAACACAACTTTATTGCTTCTAGAACTTCGTAGAACAATCAGCTGTACAAAATTCACAAGCACAATTAAGCAGTAATGTGCTTTTAACAGTCCGCTTAGATCAGAAGCTCTCACAAATGCTGTATTTCTCACACAAAATAAAACACTTTCTCAGGAAAAAAATCAGTGAAAATATTCAAGGGATATCGTACACAATCCCTTAAGATACAGCAACGAAGAATTGACACACAGCACTTTTAAAACAGCTTCAAAAAGCAAGCTAAAACACAGCTTCTATAGCACTATCAATTCACAAAGCAAGCGTACTCACTCAGAGAGCTTTCACAATACGGGTGCTGCCTCACACTGAACTCTCGGAGCAGCGTGCTGGTGGTATAAATAGAGGAGGCAGAAGCTGCGAGCAGCTTCCAGAAAAGTCCATTTCTCGAGGTTTCCACATAAACCGGGAATTTTGATTACGTTATAGAAGATAAATGTTAGGTTATAATGCGTTTTTAATGCAGGAAAACCAACTTCCAGGCCCCATTGGGAAAATTGCGCCAAATGACCAAAATGTCGCCAAGCTTGGCGACTTTTGGCGCCAAAAATAAGTCCCCCAAAAGTGAAGAGAACGAGGCCCTAGGACCCATATTTCTCGAGATTTCTAGAAGCCCCATAGAAAAACAATGGGAAACCGAAACCTCCATATCTCCGGTTCTAGTTGGCCGATTTTGATGCAACAAAAAGCAAAATTTATCTATTTGAAGCGTAGAATACGAATTTTGAACTATTTTAAGCCCAAGAGCAGCGGGTTGCCCCGAAAATTCGTAGCATTGCCCCCTTCCCAAGGCCTGCACGTCCCGGGCAGTACAATCCCCAGTTAGGAGAGGTCACACAAATATATACAGTGTCTAACCTTTAACCAAATCTTAACATAATTTTAATCAAATAATCAATAAACACAGTAAGCAAATACACTCTAATAAATAAATAATAGATATAATAAACAATTACACTAATAAGTAATAAATGTAATAAACAAATACACATTAATAAACCAATATATTACAAATATGTACACTAAACATGGCGTAAGTAGTGAGTGAAAGAGAGTTGAAGAAAGAGGAAGAGAAGCGAAAGACAGGAAAGAAATGAGAGCTGAAAGAAAGGAGGAATTACGCCATAGTGACCATGGTCTGATATTCAAATAACTAATTAGAACCGCGGTAGATGGCTACCCGATCGTAATGTACAACTCTTGGCTTCGAGTTAGGTGACTTACGAATCCGTACGATGACGTCATTCAGTCTATTTGGGACTGTGTAAATGCCGTCCCACGGCGATTGCAGCTTGGGAGACAGGCCTTTCCGTCGAGTACGATTCCATAGCCAAACTTTGTCACCTACGTTGAAGTCGTGTCCCGTAGCCTTCGTGTCGTAGCGAGTCTTCATCATCTCCGTGTTCAGGTTGATCCGCTCTCGAGCAAAATGATGCACATCTTCAAACCGTGCCCGAAGATTTTCCATGTACTCTTCTGGCGATGAAGGCGCATCTGGAGGGAGCACCCACCGGGGGAGCCGACCGCGAAAGCGGTTTTCAACTAATAACCCCCCGGAGGAGACCGGGCGCATCTGGAGGGCGGCCGAACACTAGATCGGCGGGAAGACGAAGATCACTGCCGAACAGCATCTGGGAAAGTATGAAGCCGGTAGTCTCATGGACGACACTCCTATAGGCCAGCAGGAAGAGGGGGAGTTTCTTGTCCCAGTCCTCTTGATTCCTAGACACCAGGAGCGAGAGGTTGTTCAAAATTGTGCGATTGATCCTCTCCACCATGCCGTCCGATTGTGGGTGTAAAGGCGTAGTCTGGGTTTTGCTCTATTCCGAGAAGTTGACATAGTCCTTTAAAGACTGCAGAGGTAAAGTTCGTTCCTTGGTCGGAATGAAGTTGCAGAGGGGTTCCATATCTGGAAATTCATTCTTGCACCAGTACCTCTGCTACGGTCGTAGCTTCTTGATCGGGAATAGGAAACGCTTCGGGCCATTTAGAGAAGTAGTCAATGACAACTAGGATGTATTTGTTGCCATCCGAAGTTCGTGGAAGAGTTTCCAGTATGTCGAGGGCAATCCTCTCAAAAGGCGCTCCTACATTATAACGATGTAGTCTTCCACGGCTTCGTTTCTTCGGGCCTTTACGGGCGGCACAGGCGTCACAAGCTTGACACCACTTTTCGACATTGCCTCGAGCCCTAGCCCAGTATAACCGCTCGCGAACTTTCTGAAGGGTCTCCATTATGCCAAAATGGCCCCCAGTTAAGCCATTATGCAGCTCTTCTAGAACCTTCGGAATCCTCGAACGAGAGAGTACTAACTGCCATCGGAGCATGCCGTCGTCCGACTCCCATTTACGATACAGGTTCTCAGGCGAAGCGAATCCCATAAAGCCCAGCACTGTTTTGTTGCCGGACTGCAAGATGATATTTCTTGCCAACTGGGCTTAGCGCTGGATTTTTCCATAAATTCCACAATAGGTTTGATGTCGCTTTCTGCTAATTGGTCCGCCCGAACATTTTCGTCACTCCAGGGATCTTGAGATGGTGCCGATGATGCAACTTGGCGGACAACGGGATGTTTCAGATGGTAATTTTTCTCTGCCCTGGAGAAATTGCGACGTATCTATGCAGGGCCTTCTCGACAAAGCATCTGCATTTCCATGAGATGCTCCTTTCCGATGACGTATCTCGATGTCATATTCTTGTAATTTCTGTATCCACCTGGCTATTTGGCCGTCTGGATTCTTGAAATTTAGAAGCCAGGTTAACGAGGCATGGTCCGTTCGGAGCAGAAACTTTCGGCCGGACAGGTAATGATGGAAATGCTCCACGGCCTTGACGATAGCAAGAAGTTCCTTTCTCGTAACATAATAGTTACGTTCTGCCTTCGAAAGGCATTTGCTCCTGTAAGCAATCACATGTTCTTGGTCATCTATCTCCTGGGACAAAACTGCTCCGACACTCTTCTTACTTGCGTCTGTATCCAGGATAAATGGCTTGTCAGGGTGAGGATGCGACAAGATCGGCGCAGATGTTAACGCCGTCTTCAGTTCGTTGAATGCATCCTCACATTCCTCAGTCCATAGAAATTTTTGTCCAGTCTCGGTCAATTTGTGAAGCGGTCTTGCAATTAGAGAAAAACCCTTCACGAATTTTCGATAGTAAGTACACAGATCGAGAAAACTTCTTAAGTCATGAATATTCTCAGGACAACTCCAGTTCTGGACTGCGGACGTCTTTTCGGGATCGGTTCGGACTCCGTGGGAGGATATTATGTGCCCGAGGTAACGTATTCCGGACGAAACAAATTGCGCTTCGATGGACTGTTTCAAGTTTGCCTCTTTTAATTTCTGCAGCACTTTTCGGATGTTCTCGAGATGCTCTTCGAAAGTTTTTCCGACGATGATGATATCGTCCAAATAAACGAGACATGCTTCGTAGGAAAGTCCTTTCAACACTGTCTCCATTAGGCGTTCGAACGTATCCGGTGCGTTGCAGAGTCCAAAAGGCATAACTTTGAACTGTCCCAATCCTTGTCCCGTGGTGAACGCAGTGTTTTCACGGTCTTCGGGACGAATTTCTACTTGCCAGTAGCCACTCTTGATATCCAGAGTGGAGAACCATTCATTTCCCGATAAAGTGCCCAAAGTGTCGTCAATCCTGGGAAGAGGGTAGCTGTCTTTCTTGGTAGTAATGTCATTCAGACGTCTGTAGTCAAAGCAGAACCGGGTGGAACCAAACTTCTTCAGGACCAAAACAATAGGCGAGGCCCAGGGACTAGTCGATGGCTCGATGACGTCATCACGCTGCATCTCCTCTAAAAGTCTGCCCACCTCTTCTTGCTTAGCAAACGGCAGCCGCCTAGGATGTTGCTTGATGGGAGAATGGCTGCCTGTATCTATCCTGTGTTGCGTTAACTTCGTACGACCAAAGTCACCGGAAGTACGAGAGAAGAGGTCTTCAAATTCACTTATAACTTTCTCCGCAGCCCTTCTCTGTTCTGCCGTTAACTCCACGTCTTGTATTAATTCCTTCGTCGGGCACTCGGAAGATTTAGCTGTCGTTTGGCTGATCTTCTTATTAATGCAGGTAACAGGAGTGCATGTCGCGAACACTTCATTTTTCTTTATCACCTTCGACTTGTCTCTCACATTTGCTACACTAACTGGAATTTCTGTTCTCGACAAGTCCACAAGTGTTGCTCCCACAAGTACTCCTCTGACGGAATAACTATATTTTGGGTGTTCGATTAATCCTAGCCGGAATTTATTGCTTTCTTTAACTGTTCCAGAAATTATAGAATCAGTTCTTGGAGGAAGAGTGATAGCAGTCTGGGCTATTATTTGCTGAATAGGTAAAACTGCTTCATTTTTAATGTCGAACGCAGCTATTTCTTCTGAGTCTGAACGAAGCTCATTATTCTTAAAGTCCAAGTTAAATTTGTGTGATTTTAAAAAGTACTCTCCGAGAATAAGAGTCCGTAATATTGGTGACATATACCACATGGTCATATCTGGCATTTCTAAAAGTGATTTCCACTCTTGCTTTTCCGCCCACTTCGATCTTGTCACCTGTCACAGTCTGGAGGGTCAGCGAGAGCGGAGTCCAGATAATCTTCAAATTTAGTTTCTTGGCCAGATCTGTCCTTATGATGGTTACATTCGCTCCAGTATCAATCACCATGTGGCATGGAGAACCATTAACGTATCCGAGTACAAATAGTCCACCACTGCCGCCATTCACTGATGAAATCTGTAAGACTTTCAAACGAGGCTTTTGAATATCCCTCAGCCTCTGTTCCTGAAAGTCGTCTCTTTTTCTGTCTTCCTTCATGGGCTTCTCTGGTGCATTGATAACTGCGATCTTTACGACGAGAGTTCTTTTGTGCGTCACAGTATTTTCGTAAATGCCCCTCGCTGTTGCACCTCCAACATTTCACTTTTTTTGGCTCTGACTGTTCTTGTCGTTCCACCAGATTTTCCAGGGTCTTTAATTTATTCTCTAATCTCCATTTCTCCATCCGTAGGCTCCTGGAATGACACAGCTCTAACATTATGCCGCTCTTTTCTTACGGCCAGCTGAGCTGCCTCTAGCTTCATGGCGAATACGAGGGCGGACCTGAGATCTTTATAATACGGCAAGATCAATGCTTTCTGAATTTCAGAGTTCAAGAGGCCTTGCAACTTCTTCTCGAACGTTATCAGGATAACTGCCATAGGCTAGATGACACAGCCTATCTATGTTGGAAGCCAGCTCTTGGAGGGTCTCGCCAGGTCTTTGCATTCTTGACTTAAGTTGTATTCTACTATATTTTTTCTGGCACTTCTCTCCGAATTTCAACTCCAAGGCACTTGCGAGGGCGTCAAAATCTCCTATCTTTGTCGCTCGTTTGTAGTACGTTAATTGCGTCTCCATTAAGGGAAGCGGCTAGTTGATCCGCTTTCTCGGACTCGCTCCAACCATTGGCTTTGGCGTCGATTAAAAATTGGGTATTGTAGCCTTCCCAGGGAGTCCTTTCCGTCATAAGGGGTTAGTTTCACTGCTGGGTGGTGTGACGACGCCTTCATGTTTTCAGGTATTTTTCCCAGCTTGACAAGAGAGTCCAGTTTTTCTTCAATTTTAGCTTCACATTCTTCCCGTATTTTCGAAACTAAATTTTCTTTCCAATCCAGTTTTTCCTCAATTTTATTATTAAATTCTTCACGCAATTCTTTCATGTTTTTCTATTGACTTTCTTCTAGGAGCGACATTCTTTTCTCCATTATCTCTTGGTTTACTTGCACACTCTTTTCAAATTTCTCTAATTTTCCCAAAGCAGTCTCCATTTTCTCCAATCCCGATTTCATTTCTTCTTGTCCAGCTTCAATTTTCTTCTCTAAATCGGCTTGTCCGGCTACAATTTTCTTCTCTAAATCAGCTTTCATCTATTCTTGTCCGGACTTCATCTCTTTTTTTATCCCATCTTGTCCGGCTTCAATTTTTTTCTAAATCGGCTTCTCCAGATTTCATCTCGTCTTGTCCGGATTTCATCTCCTTCATCATATCCATGAGCTTTTGAAGTTGTTCTTCCATTTTTCCTTCCATAGTCAAAACCATAAACTGGAAAATTAAAGTCCTTCTTTAGAATCCCGATTCTGGCACCAAATGTTGCAGAACACTCTGCTTGTTTCCGGGTTCGTCGTTCTAAAGTCCAGTTGGTGTAGAAATTTCCAGTAAAAAGTCGACTGGTCACGATGGAACACAACTTTATTGCTTCTAGAACTTCGCAGAAAGATCAGCTGTACAAAATTCACAAGCACAATTAAGCAGTAATGCGCTTTTAACAGTCCGCTTAGATCATAATCTCTCACAAATGCTGTATTTCTCACACAAAAACACTTTCTCAGGCAAAAATTCAGTGAAAATATTCAAGGGATATCGTACACAATCCCTTAAGATACAGCAACGAAGAATTGACACACAGCTCTTTTAAAACAGCTTCAAAAAGCAAGCTAAAACACAGCTTCTATAGCACTATCAATTCACAAAGCAAGCGTACACACTCAGAGAGCTTTCACAATACGGGTGCTGCCTCACACTGAACCCATATTTCTCCTAGGACCCATATTTCTCGAGATTTCTAGAAGCCCCATAGAAAAACAATGGGAAACCGAAACCTCCATATCTCCGGTTCTAGCTGGCCGATTTTGATGCAACATAAGCAAAATTTATCTATTTGAAGCGTAGAATACGAATTTTGAACTATTTTAAGCCCCAGAGCAACGGGTTGCCCCGAAAATTCGAAACAATATGCATATATGCATGGGCACCTAGCTTCTTTGACGTAGTGAGGAAAAAGGTTCCGGTAGATTCCCGAAAGTGGAGAAAATATGATTTCTCATGAAAAGCTTGATTATTGAAATTTTATAAAAAAAGCGTGTGCGTGTAATCTTTACGCGCGATTGAAGTAAAACTTCTTTGACGTTTACGACACATATCACTGAAATGATAAAAATTCAACTTAAAATAAATATCATCTTATAATTTAATTATATTTATTGTTCATGTACTTTACAAAGATTATATAAATGTTATATTCATATTATTCATTGGAAATAGGTACTTGAATTTCATCATAATTTTATATATATATGAAATTATAGGCTTGTGGTAACTATAATGTGAAACATAAATTTTACTCTCTAAATTTGCTAATTTTCTTGTAAATACAGCATCTATCGTTGTACCGAAACGCGTTCTGTACTACTGTTCCGGTTCGATTGTAGGCAGGTTCCATTTCTTTGTACCTTTTCCAAAACTATGTATATTATTCATCTAAAAAAAAATATATATATATAGTTTAAAAAACCAAAAAACACGCTTTAGTGATAAATTGAACAAACTAAAAAGCGAAAAATAGTATTATGTGAAGAAAGCGTGGGGTGCTTTGTGGTATATTTTTTGTATCATTTTTGTACTAATTGTACCGATCGAATATTTTCAAGAACTGATACATGGAGCACCCCCACGCTTTTTTCACAATAATACTATTTTTCGTTCATTAATTTATTTTTATATTAAGAATTATTTTTCGCTTTTTAGTTAGTTCAATTTATCACTAAAGCGTGTTTTTTGGTTTTTTAAACAATATTTTCATTTTTCACTCTTTAGTTCGATTTGCTATAAAAGCGTGTTTTTTAGTTTTTTTCTTTAAACTGTATATATTTAAAATTTATTTTTAATTTTCGATATCTCTCATAAGACACTAAGGAACACTAAGTTGGAAAGTACAAACTGCGAGATAATTTATTTTCAGTGTGCACCAGTGGCGTAGCCAGGATTTTATTTCCGGGTGGGCTGGGTATCAAATTTAAAGCTAAAGTTCAAATGTAAACTAAGTATCAAATTGTTAGCTAAGTAAAGGGTCCCATTCAAGGGCGGCTCCAGTGAGGGGGCCATAGGGGCCATGGCCCCCTCCGAAATTTTGTTTTACAACTTTAGATTCGCATACTTCACGATTTCTCACGTTGAATTTGCATTTTGAACAATTTATAGACCTAAGTAAAAAGTTCGATAGCCCCCTCCGAGAATTTAGTCTGGAGCCGCTCTTGCTTATAGTAAGACGATGTAGTAATGTGAGTGGGAAAAGAGAGAGAGAAGAGAAAGAAAAAGAGGAAGCAACACAAAAAAATCCAATTTAAAAAAAAATCCAGTTTCTTGCTGTTAAAGAGCTGCCATTTCAAGGTACGTTTGACAGTGAAAAAAATGTCTCTGAGATAGTGGAATGTTCAAAAGTTTATTTGAATTCACATTAAAAAAAATATGAAAAACTTTCAGAAATAGCTAAAAACATACCCGCTAACGCAACATGTTTGTCTCCAGATATTCAGAGTGGCACAATGGCTGATAGGATGAAAAAATGTTGTAAAGTACAGCTGCGGAAAAAAAAGTCCCACTTGCTCTTTTTTTCGCCGTCATTCGTCGTACAGTAAAGTTATATATACCATTCGTTTGCAAATAACGCGTATTTTAATTTACTATTAATTTAATTTGCATCAGGGGCCGTATTCATATTTAATTCTGCATCAACTTCGTTTTTCTCATTTGCAACCCCATATTTTGACTTTATTAAACGAAAGAAAACATTCAAATTACCCTAAATATAAATTTTCACCAATTTTCTACGATAATTTCCGGAGATATTGCGATTTAATTTTTGCGCGTTTTTAAGGGACTTTCTGCAAATTGAAAAACGCTATTTGTAGGTTCCGAACTTTTCGCCTTTCATTAATTTCGCTCACGAGAGCTAAAAGAAATTAATATTATTTTCAAGGAAAATATTGTTTCCATCTCTCTTAAAGTTTTTTGTACTGAGAATATCAAGGGTAGAATAGAATATTTAGTCTGTGGTCCAAATGACTCGTGAGTTCATAACTTCCTTGGTTCGTACACATGATTAAAGGGGAAACTGCAAAATGACTGCTCACGATTATGAAAATCTTTGTAATTTTGAAATTGTTATTGAGTATTTCCGTTGATGGTTCTCTTAGACAGGTGAAATGTTGGCAGGAGTGAGAGGCTGCTCTCTGCTCTTTCTGACTACGAGCTTGAATATTACTCAGCTATGGTCGAACTTGAAGAATGATTTCCTGATAGAAAACTTATTTGTTTGAATTTCATGTAAAAATCGCAATTACTTTTTTGCCGACCCAATATTATCACCGTGTTTGTTATTTCACTTTCTTCATTTAATACTATCGTCTACAATGTGCAATATTCTTAAGACTTTTGGCGGTATTTTAATTTATAGTTAGATGAAAATTTAGGCAGAAAAACGTGATTTTGAATGTTTGATAAAGTATGGGGAAGTCCAAAGACCTAATGTTTTCGATATTAAAAAAGGTCACATTCACGTCGGGAAAGTTGGGGATGTTAGTTTTTCAGAAATAGGACGTTGCATTAGAAGACATACATACTGCATCTAATTCTATAGCTGGAAAATATTTTATTTGGGGGAATATGGTAGCGGACGCAACAATAAACGCTTTATAGAATCCCTATCAAACTGTAAAAACCTCTAATTTATTTGCTTCAAAATTTGATATTTTTAATACTGGTATCTTTTACTGTGTTTTTGCACAAAATAAATCTAATTTACGTTTATTTTATGCAATTTTCAAAAACATTTCACTTAGTAAATTTATATATGGTCCCTTAACTCATGAAAATAACACATTTTATTTAATATAAATTAAACTACTGAACGTAAAAATTTGAAATTTTGCACAGTCATGTAATATTAATTTCTGCATCTATTTCCATCGAAATTTGGCTAGGTCGCTATTCATAATTTTTTTGAATATTAATTTAATAATTCATAATTCATATTCATAATTTATAAAAAAATCACAATAACATTAAATTATGTTTGGGTCGTTTAGTTCTAATAGTACGAATAAAAATCAGCTTCTTACTACCAATATTATATGAGATATGAATTGAAGTATGAAAAAATATATTAACATAGGGGGAGGGGGATTTTGGGTGCTCATAACTCACTCATTTTCTGTCCAAATTTATTGAAAATTGGTGTCCGGGGTTAAAATGAACATTGGAAGGCATGGTAAAAATATCCAATTTTGTTTGAATGGCACTGAAATCTTGAAATCTGCGTTAAAACTCAAAGTGCACTTTTTTCAAGCCATCTTCATAATCCTTAAAATGGATTTATAATATATAAATATATATATATATATTCTTCCAATTTCCGTCCGACCGAGAAATTAAAATTCCGTCCGCGGGCCGGATAAAACCTTCCCGCGGGCCGTAGTTTGCCCATCCCTGGTCTATACTGTTATCATTAAGAGGCATTGTAGGTGCAAATCGGGCAGGGCGTTCCCATCACCATCTCTGAATTTCATGATTTTCTTTTCTTGTGTTGCCTTACCCAAGGAAAGAACAAATCTGAAATATTTTTGATTTAACTCTTTTAGTTTTGGAGTTATGGGGGGCCAAAATACCCCAGAGGAGCAACGTCGAATTAATTTAGGGCCATTTTTGCCAGATTATTGTCTCGACTGTGACTGGCTCAGAGGTGCTTCAGAGAACTTTTTCATTTTATTCTATAATATACCTTGTATATTAACATCTCAAATTGAAAATTCATTCGAAAATTGTCAGACACCCAAAATACCCCCAATTTCATAAAATATACAGTTTTAAGAATGCTTTAAATCTTGGCTGTGATGTGATACAGAAAAAAATTTTGCACAGTGCAGTTATATACGTATCTTTATATAAAGTGAAACCAATGTTAAAAATTTTTGAAGGCTCCCCCGTACGGGGCCCCAAACATGGTCCTTAACGCTAATTTACGCAATTTCGAGGCAATGCTGCATATGAAGCCGAATTTCCACAGGATAACCATTGACATGGAGATGTAGTATCAACATAGTAGTTTCATATTATGAAAAAACATTTTTTGAAGGTACAACTGTTTCCAAGAAAAATCCCCAAAAGTACCTCCCTATTTGGGACATTCCACTGGCACGCATGGGGGCATTTCGGCGTTACTTTTAGAAGTTTAATCGACTGTAGCAATATTGAAAATTAACCTATTCTGCATATATCACAAACATATCCTCCATATATCACGAATAGTTCTTTTAAAGGGGCACTCATACGAATTCATTACCTTGAATGGGGATCTCTGCAACTACTGAACCGATTTGAAAATTTTTTTCACTGATAGAAAGCTACACTATTCCCGAGTATTATAAGCTACCTTTCAGCATGCAGCATAACTAGTTTTCTTTTACAGGGACACTTAAGAGAATTCTAGCACATGACGCTATATGGACATATCTGTAACTACTGAACCGATTCTACAGATCTTTTCACTGAAAGCTACACTATTCCTGAGTAACATGGGCTAAAATTCATGCATGTAGCATAATTTACAGAAACACTCAAAATAATTCGTAAACATTGTAGTAACTGTCTCCATTCGCCACTCAAATTTATTCAAATTTTATTAAACTCCATTCAAATTTTTGAACAGTGCAGTTACATATTATTTCATATAAAGTGAATCCAATGTAAAATATTTTTTAAGGAACTCAGGGCCCCAAACATGGTCCTTAACGCTAATTTACGCAATTCCGAAGCATTGGCACAGCTGGCTCTGACTTCGCACATGAGAACTATTGGCATGGATATGTAGTTTCAACATAGTAATTTCATATTATCAAAATATATATTTTTTGAAAGCATCACCGTTTTCAAGAAAAATTTAACACAGTAATTCACAAATCCAGGAAATTAATTGAACTGCAACACTCCCTTTTTTCATTGAAGATTCATGTGCTTTGAGCCTTTCAGTTGAGGATTTGTGTGCTTCATTACTTTCATGGCTTTTGAATTTCTCAACCCCTTTCCTCCAGTTTTGAAATCCTATTTCGGTGAATGTTTTTTTTTCTGAACAACCTAGAACTTCATTTTCAAATAGCCGACATGAGAAGCAAAATGCTCTGTTCACTTCTCCATAGTACTCTAACCATGCAAATTTGTCGAACCAATTTTATTGGAAGACTTGTTTTAGAGAAAACGCATCGAATTTCTCTCGCCGAAAAAACGTTAAATGCGGGAAATCTAACGTTATTGACGGGATTTTTTAACATTACAAGTATAGGAAGATATTTGGAACCAATAAAAAATGACGTTATAGGCGGGAAAACGGTAAATACGGTTAACGTTAAATCGGGGTTTCACTATGTATATATATATATATATATATATAAGACCTTGCACTGGGAAAGTTCGCTTTCCCTCCCCCTTCTCTTGCTCGGTTTGCGTATTGGGTATCTTGCCATCATTTTTAGATGAATTGTTACTGTTGAACTTTGAAAATTCGGGGGGGGCGATGCCCCTTTACTTTTGGAAGTGAGGGGGCAGTCGCCCCCCTTGCCCCCCCCGGACCAGCCGCCTATGCTTTATTATAAAGTTAAAGGAATCCATAAAGCACTGACCTCACACCCACCTTTAAAATGGATAGGAGGGTACGTAAAGGAGTCCCTGTGTCTGGGATAGGGATAGCGATGTCACTTCGCGGAAATTTGTTGCAGACCGCGGGGAGGCGAGGAGATTCAGGCCCCCACCTGCCTCCATACATGAGCGTTAGCGCCCACAGCACTTGACAGAAGTGTGTTAGGGTGTACCCGGGGCAAGGACCCTCTGCACCAGTGTAAGTACAAGCACAGATGTTAAATCGTGGAAAGTATTGTCTTATAGTCAAGGGCGGCTCCAGTGAGGGGGCCATAGGGGCCATGGCCCCCTCCGAAATTTTGTTTTACAACTTTAGATTCGCATACTTCACGATTTCACACGTTCAATTTGCATTTTGAACAATTTATAGACCTAAGTAAAAAGTTCGATAGCCCCCTCCGAGAATTTAGTCTGGAGCCGCCCTTGGTCCCATTTCGGGGTGGAGCAGACCCCTGAGCCCCCCCTCTTGCTACGCCTTTGCTGTGCACCAAAGTATTAATCAACCTGCAGTTAAATGCTACCTTCCTCACTAAAAAGGAAAAATAGGTCTCTAATTAACAAATAAAAGCGTGTTAAAAAGAATGGCCTTAACATGTTCTTGTACTCAACTCTTCCATAATGTGATGGATGACGATATTTTGTAAAAATAAAAATATTGCCGCGCCCAGGATTCGAACCTGGGTTATTGCGGCCACAACGCAATGTGCTAACCACTATACGATCGATCACGGTCACAGTAAAAAAAGGTTTTCTTAAGATTGTAATCTTTGGAAGTGTTCTACTTTCAATCGGGATAAGAAATGGGGAAATTATTTAATCCTGGCGATCCTGATCAGGATAATGAGATAAACTTATAAAATTATTGGATTGTCACCGGCTCTTCATAAATGTACAAAGTTTAAATTAAATCTGACCGTTTAAAGTGTGCCAAATTTGAGTTCAAAGTAGTCGTTTACAAACATACATACGGGTGAAGCTAATAAATAAAAGCGTCTTAAAATCAGGATAATAGGATAAACTTATCAAATTATTGTATTGTCATCGATCCTTGATATATCTACAAAGTTTAAATTAAATCTGACCGTTTCAAGTGGGTCAAAATCGAGTTCAAAGGAGTCGGTTACAAACAGACAAACATACATACAAGTGAAGCTAATAAAAGCGTGTTAAAATAAGGATGATCGAGAACCTCCTGTGAGGTTGGGATTACATGTAAAATATTATGTTGGATGTACCTTTAAAACGCATATTGATATAAAAAAAAATATATATATAGTTTAAAAAACCCAAAAATACGCTTTAGTGATAAATTGAACAAACTAAAAAGCGAAAAATAATTCTTAATATAGAAATAAATTAATGAACGAAAAATAGTATTATTGTGAAAAAAGCGTGGGGTGCTTTGTGCTATATTTTTTGTATCATTTTTGTACTAATCGTACCGATCGAATATTCTCAAGAACTGATACATGGAGCACCCCACGCTTTTTTCACAATAATACTATTTTTCGTTCATTAATTTATTTCTATATTAAGAATTATTTTCGCTTTTTAGTTAGTTCAATTTATCACTAAAGCGTGTTTTTTGGTTTTTTAAACTATATTTTTATTTTTCACTTTTTAGTTCGATTTGCTATAAAAGCGTGTTTTTTAGTTTTTTTTAAACTGTATGTATTTAAAATTTATTTTTAATTTTCGATATCTCTCATAATACACTAAGGAACACTAAGTTGGGAAGTACAAACTGTGAGATATTTTATTTTCACTGTGCACCAGTGGCGTAGCCAGGAGTTTATTTCGGGGTGTACTGGGTATCAAATTTAAAGCTAAAGTTCAATTTTAAGCTAAATATCAAATTGTAAGCTAAGTAAAGGGTCCCATTTCGGGGGGGAGCAGCCCCCTGAGTCCCCCCTCTTGCTACGCCCCTGCTGTGCACCAAAGTATTAATCAACTTGCAGTTAAATGCTACCTTCCTCACTAAAAAGGAAAAATAGGTCTCTAATCAACAAATAAAAGCGTGTTTAAAAGAATGGCCTTAACATGTTCTTGTACTCAACTCTTCCATAATGTGATGGATGACGATAATTTGTAAAAAAAAAATGTTGCCGTGACCAGGATTCGAACCTGGGTTATTGCGGCCACAACGCAATGTACTAACCACTATACAATCACGGCCACAGTAAGAAAGGGTTTTCTTAAGATTGTAATGTTTGGAAGTGTTCTACTTTCAATCAGGATAAGAAATTAGGAAATTATTTAATCCTGGCGATCCTGATCAGGATAATCTTTTAAGATTATTGTATTGTCACCGGTTCTTGATAAATGTACAAAGTTTGAATTAAATTTGTCCGTTTAAAGTGAGTCAAAATCGAGTCTAAAGGAGTTGGTTACAAACATAGAAGCATACAAACATACATACAGGTGAAGATAATAAAAGCGTGTAAATAAAGATTGATGTCTCAAAGATACGGCTGTTGACGGTTTTTCTCGCTGTTGTTCTGCTCAACCTAGTTTGGAATCTACGCCTTTATTTCTGTGAGTTTCCAGTTTCATGTTTCAAGTCACAACACTCCTTTTTATTTATTTATTTATTTCTCTTTTTTCCTCACTGTACGAAGTAAAGGGAGTATTGTATTTGTTTGTTTGTGGGATTACGGCCGATTAGCTACGCGTGGGCTCTAGACCGATGGGTGGGGTGCCGTCCGTGGGGGACTTTTTAAGGGGTCCTAACCTGTATTTACGCTAAGTTTCAGAGAAAACCACGGAAAACTCCGAACGGTTAGGTCGACGGACGCGCGATGGGACTCGAACTCGGGACCTTCACACTTCGCCCGTCTACCATTTCCAGTGGCATAACAACTGTGCCATGGTGAGGCTAGGGAGTATTGTAATCGCAAATTAAGTTCTGTAATTCTCAAATTTTTGGTATTCAGATTTTGACTGAAATATACACTTTGACCATATCTGAACCCATTTTGACAAGTTTCTAACTGACGACTGTACATATGAAGGTACGTTTCTCGTATACTTGAGGAACAATTACCCGCAGAATGCTGAAATTCTGTGCCTGTCAAAAATAAATAAATAAATAAACAAATAAAATAAAATAAAAATAAATAAATAAAGTCTTTGAGGTTACAGAAATACGAGTTTTCTTTGAGTATTGCCTTTATGTGTTACTAAAAACCATCGATTTGAGTATACATAGAGTGTTTTAAATTCATATTGCTCAATGGAGAAAAAAATGATAATTTGTTTTCGTGTTTATTTAGCTGTTTAAACGATAAGCAAACTATGAGAAGATATTTAGGTTTTTCAATTTCCCGATATTGCCAATTGCCCGATCCCGTGCCTCATATTCGCGCATAACATGTACTAATACTTTAACCAAGTGACTGAAAGGAAAATGCCGAGCTATGCAGTTCTAAATTCCTATGGTGTGGAATTAGCCTAAGGATCATTTCTCAGCCTATAACTTCTCTCTCACGAATATTGCAGGGCATTCTCTATCAAAACTAGACATAAAATAAAGTATAAAATGTATCTTCAGTGCATTTGTCGGTGACATAACGAAATGTTGCCTGTTCCTGCCTGTAATCTGCAAGACATAAAATCAGAAATAATGTCAAGTGCATCTGAAGACGCTGATCAAGAACCTGTAGAAAATATTCCCCTCATTCTCAAGATTTTTCGCCTCAGATCTTTAATCAAAAGGAGTTGAACAATTTGGTTCGTGATCTAAAACTTTCAAAACAGCTAGCTGATCTTTTGGGGTCGAGACTGCAACAGCTAAACCTTCTAGCTCCAGGTACAAAAATTTCCTGTTTGAGATCAAAGGTACTTCATTCGCTCAATATTTAGACATGCAGAATTCAATGTGTGTATGTAGAGATGTCAATGGTCTGCTGATGCAGCTAGGTGTACAACATAACCCTCAGGAATAGTCACTCTTTATTGACTCTAGGAAAACCAGATTGAAAGCAGTACTACTGCATAATGGCAATACTTTTCCATCTGTGCCTTTGGCTCATGCAGTAGACGTGAAAGAAACTTATGAAACTTTGGCCACTATACAGTAGAGTGGCTTATAAGGAAATCACATGTAACTGTCAAGGAAAATGTGAAAAATACTCCACTGGTTGAGTCCAATAAAATCATTTTGTCTCTGATTCACGTCAAGTTGGGTTTTATGAAGAACTTTATTAAAACTCTGTATAAATGAGGTCAGGTCTTCAATCATTTGAAAGAAAAGTTTCTCAAACTGAGTGAAGCAAACTTAAATTTGTGGTCCAAGTATATTTATTGGACCACAAATAGAAAAATTTTTCAGCGATCCATCGTTTGATATCAGACTGACAAATATCGAGTTAGCGGCTTGGTCCTCATGCAAACCAAGTGGGAAGGGCATTTTGGACAGGAAAAAAGGTGACATCTATGTTGGCAAGTGTATACATATAAATACCAATGTATACATATAAAATAATATTGATTTATGAAGTTCTTAATATGAATTTCTTGTTAGTTTCAATTCTATCAAATTTTGCCGGTATTGCTTCTGATTTTACTGTGCCTCTTGGAAATGTAATGTGATAGGCATAAATTGATTTTACCAGTGAATTCAGCACCCCGAAATTAAGTAAATCCACCCATTTACAAACCAGAGGCAGAAAAAAAGTTAAAATTTGTTGACTAGTGTTATTGTAATTTTATTCATCTATATATATAAAAGAGGAAAGTTTGTTTGTTCGCTATACGCTTTCAGGCCGTTCGACAGATCTGGACCAAATTTGGCACACTGACTAAATAGGACAAAAGAAAGCTAATGCCGTAAAAATGAAATTAATCGGATTAATAGTTTGAGTTATTTTATGTTTTGTAAGGTTTTTGGCCATTTTTTTCGCATTTTACATTATCACGAGCTAAATTTTTGTCCGAATACTATATTTTTTATATCATTGGAAACTATAGAGTTTTCTCTTTCAAATACAATTTGTTACAAAATCATACTTACATTTGCCGATTATGGGTAATTTTTTAAAGGAAAGCCTGTTTCGAAGAAAATGTACTGTTTTTAAAAATATGCTATTTTTAAACTGTCGCATCGAAAAACCAAATGGGCAAAAATTTTCCATCTTTTTACCGCTGATTGAACATTTATTTCTCCCTCTTTTAAATTTTGAACCGTGCGGAAATGTTTATTAGATTTTTTATATGATTTTTTTTCTGAAAAGATCACATATTAAAATTCTCTCCAGAATGCAAGTTCCGGAACGAAGGTAAATTCCCCCACTCGGTTTTTCATTTTCAAGGTCGGAATTTTCCTCTCACAGGCAGAGCGAAAGAGAGACGGAAGGGGGGGGGAAGTGCAGAGAGGTGGAGGGGGAAAGAGAGATGGGTCGGCGACCGTGCTAATCCAATCCCCCCCCCGTTCGCGAAATTCAGGCAGATTAGTTATTATATTGATGACTGGAAACTCTTTATTTGTTTTCCGTTGGTGCGTTGGAAATTTTGATAAAAACTACATATCAGAACTCAGATAGGTAGAAAGGAAGAAGCCTACCCACCTCCAATTTCCGGTAACCTCTGTAAGCTAACAGATGCCATATTTATTGTTTTTCTCGGTTCAGCGGGAAGTCCCATGTCCTTTTTATTATCGTTGCAGCCGGAGGATTCACATTCTTTCCCTTTACAATCTCATACCGACGACTGGGCTCTATTTGTTTTTAGTAGCTGCGTAGGTATTAACTATAAATGACTGTTAGAATATATACAGGTAGAAGAGAAGCCTAGCCACGTCCAATTCCCGATAGTTTCTACGCTATCAGGTGCTTTTTTCTTTGTTGCAGCGGGAAATCCCATGTCTTTTTTATAATTGCAGCGGAATGATTCAAATTCCAGCTTAGCAACGTCCAATTCCTGACAACCTCTGTATTCTATCAGGTGCCGTGTTCGGTTTTTTTCGTTGCAGCGGGAAGACCCGTGTTCTTTTTTTTATCATTGCAGCGGGAGGATTCACATTCCTTCCCTTTACAATCTATATTTAAGGCAAATGAGCATTTCTCTTCCATTGCACGGGCAACGCCGGGCCACGCTGCTAGTAATTATATAAATATAGGCCAGCTAAGTAACTAGAATTAGAACCACCCTGTGGTACTCCTAAAAGTTGCTTATATAATTTATTATTTTTCAGAATGTAATTATGAACTTTAACAGACCTTTGAAATAGTATCTATGTTAGATGGCAAGTTAATATTATTAATACCAAGTATAAATATATTTAATATATCATTGTACAAATCGTCTAATCGTCTATGCTACTGAATAGGTCTTTAAAATAATAAGTAGATACATTGTGTAGATCTTTAATCTTATTTTTTAGTTCATAGCTATTTCCTCTAGATATATAGAAGATGTATTTGATTTTATGTACAGATCATGCATAGAAGTTTGTATTTTAAGTAATATTTTACTAGCTATATTATTATATATGTTACATCCTATAGTAACAGTCCTGAATTTTAGTGGTGTTTTATGTAACTTAAGTATTATCACTAAATAAGGATATTTTAGATTGTCATGTTTTATCTTAAGCATTTTGTGGAAAGCTAAAATCTTTTTATTCATAGTTATCTCAGAGATATTGGTTAGATTGAAATTAGGATTATTGTTTATGGACAATGCTAAGAGATTGTGATATAGCTTCTTACATATAATATGATAGTTGTTCTAGACTTATCAGCATAAGTTATAATATATTTAGATAAGTTATAGTATATTTAGATTTCTTTGTGCTAAGCAACTATCCCGTAGTTACATATTTAGCTTTCTTTGTTCTAAGTAACTATATGGAAGTCCTGTAATTTTGTTTTTATTCTGATAGTAAGTATTCGGTTTGTGGGGGCCTGACGAGCATAGCCGATTATTATTATTCCTTATATTTCTTTCAATTCAGCTTCATTGTTCTATTTTATCCAATTGACCAACTACAATTTGCTCTACTACATTCTGCTTAGTTGTTATATGCTATTTTAATGAATATGTATCATCTACTGCCTTTATAGGACACGATTTATGCATTCATTGGTAACATTTGAATAGCTTAACTGAAGTGTTTTTTATTCCTTGATTCGTAAGTTCAGCTATTTTACCATATATATATTTCATATTCAGGGTGCCCCCAAAAATTGGTAACGCGCTTTAATTCTTTATCTATTAGAGGAACGTGGGCGATGTAAATTCAAAAAATGATCAAAATAAGGCAGGAAAAAAATATTACGTTAAAAAAATTCTCTTTCGGTTATTTTCAAAAGTTACACTTTTAAAATTTGTATGCAACTCCTGTACAAAAAAAAAAAAAAAAAAAATTCCCAGGTAGTGATTTATGTCCCATTCACTAATGAGGTGATGAAAAAATTTCAGCCGTTCACCACAAACCGTGTAAGATATATCTTTAGATAAATATGTTTAGGGGTTGTACATGAATTTGAGTGTAAATGTTTGTTGCTTGAATGAAAAAAAAACTTTCGTAATTTATTTACGACCCCTGAAACCCGATCATATGACGCGATTTTTCCCCTTCGAGACCCATTGAAAATTGGTTTAAGTCAGCATATATTTGTCTGCATATCTCTGGCATATTTTAGGATGTAATTCTCAGATTTTGTCCATCACCTCAAAGGTGTACAGGGCACATTTTTCAAATTGGAAATTTTTTTTTTTCGTACGGGAGTCGCATACAAAGTTAAAATGTGTAACTTTTAGAAAATTAACTAAGAGGAATTGTTTTCTTGACGTAGACTTTCTCCCACCTTATTTTGAACAATTTTTCAATTTGCATCGTCCACTTACTTCTAATAGATAAAGAATTAAAGCGTGTTGCCACCTTTTTGGGACACCCTGTATAATGTATTAATAATCATATTAATCTTTGAATATATATATATATATTCAAAGATTAAAACCTCAAAAGAACATTACTTCTTACAATGAAGTTCAGTGTTCGGTTAATTTTTTGAGGGACTCTATATAGAACTTATTTGAATACATATATTTCATTTGATTGTATCTTACGTTTTTATTTGCAATAATTCTTTCACAAATCAGATAATTCAAAATATTTTCAGTAATCAACAATTGTTTAAGTAAAATATTCGGAAGCTCTTTTAAGACAGTTATGTAATTTATCAAATACATAATATATATATATTTATTTCTTTAAAGAAAGCTCTTTCATATTTCAAGCATCTTATTTTCCCATGAAAATACATCCTTTTTGAGTGGTTGCAGTGATATCAAGGCGTTATAAAATCCATGGTGATTTCTAAATACTTCAGGGTTGCAAGATTCCCTTTTCTTACTTTCCGATTACTGATTTTGTCATACTCTATTGCAGAAATTTCTGTTTCATTCTGCAGCATCAGAATCACAAAACAAAATTCATCTGAGACCTTATTGAAAACATGGCTAAATTATTCTGTAAGATATAAAAGAATCTTCAAAACGCCTGCTACTCGTGCACGGTTCCGGCTGAAGGGCTCTATTGTTCACAAATGAACAAATACAAATTACATGTAATAGCTGTTTAAATATACATTAATCAACCAAAACATTTAACCTATTGAATCAAGAGCTATATGGAGGTATAATTCAATTGTGATTTATTTTTCTATGAAACACTTGAGTGAGGGGGAGTAAAAATAACTATCTGTAAAAAAGTAATTCTTAATCTCTGTTACAACACAGGAAATTACGCTTTTACACTTCAAATACTTGCACGTGAATTTTTCATTCAAAGACACTACTCAAGCAGAAGGAAAAGTATCTGCAGTGAAACTTTTTTAGAATTAGTAAAGGGGACTGCTTCATTTAATATCATGCAAAATTAACTTTTTCATTAGCTTTGAGAAAATTATTGTCTTTTCAAATTATTAATAACATAATATTATGACGTTGGCTTATTCAATAGGTTAAAAATATTTCAATAACTTTTATTTATTTATGAGACCAAATAATATAAGGACCAAAACAAACTTGGTGACAAAACATTCAAATTATTGGATAATTCTGCTTAATTTTATCATGTACGAAATAATATTACTTAATAGGCGTAAAGTTTAATTTATCTTAAGTGGGATTTCATCGTATTAAACAACCATATGGCTTTCCGATATCTCCCGAAAGGAAAATGTTTGACTTATATTGAACTATATTTTGCTATAAGTAAGTTCTATTGCATATCTCTTTTGAATGAAAACACTTCAGTAATATTACCTGATATAAAAAACTGCTTAGGAATTGCCATTCTACGTTATTTAACTAAGTTTTTTTCTTTTTAAATCTTCTAAACCAGTGACGACTGAACTCAGAGAGGGATATTTTGAGAACAATGTCATGCAAGTCTGAATAACGCATTTGCTCTAACATAATAAAGTGTAAAAAAAAAAAAAAAAAATCCAGTCACCACACATTCCTTTTTAGCAAGATTATTTTTGATAAGTGTATTGATTTGTTTTTTATTCTTTTTAAAAAATAGTTCTTTTTGGGACAGCAGGTAATTTTACCGGCTATGTACATGTGCGACGCGAACACAGTAATACAAGTTTTCAGCAGGGGCACTCTCAGAAAGGAAAAAGTACTTTTACAGGCAATGTGAAGCATGCTTTGATGGTTATGCGAAAGATAATATGTAGATTAAATTAAGATTTTAAGCTCAAGAAAAGTTTCCAAAGATTAAATTGTCATATCTCAAAGCCAGTGGCGGCTCGTCATTAGGAGCCAGAGGGTCCTAGACCCACCAACTAATCCCCATATAAATCAAATCTTCTTCCTATTATGTAACATAGTTCTTTTAATAATTTACATTTATTGAAAAAATCCACGCATTATGCTCTATTTAAATACTATCTCTCTATTCTAAAAAAAAAGTAAAGGCCGCTGGCACTGTCAAAGCTTGTCAGCTTATCTCCTCCTAAACCGTGGGGATTTGAGTTTCGACTAAGGTGCCCACAGATTCGAAAAATTCCGAGGAACCTGCTAAGCTGAGTTAAATTTCGAAAATCGAATTATTTTAGAAGATATTAATAAAAACCTGAAAAAATAAACAGAATGGTTGCCAGATTTGGCATAAAATCATTCATTCCTTTGCAACAAAGCGTTTCCAAGTATCTAGAATCGCGTGAAATTTACAAACATGAGTTAGAATTACGCCCATTTTACGCCAAAATAAAAACTATATTTCTTCTATATTAATAAAACAATGCGTAAACTGTTAGTTTGTGTGAATGTGTCTCGAAACACCTCGAAGCGATTTTTTCAAAATTCGAATTATTTTAGGAGATATCGATAAAAAACGTATCGCAAAAGGCTAATTTTTGCTTTCCGCCATTTCGTAATTGTAACCCCACAGTGGAAAAAAAAGCGACATTTAAGCTTATCTAGGTTGCCACATTCGGCAAGTTTATTAAATGATTCAGCCTCTTGAAGTAAAAATAAAAGAATAACAATTTTTTTTTGTCTAGATTATTTGTAAGGCTGTTTTTAAATTAAAATATCGTGTGCATGGGAAATCAGAGCAGGAATGAAATGTTTTATACTCAAAAGAAACATATTTAGAAATTTTCTGAGACTAAAATGTGCAACTTTTTAATTTGGCTAAAAATTAAACGGTTTTGTGCGATTTTGAGGAGATGATTCTAATGCTTGGCGCAATTTATCGTAATTTATCGTCTGCTGAATACACCTGAGAATAAGGTTTTGAAATTTTCATTCAGTTGGAATTGTGCATTTTTCTGTGCAGATTTTCTCCATCTATTAATGACTATGTCATTTTATCTCTCACCCCCTTTATTGAAAATTGTATAAAAAACGTGTCCCAAAAATGCGACATAAAAGTATGCCACATAATTTTACATATATTTAAATACCATTAGTTCACAACAGCTTTAATCTATTGTTACAATATTTCGTAAGCTGTAGAATAGACATCACCTGTTTTTTTTTCTATAAATAGGTTACAATAATATGAAATAAGTAACTCAAAATGTGTTACACAAAGTTGACAACTTTCAAATAGTTCGCTTAGACAACAGGAGTTTAGAATTAGCGATTATTCGTTTTTGCGAAACAGAATAACTAATATCTTGAAAATGAAAAATAATTAAAATGCAGATTATTTTAAAGCCGGTCCAGCTGGATTATTTGCTACCAGTAGAAATATTTGGCGGCGTTAACTATGCCATTATAGCAGTTATAGTACACTTTGGATATTTGCTAGCGCGACGAGATGGTATAATTCGTGGTGCTAAGTACGCCAATCTGCAAACGATTATATAAATGAAAATATGAATAACGGTTTTCCGGTAACCTTAAATGAAGGGTAATTATAGGTTGTGAGCATGTGTAAATCGCCAAATAATGAAAAGTCGCCATTGGTGGCAAGCTATCCTATCTGTTCCGTAGCTTTTATTAACTTTACATGTACGCAAAGTGGCCAAATAATGAAAAATCGCCATGGGTGGCAAATTTGCAAGGTGTCCAATAGGTTTTACATTATTAAAAATACAGCTGAAACAGATTTTCTGATTTTATTATGCTTTAGCTCCTAATTAATATAACTTTTGAATGGCAATACTAAATATCATTGTGTTTCTGAGAAGTGCAAATAATTTTTCCAGTGATTATAAGCGGAGTCCGCACTCCAGGTGGAGTATAGCTCAGGACCCGTACAACACGGATTCCCATAACAAAATATCTTCCGTGTTATGAGGGGGAGGGGGTCTACTGTAGTGTGAAGTTTAAATTTTTATGTATCAATGAACATGCAAGAACCATGAAATGTGTAGTTCAGTAACATTCTATCTGATCCAATCTTCGGGTTTTGTCTGTTGAAATTATGTCTTTTTTACGAATAAGCCTTATTAGGAGCCGAATGCCTCATACGAAAAGCGAGCGTAGCGAGTCTGGGGGCCTTGGCCCCTAGTCCATTAAAAAAGCACTTAAAAAAGCGATAGTTACGATTTGTCCTTAACCCATTTATGCCTAGCGTCCCTTTTTTAGGACGGCATTTTCGCTATCAGTCGAAAACGTTATTTATTTTTCCTAGCCTTTATTCGCGAGTATTGAACATCAATTCCTCAAAATATTTTAACATGACCCAGTAGGATGTTGACATTTCATTTTTTATACATAATGATTTTAAATGAAATCATCCCTTTTTCAAGAAGTTGACATCAGAAATTTATCAATTACTGCTGGTGTTAGCAAAAATCGAAGAAAGGCGCAAAAATATCCAGGCACGGATGGGTTAACTCGGCGTCTTTTTTCCCTTTACCAGGCTGACATATCTGACATTGAGCACAAAAACCCTATTGAAGCGCAATTAACTTGGCTTCGAATCGGCGTATTTGGGGCTGTCTTCTGGTCCCAGATCTTCGTGCCCTCGCAGAGTCATCTACATGACTGTACGGAGAAATTTCGCCAATCGGTAGCTATTGGTGAAATTTTTCGCTCAGGAAGAAATCATTTTTCATTTGCGTGTCGTATTTTTGCGGTGCAGTTAGATATTTCTCTGTTTTATTTCCTTGATTTACGAAATAGGATGCGCAAATGTATTTTATATGCTAATATTGATTTTAAAATAAATAAATCATTTAAAAGTTATGAACAAGCAGCTATTAAGGACATAAATACTAAATAAAAATGAAACGTGGAGTTTTGATAAGTACACTATCCAAAAAAGCATTCGAGTAAGAGATCAATTTCCTACCTTGGTTTCGTATATTGAAAATTATATATCATAGAATATGAATTAGGCTATGTATAAATATGACTTTCCATACTTCTGTCAAGTTGTGCGTTTTTCAAAAACTCAATTATTATTCGCAAATCTGAAATAGGAAATTTGTCTCTTACTTGAATACTTTTTTTGGAGGGTGTAATAGAATAAATTTTTCAATATTAACATAATTAGGTAAAAAATAACCAAAGTTGTATAGTAATTTTGGTAATCGTTTGCCATTTGAAAAATTTTAAATACTTACACTAAGTGCACGGGAGGGGGGTGGGTCGTGTTCTTTATGTAATATATATATTTTCCTACGATTTTATTTGACACTATTTTGTTTCTGGCCTCACCACTGAAAGTGGTCACGAGCTGCTACTGCTCAAAGCAGGTACGATAACCTGACGTACTAACGCAGTAATACATTTTTTTAGCACGCGCATGATCAGGAAGGAAAAACTAGTTTTACAGGCACTGTAAATTATAGCTTTCTGGTTATAAGCAAGATAATATATAGAAGAGTGATGGCTAAACTTTTTGAGAAGGGCTCCTATTTTGTATTTTATTTTTAATACTATCTCTTAAGCCAAAAACCTAGTGTTAAAACTGAGAGAGAAGGCTGTTTAAAAACTGCCTTTTTTTTTTTTTTTTTTTTTTTTTTTAGTTTTCACTTTAAAATTTTTTTGCGTTTCTTTGTTTTACAACTACTTTTATTTTTGCGAATGAACCTGTGTCGATTATCTGAATGAACAGCGAACACAGAAAATCACGCATGTATAAATATTATTTACATATTTAAATATTATTTACGCATTAATATATTTAGTTATTGGTATGCATGTCTAAAGTGCACTTGGAAACTCTTTTTAATGTATTCAACAATAGCTATATTATATGAGTAATTCTACAAATATGGGAATATGTGGGATGTGAAAATTTAAAAAAGTTAATTTAAAAATCTGAAAAAAGCCAGGAAAATACTACTAGGTCACATAATTAGAATAAACTACCAGCAGAGCTGCACTGTTTGTATTTTGTTGTGCATTTCCATTCGTATTATTTTAAAAGCATATCAGTGACGAAACGGACAAGTTACTGACAGAAAGAAATTTTTAATGATACTAATAAACATATACTGGAACATAATTTATTAATTAAGTCATAAAAATTCCCATCTAAAATTATAAAATGTACTAAATTTAATGTTTTTTAATAATTTACATAATTTATAAATTAAGTAATGTAAATACTCATCTAAAATCATAAAATATACTAAATTTAATTTATTTTAATAATTTACATGGCTTATTGACAGAGTAAGGTACGATACTTCCGTTACTCAGATTTTTGTTGGCAGTACTCAGAGTTTTGTATTTATTTTGTTGTAATTGTGACTCGACAATATAGTGAGTGTGTAAGATTCATTCTTTAATATTTTGTATCTATTTATTTTTATTTGTTTAATCCCACTCTTTTATTTGACCACGGGAGTCTTTTAGAAGGCATTGCAAGAGCAAATCGAGCAAAAACACAAAAACGTTCTCATCACCATCTCAGAATTTAATGAATTTTTTTTTCTCTTGTGCTTTAGCGGCAGATCCGACAATATACCTTAGATATTAATATCTGCAATTGAAAATTCATTCGAAAATAGTCAGATTCAACAAATAAGCCCCCCCCCAAATACCCCCAATTTCATAAAAAATACAGTTTTTAAGAATGCTTTAAATCTTGGCGTTATACAGAAAAGAAAAATTTCCACAGTGCAGTTATACATCTTCATATAAAGTGAATCCAATGTTAAAAATTTTTGAAGGCTCCCAGGGGCCCTCGGTACAGGGCCCCAAACATGGTCCTTAACGCTAATTTTTGCAGATTCGAAGGATTGGTACAGGTGGCGCCGACTTCCCACAGGTGAACTATTGGCATGGAGATGTAGTATCAACCTGGTAGTTTCATATCATGAAAAAAAAAAAAAAAAACATTTTTTGAAGGTACAACTGTTTCCAAGAAAAATTCCAAAAAGTACCCCCCTCCCTTATTTGGGACATTCCACTGACAAGCATGGGGCATTTCAGCGTTACTTTTAGAAGTTTAATCGAATGTAGCAATATTGAAAATTAAATTTATCCTGCATATATCACAAATATATCATAAATAGTTCTTTTAAAGGGGCACTCATAAGAATCACATTACGCTGTGTGGGAATCTCTATAACTACTGAACCGATTCAAAACTTTTTTCACTGATAGAACGCTTCACTGTTCCTGAGTATTACAGGCTACCTTTCAAGCATGTAGTAAAAATAGTTCTTTTATAGGGACATTCAAAATAATTCTAATATATTACGCTGTATGGACATTTCTGTAACTTCTGAACTGATTTTAAAGATTTTTCCGCTGCGAGCTACACCGTTCCTGAGTAACATAATCTAAAATTCATGCACGTAGCATAATTTACAGGAACACTCAAAATACTTCGTTAATAATGTCATAACTTTCTCCATTCGCGAAATGAGGAGGAAAATGTACCATCTAAATTTATAAACTCTGCATATGCCACCTCTTATACTTCATTTAATATAAATAAAATGCAAATAATACTGTGAATAAAAGAAGTTTTCACAAATCTACATCATTTATTTCTGACTTGTGTACCATTTTACAACAAAATCGGCTAACATTATCTCTAACAAAAAGGAAAAAAAAACTCAGGTTATTTACGTACCTTTATTATAAAGTCTATTACATAGTTGATCGTGAGCTGTTTTGATAATTTTTTGCATTAGCAGTGGTAAATGGAGTAACTGAAGTAAATTCAATTGACCAAAAATTATCTTGTCTGCAATAACTGTTTCTGCGTCATCTTGTCGTGGCTTGTTCAAGTAAAAGAATCTGAGCAAGGTACTGCATGAAAATATTTCATCGTAGCAATCTCATCTTGTTTTGATAAAGCAATAACCCTTCCGATGTCAAATAACTTTTCATAATGCACTGCATAGTTAAAGTTTAGCTCAGTATTAGCAACAACCCTAAAGAATGGACGGGGGTGCATCCTTTGACGTTTTTACCTGCATTAAGTAAAACTCCCACTTCTTTACGAATAAAATGTTTTAGATAGACCTTAATGCGTTTTTGGATAGCTGATTAATGCGTGAAATGTATTTGTAATTTGTACGCTTACTGCCATCGTATTTTTGAAATAAATAACAGATTTTTGAATTTAAACATGTGAATTAAAAATTTAAAAAATAAATGTAATGGCTTGTGAATTTTAAAGTAGCTTTGTACTTTTATGATTACGTTAGCTTAGTTAGAGTTTCATCTATGGAAATAAGTTAAAGTGAAAACCATTTAATTGCTAGATTTTTTAAAATTTGTACTTGAATGTCAAAGTTTGGGTTATTTAAGAAAATAGTTTAAAATTCAGTTTTTACAAAAACTATTGATTTTCAGGCATACATGTGTGACAGCACATTCCCACTAAAAATAACACACACACACACACACACACACACACACATATATATATATATATATATATAAATATAACGGATGAAGGGAAATTCAGAACTTAAAAACCATTTAAAAATACTTTGTTAGCTGTTAAAATATCTCCGAAATTACAAAGAAATTGCTTAATTTAAAATTTTTTATTCAAAAGAAATACATCACTTGTATATAAAAAAGAAAATGGAAGCAATCCTTTATAACTAGATTCTTATTTCAGCTTCAACATTCTGTTTGTTATCGACAAAATTTTTACTGACAAAAAAAGAAAATCATAGCATTAAATTGCCTCTTAGCGTTCTGACAAAAAGGAATAATGAAAGAAAAGTCGCCAACCCTCCTCCACATCTCAATACTCTCATGGTAGCGCCTTTGGTTTTCGGCTCGATACGTGATTGGCTCGGAAAACAGTGGCGTGTTTCTGACTGCTAGTCATGACGCCTCGAGGAGAATTCCAGTCGTGATCCAGCGCTTCCCTTGGACGTTCTCCGGAAAACAGATCTCTGGGAATTTTCGTTCATCAACAAGCAGGCCTTTCCTGAATATAAACATGTCTGAAACACAACTTTTTAAATGAAAGGTATGTTTGAAATGAGTGTTTGACAGCAGATTTTATTGAATAGAATTTCATACTTTAAATGTATTATAAGCTCATGTAAAACAATTTACTGAAAACTTAAGTGTTTCAGAGGAATGATATTTATTGATAAAACTCAGAGTGTCAAAAACATGACATTTATTTTCTGAAATTATATTTCATATTTATAGATCTTTCAGCAAATATGTAATTTTTTAAGCTTTGAAAAGATTTTAATAATGTTGCATTTCCGGGAAAAAAGTGTAAACAAGAATACAAACATCTAAAAATATTTTGTATAGAAATATTTAGAATATGTGTGCTTGTCACACATTATTTATATATATTTCTTTCCCTCTTTCTCTGAGTATGGACATAGTATGTATAGGGACATATGTATATGGTGTGAGAATGGATTCAACAGTGTTTTAGTTAGTATTTACGCTGTCTCAATTACATAGTTTGCTATTTAAATATTGATATATCTAGGGTTATTCCATATAAAATAAGCCAATGACCTACGCACCTTTTTTTTAGATATTGGTTTATATGCAGGCTCTAGCAAATTAGAAGAAATATACAAGTTTTTAGATTTTTTTTTAAACAATTTATTTCCGAGTTCTGAATTATTGAAATTTTAAATGCTAGAAATTATGCATGGTATAGTAATAAATAAACAGATTAAAAAGATGTAACTGAAGACCTGTTTGACCTAGAGAGTTTAAATTGATTTTATTTTGTACAGTTTTTTGTGGGCTTTCATAGAATTTATAACTTGATAATGTTAATTAAAAACACTTTCTTTGAAGATAAAAAAATGAATTTTGCAATCCTTTTTTTATAAAAATGTATGCCAAATTTGAATATGGAGTGTCTATGATATTATGGTGAAAAAAAATTACCCGTGTACGTAATTCATTTTCCGGGGGAAGGGGGTTGTTGAAGTGTTGAAAATAGGCTGTTACAGGTGGTTAATTATATTTAAAATAGCCATGTTTTCCTATATTTTGTAGCCCATCTCTATATATCATCCATAACTAACAAAAATGGGTTATATAAATAATCATTTATGTAATATATTTTATGTAATTAACAAAGCTGTTTGTCAAAATTAAATAAATATTTTGTAAAACAACACACATGCATAAAAAATAGAACACAAAGATCGTTTCGCGTGGCACAAAAATCCATCTTTCCTCAGTTGCAACTCCACCATATTCGCTATACTGTCAGGCAGAAAAGTTACTTAAAACATTATTATTTTTTATTGTTATTATTTTGCTTAAGATTGAAAATAAATGAAATAAAAATAATAAATCATTAATAAAGGAAATTCTCAAAATAGAAATGACATTGTTAAGAATGATATGCAAAATTTCGAGATAGAAAAATTACAGTTAATTTGGTATGTTACACCCTTAAATCTATTGATTAAAACTAACACTCCTTTATAGATTAAATTTCTTATCGGCTGATTTAAATCCTTTTACGCTAAAAATTTCCGAAAAATGACGGAAGATGACGATTGGTTGTCTAACGTGTTGTAGACCGACGAAGCCCATTTCACACTACGTCCGAGGGTCTGACAGTTCCCACAATTGCAGAATTTGGGCTACTGAATATTCCAAAACTGTTGTGCAAACTCCACTGCACGACGAGAATGTCAAGGATTTTGTGTGGTTTACCACATCTACCGTTATCAGGCACTTTTTCTTCGAGGAAATGCGTGATTCTGGTTTCGTAACTGTTAGCGTGATGGGTGAAAGGTACGCCGATATGTTACAGAATCACATCATCCCTAGACTGGCTGATAAACACCTGATGGAACATGCTATTTTTATGCAGGATGGTGCTTCACCCCATATTGCTAGATGTGTGAAAGATGTCTTGCGAACGTCATATGGTGATGATCGTATGCTGAGCCGCCACTTTCATTATGCTTGGCCTCCCAGGTCCCGAGATCTCATTCCATGTGATTATTAGCTCTGGGGTTACCTGAAGTCTCAAGTCTTACCGCGATCGACCGACTTCAATAGGGATGCTAAAAGACAACATCCGAAGCCAGTATCTCACCATAACTACACACATACTAGAGTGTGCCGTTCACAACATTGCCCCTCGATTACAGCTATTGTTGAAGAATGACGGTCGACATGTTGAGCATTGAAGAACATCGTCTTTGGTTTATCACAATTTGTTACGTTAATTATTGCTTTTCTTATCTCATGAAGCACCATCTGTAGGCCATTTTTAAAACTTTTTTTGAGGCAATAAAACCCCATGTCATTCCAAGCACGTGCGTCAATTTTTACTTCTCTTCCTACATTATTCCGTGAATTACTGATTTTTCAAATGCGTACTCATATTCTGATCATCCTGTATACACACGCACACTCATATATATATATATATATATATATATATATATATATGTATGTATATAAAACCTTTTTTGGGCGACGTGAACTCGGAAATATTCTGTCAACATAACAGCGAAAATTAAAAAGTTGAACAGCATATAATCTTATAAATTTATGAAAAAAAGAATAACTAAAACTTAAGAAAAATGATAATACCCAACTTTCATAAATATGAAACAATTTTTTCAGTATTTTTCTTGTTAGATATGACTTATGTTTTCACATGTAATTAACACAGAGATTAAAAGTCAAAGCTATGTTCGAGAAAACAGTTTAGAGTTCTGTATCTTCTATAGGAGCTGTAGCTTCTAGTATGTTCTATTCTTCTATAGGAATAATTAAAAAATCTTTTCGTAAAGCACGTAAATTTGATTTACTATGGACCGATGAATATCACATCGGTCCCATATTATTATAACACATAAAAGAATGTAATTTTAAATAACGACTGTCATTGCTCTTGAAGTTTTAAATGCTGGATTCTCTCATGATTCGTTAAGCTTCGTATTTAAATAAGAATAAATTTTGTGATGAAGTTTCTAGCTACAGAGAATTAAAGAAAATATTTTTGTTGTTTTGTTAAGGCAAATCACACTAGGTCTCTCTGAAAAAGGGCGAAACGCCTTGGGCGGAGGAATTTGTAAAGAGTTTCAATGCGTATGCACGTTACAACTGGAGAAAACTGCCCAAAACTCTAGACCATTTTTGTGGCTTTATTTCGAATGACACTACTGAATAAAATTTTTAATTCTCTCATTAACGAGATGGTTTATATGTATTAAGAGCTCTAATCTCTTATTTTATTTTCATTTCAACAATACATTAAAAGTTTAAATATCATTTCGTAAGATTACAAGTTTTAATATGTGTTGGAAAACTAAATCTGAGATGATTTACATAAATTTGCAGTATTTTCAATTTACTAGCTTCTACTTTGTTCTTTTGATGAAATGCAACTTCTAAAAGAATTAATGAACCATTTTACCGAAAAGTCACGTGTTCACCACGCCATATTTCATTATTAACTAAAATATGTATAATAGTTTAATGCAAAAAGTGTACTTTAATAAATAATTCTTATTGCTAATATTTAGGCACTATTAGTTTAAACTTCCCAGCTCATAATAAAAATAATTGGCTTTATGGGGATTTAAAACAATATGCATTGATACGACATTTAAATTTTGTTAGTTTTTTTTTTCTGAGTTCTAATGTTCTGGTTCTGTGTGGAAGTACGGCGTAATTTATATCCAAATTCAGAGTGTATTACTACTGTGATGTGGAAAAAATGTTCTATTGCAATCTTTTCCAACCATTTATCTGGTCTTTGGGACTTTGCTGCGGAAAAAAAAATTAAAAATTCATAGCATCCCTTCTATAAAGTTGTTTAAACTTACACTTTTCTGATATGATTGGTCACTGAGTCTCATACCATTCTCATGGTTTGTTTTCATCCTAGCAGCAATGTTCGACCCTTATAAGAATGAATAGATATGCAGCACTGCGTATACAAACGAAGAAAAAAGCAGTGATAAAGGCGTGACTGAGACAGAAGAATTTTTTTGTGCTATAGCTCATGTTTCACTGTTGCTGGTTCTGTTGGCCGGGTCAACGGTGTGCCAGTGATTTTTGTGGTGGTATATTTTTAGTTAATTTCTCAAGGAGTAAAGCAGTATACTTATTTGGACTGAAAATAAAAATTTTTGTGATATACTTGATGGACTCATTCGTGGGACTAAGTATTCCTGCTGATATTTCCAGAGTTAGACCAGTATGCAGTTATGGGGAAAAGGCTACGACCATATTAACAAACAAGGTACTTTATTAAACAACAATTACACACGGACAATTAATTACAAACACTTAGATAGACTGAGCGACGGAGACGTCTTCTCTCGTCGGCTGCAGTTAACGTCACTCTCGATTACGCAGTAGCAAAGGAACATGTTATGCTTGCTAGGCGACTGCCGCGCCACACATAATGTAACGGCGTTAGCTAAGGAGTTTGCATTGAACTTCCTACATTCGGCCATCATGACCGCTAAGGCGACCTCGCCTGAAGTTACAGAACAGTTAATTTTTATTTATTTTTTTAAACAAATCAATAGCTTATCACTACAACAACAAAACAATCACTAGCTTATGTATTTAAAAAAAAAGGAGCTTAACAATGAGCAGTACAGTTATACATTACCACAGGAAGAATAATATAATGCAAAACTTGAATACTGGAATAATGCTGCAATTAAGAAGTGCTAAAATAAAGAAAAGAAAATGAATTATAATAATTAAATTTTAAAGTCATTCGAAGGGTAAAGGGAAAAAAAGGTTTCTCAATATAGTCTTAAGTCCTTCGGTGAAGAAGAAAAAAATATTGAACACAGTTCAAGTTATGTGTTCGACAGTGCTGGTCCAAGGTTTCATGAACTCTGCGCAGGTGGAGGTTTTGGATGGACCGTCGAAGAAAGCACATTTTTCGACATTATATGTGTCATTGTTTTTCACTTTTGTGACTTTATAGGGTCCAAGGAATTTCCGCTTCAGTTTTAATCCAGGACCAAATTGGGTTCGTTTGATTGCAACTAGATCATGCACCTGGAATTGTGGAGCTTGCCTGCGTCGAAGGTTGTACGTTCGGCGATTTTCTTCTTGAACCTTTGAGATCTGTTGTTTAGCATCTTTACGAAGGTCGTCGCGGTGTTGTTCAAATGCAGCTTTTACCTCGTCGTTGATGAGTTCGAGAATTTTTAAGTCGTGTTCAGATTTCATTTTTGTGCTAAAAAGGAGTTCAAATGGAGTGGTGTTTATACTCCTTTGGAATGTCGAGTTTATGATTTGCTGTAAGGCGGGTACATGGGAATACCATTTTTCTGGATTGCCAACAGACAATTTGGAAAGAACAGCTATAATGGTAGTATTCTGGTGTTCAACCTGGCCATTAGATCTCGGTAGGCCTGCTGTGATGGAGATATGAACAATGTTTTGTTTGGCGCAGTATTCTTCAAAAGCGGTTGAGGTGAAAGCTGGTCCTCTGTCCGATATGATACGCGATGGATTTCCGAAGACCGATCTTTGATTTTCTAACCGATTGATTACTTCTGCGGCGTCCGTTGATTTAGTTGGATAAAACCATGTAAACTTTGTAAAGGCATCTATTACCACGAAAATATGTTTATAACGCTTGGAAGTGGTGGCAAGAGGTCCTAAATGGTCGACATGGTAGGTATGTAGAGGTGTATCGTCTTTGTCAATCGGGTGTAGCAGTCCGTCTTGCTTTCCACGTTTACGGTTGTTGAGAATACATGTAACACAATTTTGGATGCACTGTTTAATTTTGTCTTTTAAGTGTGGAATGAAATAGTCCTTGTTTAGGATCTCTTCTGTGCGGACAACAGCGAAATGACCACGTTCATGTGCTGCTTTGATGATGTTGGCTTGCATGCTCTCGGGAACTACCAGGAGGTCTTTGCCATTCACTGTTTTATACAGAAGATCATTTTTCACGATGTAGTTGTCATGAGCTGCGGTTTGAAGAAGCGTTTTTATCGCTGTGATATGTTCATCAGTCTGCTGTGCTTTAAGTAACTGAATATGAACACTGTTCTGAATGGTCATGCAACAGGGATTACGACTAAGTGCGTCGACATGAGCCATTTTTGAGCCGTTGCGATGTTCTATAGTAAAGTTAAAGTCCTGAAGGTATAAGGCCCATCTAGCGATACGAGTGTTGAGATCTTTTTTATTTAAGGTTTTGACGAAGGCATCACAGTCCGTGATAATTTTGAAGTGAGTACCTAAAACGTAAATCCGAAACTTCTTTAGGGCTTCAACAACGGCAAGGACTTCCAGCTCAAAACTTGTATACTTTCGTTCACTATCAGAAGTCTTTTTGGACATATAAAATACAGGATGAAAAGAGTTATCTTGCATGGATTTTTGCATTAGGACTGCCCCCAAGCCATCTATTGACGCGTCAGAGTGAATTTCAGTGGGAGAGTTCTGATTAAAAATACTTAAAACAGGTTGTTGTGAAAGTAAATATTTTAATTTTTCAAATGCGGCTTTTTGTTCAGCCTGGAATTGAAAGGGGGTGTCCTTACGCAAAAGGTCGCTAAGAGGTTTTGCTATGGCAGAATATGAAGGAATAAACTTTCTGAAATATCCGGTGAGACCTAAAAATCGGCGTACATCTTTAATATTTTTCAAATCCGGATAATTTAGGACAGCTTTAGTTTTCGAGGGGGAAGGAGACAGTTTACCGTCTTCTACTACATGGCCTAAAAATTCTATTTTAGTGTGTAAAAACTGGCATTTGCGGAAATTTATGTCTAATCCATAATCACGGGCTACATCAAGGACAATTTTTAAGCGTTCGAGAGCCTCAGACTCACTAGTAGCTGGGATGACATCATCCATGTACGGGAGTACAATGCCCTTAGCAATAAGTTCACGAAAAACGGCGTTTATATAACGCATAAAGGTAGATGGACATGTACTAAGGCCAAACGGCATAAATCGGAAGAGATATTGGCCTTTGTGTGTCACAAAACTAGTATAAGGACGGCTTTTTTTGTTTACGGGAACGTGGAAAAATGCATTTCGTAAATCGAGTGTAGAAAATATTGTGGCATTTTGAAGACTATCTAAAATGTCTTCGATCAACGGAAGGGGAAAGTGATCTTTGACTATTTTGCGATTTAATCGTCTGTAATCTATGCATACTCTAGGCTTTCCGTCTTTTTTTGTTACAACTAACACTTGGCTTGCGTAGGGAGATGAACATGGCTCAATAATTCCATTTTTGACCCATTCGTCAATTTGTGCATCTACTATATCACGCTCAGCAAATGGCAAACGTCGGGGTGCGTGGAAAATTGGCTCGTCGTCAGTGAGCACGATGTCAAGTTCAACGTTAGCAGTTTTCGTTTTATTGGGTGCATAAGCCAACAACAGCTTCTCAACGTCAGCGCGTGTATGACTGGTGACATTCGGGCCGATGTCAAAGATGGGAGAATCGTCAGAAATTGACATAATAGAATTTTGAGGTTCTACAGGATCAGATGCCGTTGGAAGTTTTGAAAATATTACGCCGGCAGGGGATATGGTTAAATTTGCTTGCTGTATTATGTCACAGCCAATTATGAGGTCATAATTTGTGCAAGCATTCGGTACAACAGAAATAGTGACCGGAAAAATTTGGTCGTCAATAGTAACATCACAGTCAAAAGTACCAATGACGTTTGTTCGCGAAAAACCGAAACCCGTCAATACTTTAGTGTTATTCAATAATGGTGGAGAACCTATTTGTACCCATGCAGAATGTCGAAGCAACGTCAAATTGCTACCTGTGTCCACTAATCCGGGGAATTTATTGTCAAAAATAATAACTTCCTTACACATGTTTACAGAAGGAAATTCACGTACGGTATTTACTTTTGCTGGTGAAATAGAACTATCGTTTCGAATAGCTCGGACACATTCAGTCGACTTGTGACCAAAAAGATTGCATGCTAGGCACTTCGGGCCTCGAGAGCGATTAGGACACCATTTAGACTTGTGTCCGACGTCATTGCAGTTAAAACAACGTTGCAGGGTGTTAGCTGTGTCAGAAACATTAAATTTTGAGGGTTTTCGTTGTTGGTTTGGTTGTTCTGTACTGCGGTTTGAGCTGTCAGGTGAGTGACGAAAATTCGACGAATTTGATCTATTAGCTCGCATGTTATTAACAAAAGTTTCGTAAGTTCTTAATTTTGTCTTAAATTCGGAAAATGATGTTGTCCCATAAAGGATAATTTTGTCTGAGCGGGAAACTTCAATACCGTTTATGACGTACTGAATAACAGAACACTCGTCAATAGCGCAATCGCATCTATTTGCCAATTCGCGCATGGAATTAAAATATTGAGTAAATGTTTCGTTAGGGCGCATTTTTCTTTTTTCAAGCTGCCGATGAATTTCTATTGACGTGACTGTGTCTGAAAACTCGTTAATTAACGCAGATTTAAACGTATCGTATGCATTTAGATTTCTTTGCGACGACAGAAATGACTTCGCGGAACCGGTAATCAATCTTTTTGCAAACACTAATTTTTGTTGATCACTTATGCAAGGGAATAATTGGAAATTTTCCTCCAAGTCTATAAAAAAACTTTTAATTGAATACAAATCATCTCCTGAAAACTTTCTACTATTTGCAGATATATCTCTTAAAAGATACCAGAATTGATTAGTCATATCTGAAACTGCGCTGGGGCCTAGAATGGGGAACTGTGCATTACTCGATTGGGTAAGGTAAACAGAGCTTGGGTTTTGCATCGCAGGAACACTGTTTATATCAGAGGCACCATTAGGGGAAAATTGACCTACATTCGTGCTACTCGCTTCTGCCGATGTGTTAATAAGTGGATGGTCATGTTCTAAATCAGAGAGATAACTGGTGTCGAGAGAATTTTGAAAGTCTTGCAAATTTGTTAGGGCATTAAAAATGCTGTTGCAAATATCTTTTTCGTTTGCATTTGATTCCAAATGTAATAAATTTGCCACGGAAATAAACTCATTTAAGGAGAAATCTTTTAATATCTGTTCTTTATGTTTTTCTAGATCTAATTCGATTGGGAAGGAAGAGAAATTACGTATTTTGGTACGGGAAGAACGATCAAATTCTTTAAAACCAAGTATGGTGTTTAATGCTTTAACAGTTTGAGTTTTGCCAAATTTCAATGAGTTTGCTATTAAATGTATGTCTCCTAGTTTTAACGACATTTTGAAAAAGAATACAGTTTCTGAATGTAAATAAAAACTAGAGAAATTCTGCACAATTGTTTAAAAGGATAATAACGATCTAAATTAAAAGAAAAATCTAGCCTACTTGAAATGGGGAGCAGTCCAGCAGTTAATCCACACCTCAAACCATGTATTTAAATTCGTCAAATTGCATTCGTCAATAAGAGAGCTTCTGAAGCTTATCGTCTATTAGGGAATACACTGGCTTGTTGATGTCTAGAGGAATTCTCTGGAGTGTGAGAGGACGGTCGAGCCCCCAAAATATGGGGAAAAGGCTACGACCATATTAACAAACAAGGTACTTTATTAAACAACAATTACACACGGACAATTAATTACAAACACTTAGATAGACTGAGCGACGGAGACGTCTTCTCTCGTCGGCTGCAGTTAACGTCTCTCTCGATTACGCAGTAGCAAAGGAACATGTTATGCTTGCTAGGCGACTGCCGCGCCACACATAATGTAACGGCGTTAGCTAAGGAGTTTGCATTGAACTTCCTACACAGTTATGGATCCGATTGATTATGTAAGTCCAGTTATTGAAAGTTATTAAATTAAATTGAGTTCGAGAATCTGAAAAAAATGTAAATACTTTAGAAGCCTTTGAATTTCCGAAATTACACGTCTTAGCTATGGCATCTGGAAGAGATGAGAGTCCTGATGATGGATCGTGGGTGCTGGAATTTCACGACCGTTGCAGAAAAGACGCCTGCAGACACAGCAAACAGAAAGAAAAACATTGAAAAACAAGAAATAAATACAATATACAACGATATATCAAGATATTGGTAGAAACCGACCGTTTGTTAGGACCGTTCTGGATTTCTGTTGTGAGTGAAACCATCTGGAATAGTAGTGTTTTCGAAAGAAAATTAAAGGAAAGAAAAACCAAAACCTTTTGGTCGTGAAAATACAATTTTTTAAATGCAGTATTTCTCTCGAACTGTTGGAAATCAAAAGAACAGCTTTCTAGAATTTTTGATGGACACAGACGCTACATCATACTTTTGTGGAGAAAGATTTTGGTTTCACAACTTCAGGTTCCTCCCCCCTATTAAAGCACTTGTTGCCGATAAGAAGTGCTAAGTTAAATATTCTGGTGATATTTTACTACATGTGTTGAGACACGAAAGGACTGTAAAAATTACTTTAAAAATGTCTTTTATGTTCTAGATAGGAGATGCAATTTAATTAATAATCCAAAAATTAATTTAGCGGGATTTAAAGTGATCTAGAAAAATAAAAAAAAATGTGTTTACAATTCTAGAAATGAATATTTTTCCGCTGTATCCCGTAAGGAAATGTTTTATTTGTTATCAGGTAATCCTATGTTTGAACATAAAGTGTACACCAGTATAAATCAGGGTCTTTTGCTCATAAAAGATTGTGTCATTTAAATGTGTCAGAGATTAACAAATTTCAATATTATTGTTTAAATAATGAGTTAAAGTAACTACGTAAAAGGGTTAGAAACTATCTTGGAGATAATCAATGTCGAAAATGTATAGCTTGTAATACAATCAAGTTAAGTTGAGTGCCGCTATTGTCGGATTATGCATATATGAGGCAGCCAGAATCTGCTTTAGTTCACAAGGATATTTGGACTTCTGTGAACTTGTTAAAAGGAAGTAAATATTTTTTATCGATTATCGATGGTTACTCCAGAAAAAAGATACATTTTGAATCAAGAATAAAAGATCGGTATTTGATTGCCGGAAAAAAGCATCTATCTAATGTAGAAAGGGAACTAGGCTAAAAGCTAAAATGCGTACAGACCGATACTGGTTTAGAATTCTGGCCTAATAAATTTGAAATTTTCCTAAAAATTTGCTTATTCGTACTGAATTATACAGGGCATTTAATTATTCTAATTTTTTCAGTACCCTGTATAAGAGGATGACACTATCCTTCTATAGATAGTCCTGTTCATGTCTCAGTGTTGCTGCTTCTGTTGAGCGAATCTTCGCCGGGATAATGATGAAACCAGGATTTGTTCAGCGGTGTATTTTTAGTTATTTTGTGTAAGGCTGTATATTTATTTGGACTATAAATAATAACGTTTATGTGATATACCTGGCGGATTTATTTATGGGACAATATATTCGTGCTGATATTTCTACATTTAGACCAGCACATTTAAATAAACACAAAACCGATTTTATAAACAAGATGTATACACCAAAAAGAAGTGCCCTAAATGTGCATCCTAAATTGAATAATTAAATATTTTCCGGCTACTAGTATTTATGTACTGCTTTTATTTTGTCTGACTCTGCGAAATCGCGAAATATTTTTCTTATTTTTGCAGGTGTAAAAGGTTGATCTACAGAAATGCAAGCAGTATATGATGAGGTTAAATACTGCTTTTGTTAAATTATATAAGAACTCTAAAAAAAAAATCTTGCACTATTTATTTTCAGTAGATATAAACATTGTAGTTTAATATAACGTGTAATTTCACGCTTATATATTTATAAATAATAAAAAGCTCGCAATAACTCTAATATGTATTCCTTTTTTTGTGGTTCCAACTTTTTTCATTAGTTAAATCTTAAATGTATTAACGGGAAAAATGGGTTGTCAATTTCCTAAAGTATTTAAATAAAAATATTAATAGCGAAATTTGAATAACTATAAATACAACATGAAGCTTAACACGGATCTTTTTCTGTGTGTAATAAGAAGAGCCGAGGCGATGCTAAAAACAATAATTAAAGAATGCTCACCATAGATACTTTCGTAAAACTCTTATTAAAAAAATGTTACTTAATTTCATAAGCCTTAACAATTTTTAATAAAAATAATTTTTTTTTATGAAAAGCAGACAGTTTTTATTTTAGTAATTATGTATGATTTGTAAAACAGTTCTAAATATTTCGACGATGCACGTTCCGCTGGATTAGTTTTTATTAAAAAAAAGACTTTTATCATTATCTGTGTTGCATTTTATTTTTATTAAACATCATTTTTCTTCAATAAACAACGAAAAGAAGCTCTGAAGAAACAGACAATAAAAGCGCTGAAAGTGTTCTTTTGGGAAAATTAATCCAATGATAGACATTAAAAAGATTAAGATGGTACGATGTCATGGATAAGTAATTAACTCATTGATCTTGATTATTTTCCTAAATTCTAAGGTAATCTTCAAAACAGTAGCTGATTGAATGTAATTGTGTAAAAAAAATTAAAAAAAAAAAACCTTCATACCTGCATTTGAAAGAAAAAATAAGAGCTTTCAGGACCTAGCACGATTTTCATAATATCATACAAAATGTATATGATTTTGTATATATTTTCGTATATAGATTTGTATATTGATAAAAATTCCGCTTGGCTGGGTTCTAATTTCCGTTTTTCTTTGTTATTTGAATGCATTTGGATTATTATATATGATGAAATATAAAAGTTGTCATATGTATAAAATTATTCACATTCCAAACACAATTATTTTATATGATGAAATATAAGAGTTGTCATATGTATAAAATTACTCACATTCCAAACACAATTATTAATGTTTTTAGGATTTTACTATTTATATTTAAAGCTGTATTTTCGCATTTATAGTTGAAATCGGTAAGTCCCTCTGTCCAATGTGGTCATAGCATTTTATAAACAAGATTTAGTTTTCATTGTGTTTTTGGAACTTGATTATTATGTGTTTATTTTCAGTATTCCTGCTTGTTTAAATACGAGTGTGACTGTATGTTTTGTGCTACAGCAAGTGTACACGAGAAGCATCTACCAACGGGGATGGTGTCCTGGGTGGAGGACTTTTTAGGGGATTCTAACGCTTATTCACGCTACATATGGAGAAAACCCCCAAAACTCCTCACCGTTAGATCGACAGCCGCACAGTACACTGCAAAAAAAGTCTGTCAAATTTACAGAAAAAAACTGTCAGCCAGGACGCCAGTTTATTTCCGTATATTTAACAGAAATGTTCTGTAATTTTTTACAGATTCTCCGTTTATTTTACAGAAAATTTCTGTGTGTTTTACAGAAGTCTTCCATAATTTTTACAGATTCTCTGTTTATTTTACAGAAAACTTCTGTGTGCTTTACAGAATTCTTCTGTAGTTTTTTACAGATTCTCCGTTTATTTTACAAAAATCTTCTGTATGTTTTACAGAAGTCTTCCGTAATTTTTACATATTCTCTTTATTTTACAGAAAACGTCTGTGTGTTTTACAGAAGCCTTCTGTAGTTTCTTACAGATTCTCCGTTTATTTTACAGAAATCTTCTGTATGTTTTACAGAAGTCTCCCGTAATTTTTTACAGATTCTCTGTTTATTTTACTTAAATCTTCTGTATGTTTTACAGAAGTCTTCCATAATTTTTTACAGATTCTCCATCAATCTTACAGAAATCCTCTGTGTGTTTTACAGAAGTCCTCTGTAATTTTTTACAGATTCTGCATCAATTTAACGTTCTTTGGAGGTTCACAATAATGTTAATTCAATAGCCTCAATTCAATTCTGTAAACTTCTAACAGTGTCTGTTTTAAGAGATGACCAGTCTTCGGAGGTGACCGTTAGTAGAGGTTTTAATGTATATACATATATGCATCTTATTTTTCAGAAATAGTTTTTAGGAGTTTAAAATTACTCTTGCATGATATATCTAAGCTTAGATTTGTGTAATACCCATTAATCATCAAAGATATACGTCAGGAAAAATTGTGAAAAATTAGATTTATTTTAAGAAAAAAAATACAGTAATTATAAAGTATTTACAAAGTACAAACAGAGGAATATTTACAAATTTATTGTTTATAATTTTATAGATTTGCTCTCCAGTATTCATGGGTATTTCTTAATATATAATTAGTGGTCAATTAGCTCATATGCCGACATTTTATTAAGTAAATTGAGAATTTTCATATTAACGGCCTCACGTTTTTTCACATCAGGATTCTTCTTGCATCCTCTGTTAGGATTTATTCCCAGCAAACACCTAGAAACAAAATAATTTACTTCAGTGAATTAAACACATTTTAAAAATCACATTTTACTTTTGACTCATCTATAAACTGAAATTTGTTAGCACAAGCTAGGAGCATAATAATTTTACTTTCGAGCAGCACTTATTGTAATTCCCCCTCGACAAGCACGTAGCCAGGGAAGGGGAGGCTAGAGGAGCTACACCCACCGAAAGTTCAAATATGTATGTTTATATACAGGGACGGATTTAGGGAAACAGGCTCTGCAGCCCCGCGTCCTCTACAAGAGAGGGGCACCCAAGGGGCCCCATTACCACAATCCACCCAGTATTCTAGGGAAGGCTTATATTCTAGGGAAGGCTTATATTCTAGGGAAGACGCTTATTCTAGAGAAGGCTTATTTCAGTATTTCAGACACTCCAGTACTAAAATACAAAAAGTTCCAGTGTATTTTAAAAATGATCACTATGCCGCGCCTATGTCGGAGGGTGGGGGGCTCTTTCTTGCACCTTTCGTAGGACCCCATGATACCTATGTTTAACTTATGGTATTTGAATATTTGAGCCTCCCCGAATAAAAATCCTGACCATGGGCCTGCCCTTTCAAATTAAAATGTCAAAATTACCATCTTGTTTTAAAATAGAAGACTGTATGCATCATTGCTATTGAACATTCGAAATAAAAATGCATGATAAAATATTTTTACTACATTTAACAATATGCTTAATTTTCGTCAAATCTTTTTGAAAAAATAATGAATAAGAAAAAGGAATCAAATTTTCAACTTTTTAAAAGCGGAAAGCTCAAATTTTTAAGAGTTTCTCTCTTTTTAAATGCAAAACTTTTATAAAGAACTGCTTACCGATCGATCAGTTCTGCGCTAATTTTTAATAACTTTCTTACATATTTCAACTTCGAAAAGTATTGAATAAAAAATTGCTATTTATGTTTAGTGTTCCTGATTCAGGATATTGGCCACTGACTACACTTATGATTCGAGATTTTGAAATTTAAAACGTTGATGATCAGACTGTATAATAAGCAAAATATTAAAAAAATACTTTTATAACTAGGCACTGATATGAAATGGTTTTAAAATTTATGCATTAAAATAAATAAACAATTTATCTTGCACAAAGCCTCACCATAGCACAGTGGTTATATCACTGAAAATGGAAGACGGCCGAAGCGTGAAGGTCCCGGGTTCGGGTTCCATCTCACATCCGTCGACCTAACCGTTCGGTGTTTCTCCGAAACTTAGGGTAAATACGGTTTAGGACCCCTTACAAAGACCCCCACTGAGGGTAACTCCCTTGTTTTGTCATTCGGACGAGGATGTAAAAGTGGACTTCGAGCCAAGCACACAAATCCGATATACATGTTCACAACAGCAGCAGCTAGTCACTATAGTGCAAGCGGGTTGCACAGATGTGTGCTTCGAATGCATATACACAAGTTCATATACGCAATATGTATTCAGTTATCACGAGCAGGCACGTATTCAGGAAACATTTTGGGAGAGGGGGGGAGGAGTCCAAACCGTAAAAAAAGCAGAATTTTTCACAAAAAGACTATCATTATAGTGACGAAAATTAAAATTTCAGGCAGGGGGGGGGTGTCCGAACTCCCAGGACCCCCCCCCTGTTTCCCCTCTCCTCGTTAAATACGCCGTATGAGTTTGCAGATAGTTTTGGGAATATGTGCGTAGATAGCTTTTTCTTTTATCTGACTATGGTTGTTAGTAAACTGAAATTGTATTTATTTAAAAGAAACAGGGTTTGAGGGGGTGGAATCCCCCTCACAGAGTAAATGTTAACTTAAAATATAGTGAATAAGAATTATAAAAAAATCTATACATCCCTGTTTAAGAATCTAAAAAATGAATACATAATATTTAAATAAAATATTAATGCCATTGAAAATTTCACAAAGTTATGACAAAGACTGCCAATAATGACCAATACTAAAGCTGTTCCGATCACCAGAAGCCAAAACTACCACGTTTACTCACGTAATAGTCGCACTTTTTTGCCAATTTTTCATGTTGAAAGTCCAGGTGCGACTATTATGCGGGTAAAATCTACTATATAATATTGTAACTCTGAAGAGCTTTTTTTTCTGCTTCAAAACGGGGGTGCGACTATTACGCGAGTAAACATGGTATTCTGCATCAAATGACGATAAACATTGTAAAGAGTTTTAAATCTCCCTGATTTAGAAGAGATTTTTTGCAGAATTCCCTGACTTTTCCAGACATAAAATTTCCCAAATCCCTGAATTCCAAGTCCCTCCTGAATATACAAAAAACTAGAAAATTCCCACTGTAAAATTACTTCAAATCAAAATCTAGCTGTTTATCTCATACAAATGAAATATTACTTTTAAAACTGAAGAAAATTATTATTGTTTTTGATAATGACATAATTTGTAGAAAAAAGAAAATCACAATGTTATGAAGCTAGAAATATTTCTTTGATAAAATATACTACTCGACATTAAAATTGCTGCCATGTGTGTAGCATTTCACCTTCTCGGTGTTGCTATTTTAATTACCAGTTGTGTATTAATAAAATAAAAAAAAACAGTTATATGGTATATACATATAAATTTCGCACTTTTTAAAATATTGCTATGTGGTTTGATTTATTTATATGTTTACAAAATGGTAGTTAAAAGTGTTTCATTAACTTTGAAAAAAAGTGTATAACTATGCTTCTTTGATTCATTTTTACTAGGATTAAGAAATAACAGTATGCAATATGCAAAAAGAATTGCAAAGTGTGTACAAATTTAAAACTACATAACAAATATTACAAGGAAATTCTAAATAATTTGTAGATACAATTCTTCTGTTCTTTTATACGTTAAAAGGTGAAATATATCATTTCTTTAATTTGGTTTACCTCATAAACTTGATTGAGATATATCCATTGATTTAAATTATTGATGGCACGTACGCGTTATGAAACTTTATGATACTCCTACAAAATCAGAATTCTTATTGTAAGTATAGAAGATAGAAATTTATAAGTCTGGGAAGAGTATATATTATATTTGATGTGAAATCCCCGAGAGCACACATGCAGGGGCGGGGGTATCGGGATATATCCCCCCCCAAAATTTTTGGATTAGTGATTAAATTCCGTCTATTTATACACATATCACTTCATATCCCCCCCCCCCCGAAAAAAAAAAATTTCCTGGCTACGCGCCTGCACACATACACACTAAAAACATCATAAATTGTTCAGTGTTACACGACTATTCAAGTACAAACACTGAAAATAAACAATATATTTATCACAGTGCCAGGATGTTAAAGTTCAGCGATATTTTTTCACTTACTGGAGCACTGCAAACAAAATGATTGCGAACAAAAACACTCATTCCAAAATATTTAACATATCCATAACTGTATAATAAGAAATGCTAACTACAGTTCTAGGACCAATTAGCAAGTACAATGAATATAAACAAACACTATAATAAGGAAATAACTTATGAGAAACAGTTTATGAGTAGTACTTAACTTGTTACATGAAGTTGCTATTGTTCATTTCCCCCAAAACCAAGAACAATTGCGATACGTAGTTGTTGTGAACAAGTATATCAGATTTGCGTGGTTAGCTCGAAGACCGCTTATAAATCCTCGTCAGAAGGACAACACAAACAAGGAAACCCCCCCGAAGCTCACTCACCAAACGTAACGAATTTAATCCAGTCATAAGTACACACTTAAAGAAACCTAATCTGTAAAAATTAGTTGCTATCTCCTCAAATTAAAGCTAAAATTAATTAATAAAAAATGAGTATGAGCCGACAGAATAGAGCCTCTATCGCTACTTGGAGCTTTCTATTTTCTTTTATAAATGCTTTTACATAAAGATGCTTATTTAGTAAGCATTTTAAGTAAGCACAGGTCAGGATTCATCTACAGCAATGATTCACTGCGCGCAGAATATATGGTGGGAAAAAAATCAGGCCGGTAACTGGTTCCGTTTTGGAGAGGGGGGGGGGTGGAGGAAGTTGGCCAAAAATATTTTTTAAACATAAAATCTATGCATGCATAGGAGGTTAAACGTAGCTTTTTAGCGAAATAAGAATTGAAATAAACAATGGTATTAAAACAATAATTTTAAAAAATTGTAAGGTAATTTTACTGGAGGGGAGGGGTTCACCCTATAATTCCCTCCCCCACCCCTTTGATTTAACCCTGAAAGAAATATATTATTAAGTTGTTTCATTAACACAATGTCAGAAAACTGTTGCACTTAATTTTTTCCGAATTCCTCAGTTTTTTCGGGATGTTCAATATGTAATAGCTATAACAATCTATTGTTTTTACTTAAAATCGGCATTGTAGTGTAGGAATGTGTCACAGCATTTTGTGATTGAATCTCACTTTCTACTTGCTTCGATCCTCTATGTTCCAGGGTTCGTCTAGAAGGATTTCTAAATTAAAACCTGACTGTTCAGTTTAAAAATTCGATCGTCTTTTAACAACGAATCCTTTATAAAGACATTTACATCATTTACGAACGCCTGCGTTAATGTCTTAATGATTTCCTTTGACCGAGAGTTTTTCAGCAAAACAAATTTTGTAACTTTCCTGCTCACAATCTTATTCTTTTTTAAAAATCTGTACTGCCATCCTTTAGATGCGCGGAATTTCAGTCCTAATTCGAATGCCTTTTCTGAAGCCCAAGTTTGTAAATCACAATCATGTACATTTTTCTGTAATTTTCTTGCGTGTTAGAAGTGTTAAAACGTATATATTTTAATTTGATTTAGTTTATATTTATAATCGCTATTCTTCTGAATTTGCTTTTCCCACACATATATAACTGAGTTTTATTTGTAACAAATTTAAAATAATTTTGAACACTCTGTAAACTGAACACACTGTATCCCGCTAGTATTTTACTGCAGTCTCCTTATCTTTTCAAGAAATAAATTGCTTATTTTGCAATGTCCCCACTGGACATGAAGTCAATGCTTTCGTTTTCTAAACTAGAAAATATAGGATCTTCAGGGGTATCGAGTAATAAGCATTGCTCATTGGCTACCAAATCTGTTGCATTTACTTTCTGATAATTTTGCAAGCTTTCAACAATTTGATTTTGCAGACTTTTTCTTCGTCTGTGCATGGAGACAATGTCATATTTTTCGAAGAAAATTCCGCGTAAAGCATAAAAACAACATTAAGTATATTTGCTCCATAGTATCATCATGTGGATAAAAAGAATAGAATTAAAATAAATGCCTCACTTATACGTAAACTGAATTTGCAGCTTGCAATGTATTAATACAAATAAAAAGAAATTACTTTCTTCAGGGACTTTCAGAACTAAAATAAAAATATTATAGGACTTCAGTTTAACTAGTAGAACACGAGATTAAGCTACTTAAAAACCCAGTTACGTTGAAATATAACACGGTATAGCAAACACTGATTTATAAATATTTCGAGTACGTACTCGGGTGAGCGTTTCAACTTTTCGACCAATTATCCCTGTCGCCAAATACTAGCTAAAGGGTTACAATTGATTCGATTTTAACTAATTTTTAACCTTTAATTTCTCAAATTCTATGAGGAGAGAGCAGCTAATTTTCACGCAGTACGTTCCTTTTAGTGTGTACTTGAGATTGTGTGAAATTCGTTCCATTTGGTGAGTGAGCTTTGGGCAGGTTTCCTTGAAAGTGGGGAACCCTCCGTGGGGGTCTTTCGAAGGGGTCCTAATCCGTATTTACGCTAACTTCCGGAGAAAACCACGGAAAACTCTGAACGGTTAACGGTCGACGGTCGCGCGATAGGACCCGAACACGGGACTTTCACACTTCGCCCGTCTACTATTTCCAGTGACAAAATTCACAGGTGATCTTTTTTCGTTTCTTTTTGTAGGTAAAAAGTCTGGAATTCACAATCAAGTTCCATAACTGTTCTATTTCCCGTCATTCAACGCCAAGGACGGATTAAAAGGGAAGACAGAGGGGAGACTGCCCTCCCCCCCCAAAAAAAGAATTCAACCTTTTTGGAAAAATTTTCTACAAAAGAAACCATTTTCCCCCTCCCCTCAATGTTACATGCCACTTTTTACCAAAGAAGGCCGATATTGTTGCTTACAATGAGAGTAAATGCCATTTTAAATGCCCATTTTATGGAAATAAGAATTCTTACATTTTTTCATGTAACTCCTTTTTATCTTGTGGTGGGGGTTTCCCTCCAGTTAAATATTACTGTATTAACAATTAATTAATAGTAATCAATCTAATTAATTAGCTTATTGCTTTATATCTCGCTAATTACTTATTGATTTAACATTGTGTCAATTAATTAATCTAATAAATTACGCGGCGTCAACATTATCGACAAACACTAAAGTACTTTAAAATGTTCTAAGTCCAAACGAGCCGGGTTACGCCAAAATCCGTACATAACATCAAACACTCACCTGAACCTACGTATGCAGTTGTAACTAAATATACCGTCGCTTTTCTCCAGCTCCAGCTAACGACACGTAGTACAATGTCTTGCTGTTTTAATTGCGCCGGATGCGAAATGAGCCTCAAGGTTGAGCAATGACGTCTTCGTCTAGTACGCATGCGCGGGTGAAGATAAAACCGAAAAAAACTGTTTTTTCTTACGAACAGACTAATTCTGTAAATAATACGAGTAATTTCTGTACGTTTTACAGACTTTTTTTGCAGTGTACATGCTTTGTTTTCTATTTAAATAAACGGTTTAAAAAATAAGGTAATATTCACTTTAAAAAATATACTTGCCTAAAAAAAGGAGAGAAAACAGACAAATAATTATACATATTTATAAATGGTTAAAACTTGAACCTAACGCAATTATACTGTTGTAGAGTCATTAATTGCAACAAAAATTTGTCGAAATATAACTGCCGTGTGTCAGTCAATCGATTTCTTTAACATGCGAAAGTAGCAGTTTCCTTCACTAATAAAACGATAGCATCTTAAAACGTTTTGTATTATAGCAGTTTTTTAAATTGATCACCCTGTATCTTACTCTTTACTGAAACTTTCATGTTTTGACAATATTTCATAGATTTGAAGATTCTTCGGATTGGAGCATTACCAAAATTTGATGAACGCAAATATGAAACAAATGAGCGTGTTACACTTTACAGCAAATACTGGGTACAGTTTCTGAAATTCATTAAAAATCTCCTTCGAAACTAATATATTCATCATTAGCCAAACCAATCAGAAATCTTTCAATGTCCTTTCGTGTATTAGTCCATTGTTTCAAATTAGCTGCCCTTTTAGAAAAGAAATATATCAAATAAGAATGTTACATAAGTGGATTTTTTAACCCACCATGTAAATTAACGCAATTAGACTGACTAATTTTAAGCAATTTGAATAATAATAATAATAATAATAATATATGTATATATATGAGAGGGAGAGAGAATTATACTATAAAAAGGTTATCCAATCGCAGATATTAACCGAAAGGAATATTTTATTGATTAATCAAAACAATTAATAAAATAATCAGCACAGCCCTAATTATTACTATAAAACAACCTAGATCTTTGAAATTGCAAATAAAAATTTAATATTACAATATTTTCAGCTTTTTTTCTACTCAAGATTCATCATGCATAAACCGTCAACTGTTATTCTAGAAAAAATAATCTTAAACTATTAACTAGCAGCTATGATTTAATTATTTGATTTCTTTGATTCAGTATTTTAATACAGATAAAAAAATTCAACTCCATTTCTACAAAGCTATTAAGTTACCGTATACTTCGAAATTATGCACTAACTGAAAGACCGTATCCATGTATCCATTCGTATTTCTGCTAAAGAGGCATTATTTTTTCGTTAACCCCAGTTGAAAAGTTCGCTATTACTTCAGCACATTTTCCAAAAATGATTACTAATAAGTACACGAAGCCGACGTTTCTGACTCCACATTGCTATGTAACCTTCATGGTTCCCTCTACAGCCCCGCATGTTTCCACAAGAGTCTTGAATCACCCAGAACCGAGATGAATATAAACCGAGCATAATTTTTTTGAACAATTCAGTAGCACCTGAATTAATTTTGTGAGTAAATGAGAACTGTACATATTGAAAATGTAAAAGCATAAGTAATATTCTTACTGTTATTCAAAAATTCATGTAAAAGAAATAAATACAGATTTTTTTAAATTGCATTCAAAACGAGCTTTGTTCTCATTATGCAGTAGAAAAATGCCTCTCAAATAACATCAGATAAAAATACATGCTCCTCTAGTCAAAAATGATAAATGAAACTAGATGCTTTCTCCACGTCTTGTGTGACGTAGCCCGATTTGAACTTCACAGCCCCTTCTCACTTCCTGCAATTACAGGAATATTTCATCTCTTTTTTAAAATATGCATTTCAATCCATACTTTCCCATATCCAGCTGAAAGGTGGAAACGAATCTCAACTTGTACTTTTTTATTTGAATCACGTATGAAACAATTTCCGTATTTTAATGAGTGCCATTATTCCAGCAGACAAAAAAAAAATAAATAAATAAAAAAATGTGAAAAAGCTCTTAAAGAACATGCCTTTTCTACGTTTGGAAGAAACACACTCGAATGAAGGATGATATGAAAGGAAGCAGAATTCTCCCCCCCCCCTCCCCCCGAGAAGATTGGATTAAATATTTTCTTTTCTACGTCATCACGCAACAATACTCTTAAAAGAGAAAATATTTCTTATTCCAGGCGGCATACCAAACACCGAGTATAGTAGTTGGTTGACTACAAGGATTTGTAGCAGTTCGCAGTGGAGAAATAAATTTGGTGGAAGTTAGCTCCGTATTTGTTCTTGAAAACTGAGAGCATAAAAATAAACAGAAGAGTGTAGTTTTAGGCAATGTAAATCAGACTTAATAGCTTTGATTTTTTGAATTACATAGTTTTAAAATGCAGCGTGTCTTCTGTAACTTAGTGCTCTGGCTGACCAGGAAAAGAACAATATCGTACAGTTCATATCCCTGCAAGATATTTCTATGGATAGAAGCATAAAAAATTAAAATTCTGCAAATTAAAAGAAAAAAAATGTGCAATAGAATTGCTGTGCAATATTGCCTAAATCCTTTAGTTTAGAAAAAAGAAATTTTGGTCATTCATATTATTTGAATGCATTACCGGGAAAAATGATTCGAACGGTACAGTATGACAGTACATGCAGTACTGTCGAACGGAAAGGCAAATTTAAAAAGACATGTTTTCATAATTCAGTACTGCATTTATTTTAACGCAAATGGTACCAAGTGTTGAACAAATTAATATTTTTATTAAATCTTAATTATGCTGTTCTCAGACCCTGTGTATACACATAAAATTAAAATGAATGCACCAAACTTTTATTAGTTTGATCTGTAGAAGCTGTCAAGTTCTGATTCAATCTTGTGTACTAGTATAATTGATGGCTTAGTAGGATGTGTAGTAATGGCTTAAAATCAAGGCAGCCAGATTCAAATATTCTATAAGCTGATAATTTTGATAATAATGTACAATGCATTAAGTAATGAGTATCATAAAAATCTTAACAGGATTGATTGTTACTAGTGACGTGATACTTATTTAAATTTGGTAGCAATTAATATTGGGATCTTTGTGTTAATGATAATAACTATGAAAACTGTGATAATTTAAAAAAAAAGTTTCACTAATTTCACAAGTAATACTGTGAATGACAGGTCAAGAGAGATTTAGAATAGCAAACGAATAGAGGCGTGTTTTGCTAACACTAGAATTTAATACTTAATTAGGAAGTTTGATGATATTCGCTGTTCTCTTCGTGCATTGGGTTTTCTTTTGGACTTAGGGAATGTATCATGAGATCGAAATTTTGGAGTTATTTGTAGTGAAAAGAATGAGGTTGCTTAGTTTATCCTGGAATACCTCCGTTGAAAGATTGCGCTGTATCGGCTGTGCTGTCTCTCTGTGTTTCATAAACCTCCATAAACCTAGAACTTGTATAAGAGTGGCGCATTTATTGATTCGGGAGTAAGGCAGTTTTTGCGCCATAGGTTTACTGTAATTCGATGTATAAACGTTGTCAAATTTCAGCCAGGATAAGAAACGAATTATGTTTGAAAGGAATGTTTTAGCTAGTTATTCGTAATTCTCCGAGCACAGGAACCACGTTAGGCGCCTATGTTTTAAGTTTACTACTTGATCGTTTGTATTTTGAATGAAAAATTTTAAGAATTATATTTTAATAAAGTGGAGAATTTTAATTTATTGTATTTTCTGGTGATAATTCAATGTGTCTGGAATAAAAAGTCTACTTGTATTTTCGCCTTTCATCTTTTCATATTTAATACCTGGTTTGATTGGGAAGGTGGAGTGAAGAAGGAACACATTACACACACACACAAATGTGTATGTGTGTGTGTTGCGTAATATGTTAGGGAAAATTTGTTCGCGTTTCTGAAAAAATTGGGCTTTTAAAGGCAAAAATACTATTTTATTACTCCGATATGCTATAGATCGTTTATAATATATTATTTCCGTTCTTTTTCATAAAAATTTTCGTCCTAATCTACGCCTGACTAAGCCTCATGACTGGGATACATGTGTCATTGGCATCATTTTGCTTTTTATGCGCAAAACACGTCTTGTTCGCAACCAAAAAGGCGGGAAACTTAGACATAAGAGATGCGTCGTATCATAATGCTTTTCATTTAATATTTATGATGAGAGCGTTAATCAAAACATTCGGGCGCTTACTCTCTTATACAGGTGTATATATATTAAATGGCGTGAAACATTTATATATTTATAACGCTCTCATCATATATATTTTCATTTAATATATATTAGAGCGTTAATCACGACGTTCGCGCGCTTACTCTTCTTATACAGGCGTGTATATATATACAGGATGTCCAGTGCTAACGGTGCCCAATGGCTCTTTCTTTAACCGTTAATAAGAGACACGTAGTTCCAGTTGCAAAAGTGCTTTAAATTGTATAATCTATTATATCAGAAACAATCGAAGTCAGTAAATCAATTCCTATAAAAATTTCGAAATTTAAATTTTTATACTCTCCCCCGGTCCTACCAGTTATATTTAGAGAATTTTTCTTATACAATTTCATGCACAATAAAAGAAAAATAGTATTACAATTTCTGTTAGAGTAGCATTTGCTCAATAGTAGATTCAATCGGCTGCAATATAAATATGCAACCGTGTAGAAAACTGTTCCTATACTCGGTGCTACACATCTGCATGATATACATATACGATTGCTAAGGTGCCCAACGAGCTAACGGTGCCTACTACGAACTAACGGTGCCCAATGGCTCTTTCTTTAACCGTTAATAAGAGACACATAGTTCCAGTTGCAAAAATGCTTTAAATTACATAATCTATTATATCAGAAACAATCGAAGTCAATAAATAAATTCCTATAAAAATTACCGAATTTAATTTTTTATACGGTCCCCCGGTCCTATCAGTTATATTTAGAAAATTTTTCTTTATGCAATTCGATGCACAACAAAAAAAATTTCGTCCTTCTACGACCAAAATTTACCGGGTTATAAAGTAGCAAATATTTTGACTTAAGTCACTTTTCCACGTTCAAAAATTCCCGTTACGGTAAACCGTTAAGGGACCATATAAATATTGAAATTTTAAATTATAGGCTTTGATTTCTTCATTTTCTGGAACAGAAGCAAAACTAATTTTAGAATACTAATTCTTAAGCAGAAGGTTATAGTCATGCACAATAAAAGAAAAATAGTATTACAATTTCTGTTAGAGTAGCATTTGCTCAATAGTAGATTCAATCGTCTGCAATATAAATATGCAACCGTGTAGAAAACTGTTCCTATACTCGGTGCTACACATCTGCATGATATACATATACGATTTAGTAAGTTTGACCCCGGATAGATTTTTATAGAGCCTGACTATAACCTTCTGCTTAGAGATTAGTATTCTAAAATTAGTTTTCCTTCTTTCTCCGTATTATGCCAAAAAATGAAATCAAAGCCTATAATTTAAAATTTCAATATTTATAGGGTCCCTTAACGGTTTACCCTAACGGGACATTTTTAAACGTGGAAAATTGACTTAAGTCAAAATATTTGCTGCTTTATAACTCGGTAAATTTTGGTCGTAGAAGAACGATTTTTTTTTTCTCTTCAAATTGTATAAAGAAAAAATTTCTAAATATAACTGATAAGACCTGGGGACCATATAAAAAATTAAATTCCGTAATTTTTATAGGGATTGGTTTATTGACTTCGATTGTGTGCTTTTGATATAATAGATTATACAATTTAAAGCATTTTTGCAACTGGAACTATGTGTCTCTGATTAACGGTTTAGGCAATAGCCATTGGGCACCGTTAGCACTGGATACCCTGTATATATATATATATATATATATATATATATATACATTTACATATATATACATTTACATATACATATTACTCGCTTGAGTATCCGTTCATCACACGGTCATCACATGGGAATGCAGACTGTGAAAACAAATAACACTATATTATTACGATACCATACAATTAAAACTACAAACAGTTTTAATCTAATATACACGAAATACTTATAAAACACGGTATATTGTGCTTTGATCCATTTTTATCGTAGCAAATATCCTTGTCTGAAAATTCATTATATAATTTCAAAGACTTAACAGTCATTTGACACAACCAAAATTTACAGTATTTTCGCAAAATAAAATCAAAATTTTATGAATTATCAACGCTTATTGTTTGAGTTGCAAGTACTATCACAGTACCAAATTTCATATGCTTTCATCACAATCATATTTTCACCACAATGCCAAATTTCATTGCAAGCCAAAATTTGAATTATTGCCAAACTAAAACAGTTAAAGAATGAAATGCTCAGCATATTAATCCTTGTGATTTATTCCCAGCAAACCAAGGTCTTTTTAAGCGGAAGCTCCCACAAACGTACTAATAAAGTTCTGCATTTTCGAAATGCGCATTCCTCTCATCGACATTAAAAGTGTTTACGAAAACGTGCGGAATCTCTCTGGAAATGCGTTTGAGAAAACTTTTCGCATTTGAAAGTTTTCGTTTTGCTGTTAATAGCCCCTCTTATATCAATGATTCATTACTTTATAGAGAGGAAATCATATTTTGATGGGAAAGGTAAAACTGGGTAATTTTGGAAAAAACTATTTCAAATGAATGGGTATCGCAATTTTCCCTTCCCAACTCGTAATCGTTACATGAAAATGATATCATTACTTACGATACCTATTTTTGCCACTCAAATAATTAAATTTTTTATTCTCAGTCAAAAGACCTGAAAATAACGAAAAGTTAAAATTTAGGAACGAGTGGACTTTCAGATTTTTAAAGTAGAGTAAAAATTTCCCATTACCTTTTTACGTATTTTACAGAATTTCCATCTGATTGTTTCAACGATATAGATTTTTATGTCTCTTGGACAAACACACTGATATTCGTTTTTATTTATGAGATACAATACAGGAAGACCTTCCTATCCACATGAATAAGAATGAATGAATGAGAAAAAATAGGAAAATATGTCAATATTTATACCAACGAGCTATAGGAATAAGAATCTCGATATTGCTAGTTTTATATTCATTAGCCCCTTGCGTACCATGACGTACGTGTGTTTGTCATGAAATTTCCGTTCCCAACACCATGGCGTGCATATGTCCGTCATTATTCCATTTTCGTACATTCACTGTATTACACTAGACGTGAAAATTGTGTTTTGGTAATGTCAATGTAATAAAAGTTATTGAATTTTCAATCTTTATGCTAAAGTCAATGTGGTGCGCAATGAATTAAGACATGAAGTTATTATTTTTTGTAGATAATTAACTATTATATTTCGGTGCATAGATTCATAGAAGCATGAATTCAAAAGTGTTAAGCAATTTACATTAAAGTTAAAATCATTCTTTTACTATAGTATATATTACTAATATTTTACTATCCCATGGTGGATATGTTATTATTCTATTTACTAAATATAGCATTTACTGATTATTCATCATCTTAGAATAATGCAGAGTGTAACAAAACTAAGGGTTACAACGCAAAGAAGCGACAGAACTTATGAAACCAAACATATACACTGCAAAAAAAGTCTGTAAAACGTACAGAAATTACTCGTATTATTTACAGAATAAGTCTGTTCGTAAGAAAAAACAGTTTTTTTCGGTTTTATCTTCACCCGCGCATGCGTACTAGACGAAGACGTCATTGCTCAACCTTGAGGCTCATTTCGCATCCGGCGCAATTAAAACAGCAAGACATTGTACTACGTGTCGTTAGCTGGAGCTGGAGAAAAGCGACGGTATATTTAGTTACAGCTGCATACGTAGGTTCACGTGAGTGTTTGATGTTATGTACGGATTTTGGCGTAACCCGGCTCGTTTGGACTTAGAACATTTTTAAGTACTTTAGTGTTTGTCGATAATGTTGACGCCGCGTAATTAATTATATTAATTAATTGACAAAATGTTAAATCAATAAGTAATTAACGAGATATAAAGCAATAAGCTAATTAATTAGATTGATTACTATTAATTAATTGTTAATGCAGTAATATTTAACTGGAGGGAAACCCCCACCACAAGATAAAAAGGAGTTACATGAAAAAATGTAAGAATTCTTATTTCCATAAAATGGACATTTAAAATGGCATTTACTCTCATTGTAAGCAACAATATCGGCCTTCTTTGGTAAAAAGTGGCATGTAACATTGAGGGGAGGGGGAAAATGGTTTCTTTTGTAGAAAATTTTTCCAAAAATGTTGAATTCTTTTTTTGGGGGGGAGGGCAGTCTCCCCTCTGTCTTCCCTTTTAATCCGTCCTTGGCGTTGAATGACGGGAAATAGAACAGTTATGGAACTTGATTGTGAATTCCAGACTTTTTACCTACAAAAAGAAACGAAAAAAATCACCTGTGAATTTTGTCACTGGAAATAGTAGACGGGCGAAGTGTGAAAGTCCCGTGTTCGGGTCCTATCGCGCGACCGTCGACCGTTAACCGTTCAGAGTTTTTCGTGGTTTTCTCCGGAAGTTAGCGTAAATACGGATTAGGACCCCTTCGAAAGACCCCCACGGAGGGCTCCCCACTTTCAAGGAAACCTTCCCAAAGCTCACTCACCAAATGGAACGAATTTCACACAATCTCAAGTACACACTAAAAGGAACGTACTGCGTGAAAATTAGCTGCTCTCTCCTCATAGAATTTGAGAAATTAAAGGTGAAAAAGTAGTTAAAATCGCATCAATTGTAACCCTTTAGCTAGAATTTGGCGACAGGGATAATTGGTCGTAAAGGTGAAACGCTCACCCGAGTACGTACTCGAAATATTTATAAATCAGTGTTTGCTATACCGTGTTATATTTCAACGTAACTTTGTTTTTAAGTAGCTTAATCTCGTGTTCTACTAATTAAACTGAAGTCCTATAATATTTTTATTTTAGTTCTGAAAGTCCCCGAAGAAAGTAATTTCTTTTAATTTGTATTAACACATTGCAAGCTGCAAATTCAGTTTACGCATAAGTGAGGCATTTATTTTAATTCTATTCTTTTTATCCAAATGATGATACTATGGAGCAAATATACTTAATGTTGTTTTTATGCTTTACGCGGAATTTTCTTCGAAAAATTTGACATTGTCTCCATGCACAGACGAAGAAAAAGTCTGCAAAATCAAATTGTTGAAAGCTTGCAAAATTATCAGAAAGTAAATGCAACAGATTTGGTAGCAAATGAGCAATGCTTATTACTCGATACCCCTGAAGATCCTATATTTTCTAGTTTAGAGTCCAGTGAGGACATTGCAAAATAAGCAATTTATTTCTTGAAAAGATAAGGAGACTGCAGTAAAATACTAGCGGGATACAGTAGTGGCAAAATCCGGCAGTTTACAGAGTGTTCAAAATTATTTTAAATTTGTTACAAATAAAACTCAGTTATATCTGCGGGAAAAGCAAATTCAGAAGAATAGCGATTATAAATATAAACTAAATCAAATAAAAAATATACGTTTTAACACTTCTAACACGCAAGAAAATTACAGAAAAATGTACATGATTGTGATTTACAAACTTGGGCTTCAGAAAAGGCATTCGAATTAGGACTGAAATTCCGCGCATCTAAAGGATGGCAGTACAGATTTTTAAAAAAGAATAAGATTGTGAGCAGGAAAGTTACAAAATTTGTTTTGCTGAAAAACTCTCGGTCAAAGGAAATCATTAAGAAATTAACGCAGGCGTTCGTAAATGATGTAAATGTCTTTATAAAGGATTCGTTGTTAAAAGACGATCAAATTTTTATGCTGATCAGTCAGGTTTTAATTTAGAAATCCTTCTAGACGAACCCTGGGTGAACCCCTCCCCTCCAAAAAAATTACCTTACAATTTTTTTAAATTATTGTTTTAATACCATTGTTTATTTCAATTCTTATTTCGCTAAAAAGCTAAGCTTCTTCTAAAAAGCTACGTTTAACCTCCTATGCATGCATAGATTTTATGTTTAAAAATTATTTTTTAACCAATTTCCTCCACCCCCCCCCCTCTCCAAAACGAAACCAGTTACCGGCCTGTTTTTTTTCCCACCATATATTCTGCGCGCAGTGAATCATTGCTGTAGATGAATCCTGACCTGTGCTTACTTAAAATGCTTACTAAATAAGCATCTTTTTGTAAAAGCATTTATAAAAGAAAATAGAAAGCTCCAAGTAGCGATAGAGGCTCTATTCTGTCGGCTCATACTCATTTTTTATTAATTAATTTTAGCTTTAATTTGAGGAGATAGCAACTAATTTTTACAGATTAGGTTTCTTTAAGTGTGTACTTATGACTGGATTAAATTCGTTACGTTTGGTGAGTGAGCTTCGGGGAGGTTTCCTTGTTTGTGTTGTCCTTCTGACGAGGATTTATAAGCGGTCTTCGAGCTAACCACGCAAATCTGATATACTTGTTCACAACAACTACGTATCGCAATTGTTCTTGGTTTTGGGGGAAATGAACAATAGCAACTTCATGTAACAAGTTAAGTACTACTCATAAACTGTTTCTCATAAGTTATTTCCTTATTATAGTGTTTGTTTATATTAATTGCACTTGCTAATTGGTCCTAGAACTGTAGTTAGCATTTCTTATTATACAGTTATGGATATGTTAAATATTTTGGAATGAGTGTTTTTGTTCGCAATCATTTTGTTTGCAGTGCTCCAGTAAGTGAAAAAATATCGCTGAACTTTAACATCCTGGCACTGTGATAAATATATTGTTTATTTTCAGTGTTTGTACTTGAATAGTCGTGTAACACTGAACAATTTATGATGTTTTTAGTGTGTATGTGTGCAGGCGCGTAGCCAGGAAATTTTTTTTTTTCGGGGGGGGGGGGGATATGAAGTGATATGTGTATAAATAGACGGAATTTAATCACTAATCCAAAAATTTTGGGGGGGGATATATCCCGATACCCCCGCCCCTGGCTACGCCCCTGCATGTGTGCTCTCGGGGATTTCACATCAAATATAATATATACTCTTCCCAGACTTATAAATTTCTATCTTCTATACTTACAATAAGAATTCTGATTTTGTAGGAGAATCTTAAAGTTTCCTAACGCGTAGGTGCCATCAATAATTTAAATCAATGGATATATCTCAATCAAGTTTGTGAGGTAAACCAAATTAAAGAAATGATATATTTCACCTTTTAACGTATAAAAGAACAGAAGAATTGTATCTACAAATTATTTATGATTTCCTTGTAATATTTGTTATGTAGTTTTAAATTTGTACACACTTTGCAATTCTTTTTGCATATTGCATACTATTATTTCTTAATCGTAGTAAAAATGAATCAAAGAAGCATCGTTATACACTTTTTTTCAAAGTTAATGAAACACTTTTAACTACCATTTTGTAAACATATAAATAAATCAAACCACATAGCAATATTTTAAAAAGTGTGAAATTTATATTTATATACCATATAACTGTTTTTTTTATTTTATTAATACACAACTGGTAATTAAAATAGCAACACCAAGAAGGTGAAATGCTACACACATGGCAGCAATTTTAATGTCGAGTAGTATATTTTATCAAAGAAATATTTCTAGCTTCATAACATTGTGATTTTCTTTTTTCTACAAATTATGTCATTATCAAAAACAATAATAATTTTCTTCAGTTTTAAAAGTAATATTTCATTTGTATGAGATAAACAGCTAGATTTTGATTTGAAGTAATTTTACAGTGGGAATTTTCTAGTTTTTTGTATATTCAGGGGAGACTTGAAATTCAGGGATTTGGGAAATTTTATGTCTGGAAAAGTCAGGGAATTCTGCAAAAAATCTCTTCTAAATCAGGGAGATTTAAAACTCTTTACAATGTTTATCGTCATTTGATGCAGAATACCGTGTTTACTCGCGTAATAGTCGCACCCCCGTTTTGAAGCAGAAAAAAAAGCTCTTCAGAGTTACAATATTATATAGTAGATTTTACCCGCATAATAGTCGCACCTGTACTTTCAACATGAAAAATTGGCAAAAAAGTGCGACTATTACGTGAGTAAACGTGGTAGTTTTGGCTTCTGGTGATCGGAACAGCTTTAGTATTGGTCATTATTGGCAGTCTTTGTCATAACTTTGTGAAATTTTCAATGGCATTAATATTTTATTTAAATATTATGTATTCATTTTTTAGATTCTTAAACAGGGATGTATAGATTTTTTTATAATTCTTATTCACTATATTTTAAGTTAACATTTACTCTGTGAGGGGGATTCCACCCCCTCAAACCCTGTTTCTTTCTGTTAAATAAATACAATTTCAGTTTACTAAAAACCATAGTCAGATAAAAGAAAAAGCTATCTACGCACATATTCCCAAAACTATCTGCAAACTCATACGGCGTATTTAACGAGGAGAGGGGAAACAGGAGGGGGGGTCCTGGGAGTTCGGACACCCCCCCCTGCCTGAAATTTTAATTTTCGTCACTATAATGATAGTCTTTTTGTGAAAAATTCTGCTTTTATTACGGTTTGGACTCCCCCCCCCCTCTCCCAAAATGTTTCCTGAATACGTGCCTGCTCGTGATAACTGAATACATATTGCGTACATGAACTTGTGTATATGCATTCGAAGCACACATCTGTGCAACCCGCTTGCACTATATTGACTAGCTGCTGCTGTTGTGAACATGTATATCGGATTTGTGTGCTCGGCTCGAAGTCCACTTGTAAATCCTCGTCCGAATGACAAAACAAGGGAGTTACCCTCAGTGGGGGTCTTTGTAAGGGGTCCTAACCCGTATTTACCCTAAGTTTCGGAGAAACACCGAACGGTTAGGTCGACGGATGTGCGATTGAACCCGAACCCGGGACCTTCACGCTTCGGCCGTCTTCCATTTTCAGTGATATAACCACTGTGCCATGGTGAGGCTTTGTGCAAGATAAATTGTTTATTTATTTTAATGCATAAATTTTAAAACCATTTCATATCAGTGCCTAGTTATAAAAGTATTTTTTTAATATTTTGCTTATTATACAGTCTGATCATCAACGTTTTAAATTTCAAAATCTCGAATCATAAGTGTAGTCAGTGGCCAATATCCTGAATCAGGAACACTAAACATAAATAGCAATTTTTTATTCAATACTTTTCGAAGTTGAAATATGTAAGAAAGTTATTAAAAATTAGCGCAGATCTGATCGCTCTGTAAGCAGTTCTTTATAAAAGTTTTGCATTTAAAAAGAGAGAAACTCTTAAAAATTTTAGCTTCCCGCTTTTAAAAAGTTGAAAATTTGATTCCTTTTTGTTATTCATTATTTTTTCAAAAAGATTTGACGAAAATTAAGCATATTGTTAAATGTAGTAAAAATATTTTATCATGCATTTTTCTTTTGAATGTTCAATAGCAGTGATGCATACAGTCTACTATTTTAAAACAAGATGGTAATTTTGACATTTTAATTTGGAAGGGCAGGCCCATGGTCAGGATTTTTATTCGGGGAGGCTCAAATATTCAAATACCATAAGTTAAACATAGCTATCATGGGGTCCTACGAAAGGTGCAAGAAAGAGCCCCCCACCCTCCGACATAGTCGCGGCATAGTGATCATTTTTAAAATACACTGGAACTTTTTGTATTTTAGTACTGAAGTGTCTGAAATACTGAAATAAGCCTTCTCTAGAATAAGCGTCTTCCCTAGAATATAAGCCTTCCCTAGAATATAAGCCTTCCCTAGAATACTGGGTGGATTGTGGTAATGGGGCCCCTTGGGTGCCCCTCTCTTGTAGAGGACGCGGGGCTGCAGAGCCTGTTTCCCTAAATCCGTCCCTGTATATAAACATACATATTTGAACTTTCGGTGGGTGTAGCTCCTTTAGCCTCCCCTTCCCTGGCTACGTGCTTGTCGAGGGGGAATTACAATAAGTGCTGCTCGAAAGTAAAATTATTATGCTCCTAGCTTGTGCTAACAAATTTCAGTTTATAGATGAGTCAAAAGTAAAATGTGATTTTTAAAATGTGTTTAATTCACTGAAGTAAATTATTTTGTTTCTAGGTGTTTACTTGGAATAAATCCTAACAGAGGATGCAAGAAGAATCCTGATGTGAAAAACGTGAGGCCGTTAATATGAAAATTCTCAATTTACTTAATAAAATGTCGGCATATGAGCTAATTGACCACTAATTATATATTAAGAAATACCCATGAATACTGGAGAGCAAATCTATAAAATTATAAACAATAAACTTTGTAAATATTCCTCTGTTTGTACTTTGTAAATACTTTATAATTACTGTATTTTTTTTCTTAAAATAAATCTAATTTTTCACAATTTTTCCTGACGTATATCTTTGATGATTAATGGGTATTACACAAATCTAAGCATAGATATATCATGCAAGAGTAATTTTAAACTCCTAAAAACTATTTCTGAAAAATAAGATGCATACATGTATATACATTAAAACCTCTACTAACGGTCACCTCCGAAGACTGATCATCTCTTAAAACAGACACTGTTAGAAGTTTACAGAATTGAATTGAGGCTATTGAATTAACATTATTGTGAACCTCCAAAGAACGTAAAATTGATGCAGAATCTGTAAAAAATTACAGAGGACTTCTGTAAAACACACAGAGGATTTCTGTAAGGTTGATGAAGAATCTGTAAAAAATTACGGAAGACTTCTGTAAAACATACAGAAGATTTAAGTAAAATAAACAGAGAATCTGTAAAAAATTACGGGAGACTTCTGTAAAACATACAGAAGATTTCTGTAAAATAAACGGAGAATCTGTAAGAAACTACAGAAGACTTCTGTAAAACACACAGACGTTTTCTGTAAAATAAAGAGAATATATAAAAATTACGGAAGACTTCTGTAAAACATACAGAAGATTTTTGTAAAATAAACTGAGAATCTGTAAAAAACTACAGAAGAATTCTGTAAAGCACACAGAAATTTTCTGTAAAATAAACGGAGAATCTGTAAAAAATTACAGAACATTTCTGTTAAATATACGGAAATAAACTGGCGTCCTGGCTGACAGTTTTTTTCTGTAAATTTGACAGACTTTTTTTTGCAGTGTAGACATCATATCAACTAATTTCCATTTAAATGTTTTTATTGAATTTTGATATTGACGTCGAAATTAAAATGTTTAATTCATAATTTTATGTAACCGCTGAAAAAAATCAACTAATGGGTGGATAAGAAGCAAAATTTCATGAGCTCACAATCAGATTAATAATTACTTATTTCTTTGTAGTTTCAGTACCTTTTAAGCTTACTTGTGTAACAGACATGCAATAACTAAAAATTTTACTATCATAAAGTTATGATTTTCGCATAAAGCAGTTCCTGAAAATATTATTATTTGTGAGAAAATATATCTCTAAATAACCACACTGCAAAAAAAAGTCTGTCAGCCAGGACGCCAGTTTATTTCCGTATATTTAACAGAAATGTTCTGTAATTTTTTTACAGATTATCCGTTTATTTTACAGAAATCTCCTGTATGTTTTACAGAAATCTTCCGTAATTTTTTACAGATTCTCTGTTTCTTTTACAGGAATCTTCTGTGTGTTTTACAGAAGTCTTCCGTAATTTTTTACAGATTCTCCATCTATCTTACAGAAATCTTCTGTGTATTTTACAGAAGTCCTCTGTAATTTTTTGCAGATTCTCCATCTATCTTACAGAAATCTTCTGTGTATTTTACAGAAGTCCTCTGTAATTTTTTACAGATTCTTCATCAATTTTACAGAAATATTTTCTGTGTTTTACAGAAGTCTTCCGTAATTTTTTACAGAGTCTCTGTTTCTTTTACAGAAATCTATGCGTTTTACCGATTTCTTCTGTATTTTTAAAAATTTTTTCAGATTCTCCGTTTATTTTATAGCAATGTTTTGTATTTTTTTTTTTTTTAGATACTCAAGAAATCTGTAATTTTTCCAGATTCCCCGTGTTTTGTCGACGGTATATTTCTGTCAATGTAGCAGACTTTAACCATTTTTTTACAGCTTGATTTAAGGAATTTACAGAAAAAACCAGTTTATTTATGAAATATATTTTGTATTTATAACAACTTTCTTTTGTTTTTAATAATTAAATACCTTACTTAAAATTACTTAAAAAATTACTTACTTACAATTACTTAAAAAATTCAGTAATTTTATGATATAGTACTAGCTTCTTTCGACGACCTTGGCCCTGTTAAGTGGTAAAACAATTCTGCTACGAAATGTTAATGAAAATAAATTCATGAGTATGTTTTGAAATCATAGATGACATTAATTATTTTCAATCAATTCCATCCAAGGGCATACTTTAAAATTAAGTAACTGTACAAAATAAAATATTAATGTTGAAAAAGAAAGATTTATAAGAACGATTGCTATCAATCAAGTAAAACAGTAATCAAAGAAGCTGATTTCAAATTAATCAATGCATTTCAAAGCACGAAAATTTATACACAAATGAATGGATCAGGGGTGGGAATGTAGATGTTCCAAGCATATAGTTTAAAGTTTATTTTTTAATGCTTTCAAAATAATTTCTTGATATTATGTATCAAGTATCCATCAATTTACATGTTCATGGGTAGGGAAGCGTATCAGTTTGTCATGTCAATTGTCCCTAAATAAATGGTTGGGGTATTTGCAGTAAATGAAGTTAGTGGAAGTATTTACTGTAACGTTTATTTTTTAGGTGATTGTAGCGCGTCATTGTAGTTAAAAGAATATATATGTTTGCTTCTAAACTATTGATTAATGTAGTGATGGCTTCGTTCAAGTAAATACTACATATATAGAGTGAAACCTCTGAAAAACAGCTACGTTTGGTCCCATAAAATAATGGCCATTATATGAGACAGCCGTTCTTTGGAGGTTCACAATAATGTTAATTCAATAGTCTCAATTCAATTATGCAAACTTCTAACAGTGTCTGTTTTAAGAGATGACCAGTCTTCGGAGGTGACCGTTAGTAGAGGTTTTAATGTATATACATATATGCATCTTATTTTTCAGAAATAGTTTTTAGGAGTTTAAAATTATTCTTGCATGATATATCTATGCTTAGATTTTTGTAATATCCATTAATAATCAAAGAAATACGTCAAGAAAAATTGTGAAAAATTAGATTTATTTTAAGAAAAAAATACAGTATTTATAAAGTACAAACAAAGGAATATTTACAAAGTTTATTGTTCATAATTTTATAGATTTGCTTCCCAGTATTCATGGGTATTTCTTTATATATAATTAGTGGCCAATTAGCTCATATGTCGAAAGTTTATTAAGTAAATTGAGAATTTTCATATTAACGGCCTCACGTTTTTTCACATCAGGATTCTTCTTGCATCGTCTGTTAGGATTTATTCCCAGCAAAAACCTAGAAACAAAATAATTTACTTCAGTTAATTAAACACATTTTAAAAATCACATTTTACTTTTGACTCATCTATAAACTGAAATTTGTTAGCACAAGCTAGGAGCATAATAATTTTACTTTCCAGCAGCACTTATTGTAATTCCCCCTCGACAAGCACGTAGCCACGGAAGGGGAGGCTTGAGGAACTACACCCTCCCCCGAAAAATCAAATATGTATATTTATATAAAGGTTTGTATTTAGGGAAACAGGCTCTGCAGCCCCGCGTCCTCTACTAGAGAGGGGCACCAAGGGGCCCCATTACCACAATCCACCCAGTATTCTAGGGAAGGCTTATATTCTAGGGAAGACCCTTATTCTAGAGAAGGCTTATTTCAGTATTTCAGACACTCCAGTACTAAAATACAAAAAGTTTCAGTATATTTTAAAAATGATCACTATGCCTTGCCTATGTCGGAGGGTGGGGGGCTCTTTCTTGCACCTTTCATAAGACCCCATGATACCTATGTTTAAGTTATGGTATTTGAATATTTGAGCATCCCCGAATAAAAATCCTGACCATGGGCCTGCCCTTACAAATTAAAATGTCAAAATTACCATCTTGTTTTAAAATAGAAGACTGTATGCATCATTGCTATTGAACATACGAAATAAATTTACATTATAAAATATTTTTACTACATTTAACAATATGCTTAATTTTCGTCAAATCTTTTTGAAAAAATAATGAATAAGAAAAAAGAATCAAATTTTCAAATTTTTAAAAGGGGAAAGCTCAAGGTTTTAAGCATTCCTCTCTTTTTAAATGTAAAACTTTTATAAAGAACTGCTTACAGAGCGATCAGATCTGCGCTAATTTTTAATTACTTTCTTACATATCAAGTATTGAATAAAAAATTTCTATCTATGTTTAGTGTTCCTGATTCAGGATATTGGCCACTGACTACACTTATGATTCGAGATTTTGAAATTTAAAACGTTGATGATCAGACTGTATAATAAGCAAAATATTAAAAAAATACTTTTATAACTAGACAGTGATATGAAATGGATTTAAAATGTATGCTTTAAAATAAATAAACAATTTATCTTGCACAAAGCCTCACCATGGCACAGTGGTTATATCACTGAAAATGGAAGACGGCCGAAGTGTGAAGGTCCCGGGTTCGGGTTCCATCGCACATCCGTCGACCTAACTAATCGGTGGTTTTCTCCGAAACTTAGGGTAAATACGGGTTAGGACCCCTTACAAAGACCCCCACAGAGGGTAACTCCCTTGTTTTGTCATTCGGACGATTATTTACAAGCGGACTTCGAGCCAAGCACACAAATCCGATATACATGTTCAGAACAGCAGCAGGTAGTCACTATAGCGCAAGCGCGTTGCACAGATGTGTGCTTCGAATGCATATACACGTGTTCATATACGCAATATGTACTCAGTTATCACGAGCAGGCACGTATTCAGGAAACATTTTGGGAGGAGGGGGAGTCCAAAACGTAAAAAAGCAGAATTTTTTACAAAAAGACTATCATTATAGTGACAAAAATCAAAATTTAAGGGGGGTGGGGGGTCCTGAGATTTCGGACCTTCCCCACTCCCTCTCCTCGTTAAATACGTCATATGAGTTTGCAGATAGTTTTGGATTATGTGCGCAGATAGCTTTTTCTTTTATCTGACTATGGTTCTTAGTAAACTGAAATTGTATTTATTTAAAAGAAAGAAACGGGGTTTGAGGATGTGGAACACCCCTCATAGAGTAAATGTTAACTTAAAATATAGTGAATAAGAATTATAAAAAAATCTATACATCCCTGTTTAAGAATTTAAAAAATGAATACATAATATTTAAGGCGCCTGCCTACTGTCGGGGGGGATTTTTCTTAATAATTAAAAAATTGCTAATTTATGTGCATTATATAATAGAATACAGTTAAAAACTGCGAATAACATGAAAAAATATGCAAATTTTAAAATATTTTGATATTTAGGCTCAAAATATGCATAAAATTTGCGAAAAAAAGCACTTTACCAAAACATTGTAAGTCAAATTTAAATAAAGATATTTTTATTCTGTAAATTTTATTTTGATTATTGAAAGGTTCTTAAGGGATTGAAC
>JAWZYV010013369.1:0-126540 GCA_038373885.1 Cheiracanthium punctorium
CCGCAAATATTACTTCTGCAGAAAGTATAAGGTACTATTTTAGAAGAAAATGTAAAACGATCCTTAGTAAAACGTTTTAAGGGATATTTTTTTTCGAAAATTTTAAAATGGCAATTTTATAGAAAGCTTAAAATATTTTTAAAAGAAATGTGGAAATTTAAATAAACTTTCTCTGAATATATTCGACATAGGATTTTTAATTTCATAATTTTATATATTCATTTAGAAGGTAGTGGATATACACACACCTTTTAATTGGAGGATTATCTGGGATTCATCAAGTTAGCTTTTTTTAAGTTACTTTTTTAACAATCTTTTCTTTAAAATAAACTCAAAAAAGGAAAAAAAAAACTAAGAAAGAAGTAATGAAAGAAAAGAAACAGAAATGAAGAAAGAAAAAGAAAGGCAAAGGTAATATATTTTATTTTTTGCCGTATTTTGAAATTATGAACACAATAAAAGATTGAAATTAGTTACAAAAATTAAGGATGAAATGCGCACATTCCGAGTACACATCATGTGTGTAAAACAAATCAGAATAGTTAATACTCTGTTCAGGAACATTACAATTTTTTAAACACTAGTTTAATATGACTTATTTCTCCGTTCACAAGCTACTTAGATAATAATAGCACAGTGCTATAGCTTTTCCTTTCAAATTTAAAATACTTCTTTTTAATATCTCTTCAGTAACAGTGGTTTTACAAACTCATGATATAAACCATTCATTACAAGATTTTCCTTCTAGGGAAAAAAATTCTCCGGCATTTCCATAACAATAAGTGCTAATTATATTAATGGAAAGCTTCTGGTTAACATATGCAAGTCAAATATGATAGCAGAATAAAAAAAAAAAAATATTTTTTATCATATATTCCGCACAGAAGATAACATCAAAAGAAGCATTAAAATAACAAATGATGCTTCTTGTTTATAATATAATGAATAAATAATGAACGTTGCCAAATATTTGTAGTGAACATAATCTTCATAGTAAATCTAATTTAATATAAAAAATACCCTATATAGTATATATAAGGTATGATCACGTTGATTGTTGTACTTTGTTCAGTATTATATTCGCCTATGTATCTGTCAAGGAAAATGTACTAAAATTGTTGATTTCCGATATATATATGAGGGATATTCGGAAACTAAGGTCCGTTTACTTATAAAACATAAAACATTACAGATTTTTTCAAAACACTTTAATACAGGAAGAACATTTCTGGATTTGGAGCCCCTTCTTTTGATTGGGGGACCGGGGCAGATGCACCGCTTGCCCCCTTAATCAGTCTCTGGAGACACAGCAAAGGTACAGCCAGGCACAGTCGGCGGGCTGATCGATTGTTTTAAACAAGTAGCACTGTACTTAGCACACTGCAACAATACCAATGCAAATGGCGTCGTTTGACGAGCAAGGTATGCCGGGAGTTGGTGCGCATGCGCATTTCAATGTTTGCGCGACATTCGATTAGCTACGACGATTCGGACCTTAGTTTCCGAATATCCCTCGTATATATATATATTTATATTTATATTCCATCATAATTGAACATGATGCACAAAAATGCAAAACAAATAAATTATGCCTTTTGATATGAAATTATTGCATCCATGGAAAAAAAATGTAACGTCTCCGAAACAAGATGACTCGTTAAGAAATTTATATGACATTTTTATGAAATACATATTAGTATTACATGTACGGATACTTATTGATGTAATGAACTTCCAGAAAAAAAAAACATATTTAAGTTTTGTTACGTTATGCAACATTTTATACGGAATTACAGAAATTACTGTTGATGCAAAGTTGAAAAAATGTATCCAGTCGATTTGACTTATTCTTTAGTAAATGATGCGGGAGCCTTTTTAATTTATTACTTATATGAGTAGTCAGTTCAAACAACCAGACATAACTTGAAAGGATAATGTTTATTTCAGAAACTTGTGCTTGGAGATTTTGAGATCAAAATTGCCACCACATTTTCGCCCATTCTTATAAAAAAACATTTTGAACCAGAATGCTCTAAAAGTTTTCCATTGGATTCTGGTTGGTACTCCAGAACACTCATTGAAGTGGTTTTACCTCATTCGCCTCAAGCCAGGATTTTGTGGAGATAGAGGTATACATAGCTGTATTGATTTGTTAAAATATTCACTCGTCTGAGGTAATCAAACTAGCACCCCACACCAAATTATCGTCAGTATGTAATGGTATAGTTCGGAATTAACTTTTCTTATCAAGAAAGAAACGATTTTTACGATAATATGAATTAAACCACAATATATCGTGTTAATAATTTTTACTGCTTATTAAATAAAAAGTATTTCTTATATCATTGTATTTCTTATTTTATATTCATCATTTTATACAAATCTTCCTTTTTTATGTATCTGCATTTAAGCGATATCTCTAATTTTCATTCTCCATAATTACCTTAAACATTTTACCTCTTAATTAAGTAAATCATTTTTTGCAAGACTAATTATTTATTTTTCTATTCTTAAACACATACAGTAAACGTTTTTCTGTCTTTCAAGTATTATGAGTAAAGAAGGAAAATAGCTAGGTTATTTAGGTCAAGTATCGTTAATTTGGGGTTTAATGTTTTAGTTTTGAATATTGCTGTGATGAAAATATAAATAAAAGAGGAGATTCTTAAAATATGTATATGTACTTGGATTCATAATACGCTATTTAATTAATATTATAATGATTCACTTTTTCACTTCATAACTGCTGGGTTTCATTGGAGAATTGAAAGTACAATGCGGAAGTTACACATGAGTACATGAAATTTTATGATTTCCTCATTTACCCTGCGTTAAAAATTTATTTTTCTGAAGCTTTTCATTGTTATTGGCTGGAAAACTATTTTGATTTTTTTCTAAACAATTTTCCCCATGGGAATTCCGCTTTGAGATTAAACCTAGGCATTTCGATCATCATGAACGGTCGAATTAGATAAGTTTAAAGTCTCAAAGATCTCACGAGTTGTTATTCACCGAATATATTTATTGTACTTTCATCAACTACAACTGGTCTTCCAGAATATAGTTAGTCTTCAGCATAAAAAACTGCTGGACCGAAATTTTGCATATCAGTTTTGGCAGTGGCGTTCTGTCAATACATCTTTTCAAAATACATCGGATTTTTTTTTTTTTTCATGCTTGAACAGCATTTTTACCTTTCCGATTATAAAAAAGTAAATATACCGAAAATGCTGCTTTTCACTTTCCATATTTGAAAGAGTACCAACCAAAAACTACTGTGTAAAACCAATCAAACTTTTTCACATGTAAGCCGGTTGTAAAATTATGTAATGATTATGCATCTTAAGTGTGAAATTATCAGTGAAATATATAATTAAGTCCTGTGTTGGGGAAAAAAAAGGAAATTACTTTCCGAACAACTCAATATATTCAAATGCCATTGTCAGTAATGCATACAATCATTATGCTTGATTATAATATGAAATTTATATAATAGATATTCTGCGTTAAAATTTAAAAGAGCTTTAAATAACAAACATAAATATAAATTTATGTTATTTAATATTTTTTTTTTACTTATTTTAACTGTTTAACACTAGCTTTATGCAAGTGCTTTTGTTAGAAATTGTACGCGATGTTTTTCCTTTTAAAAAATTTTCACCATGTTAGATCATACAGAAAAAAAAATCACTTGTGATGAGATTTTTTAAGGGCGGTCACTTGCTCATTAAGCATTCGACACTACAAAGGCCCGAAATAGGGGCCATTTTACAATGGGAGAATCCAGCGAGTGATCAGCGGTAGCCCCATGTCCAAGCCGGGATTCGAACCGGGACCCGAGCTGTGATAGAATGGTTCTTTACCCACTACAACGCCATGTTTATTTTCATTTTATATCGAAATTTAAATGCATCATACGACATTCAGATACACTGAAAATTGGTTAAGCAGTCTTTCATGCATATGAATAAAGCCTGTACCTATGAACCCTAGTAATCTCATGGTACATAAATGATGTTCAAAGTGATTTGGCATTTCGAACTGTTTGCTATGTCTTTTGCAGCTGTAGTAGAGACATTTCTGACAACTGGTATCGGGAAGTATTGTGGTTTAGTCTTTAAAAATTACACAATCTAGCAACTTTTAGAAGTTCTGAACACTCCTAAAAGTAGACCATTGTCGTGCTATTTCACGCAACCGCAATCTGAATTGGCAATAAATATGTGTGCTTTGATGACATTTGCCGTATTTTCTTTCTGGTTTTATGAAATTGGAAGTATATTCCAACGATTTTTAGATTATTCCATGGTATAATGTGATACATCATTAATATACAATTTACAGGCTTGCAGTTAATCTGAAATATTGAGTAAATGTTACGTAAAATTTCATGAAAATAGTGAAGCTTTGCAAACAAAGTACTGGCAGCTGTTCATTGTACGTTCTGTTTCACACATATCTTTCATGTTTTTATTTTCTATAAAAATGAAATCACTCGTTATTAACACGTTTTTACTAGCTTCACCTGTATGTATGTTTGTATGTTTGTATGCTTGTATGTTTGTAACCGACTCCTTTGAACTCGATGTTGACCCACTTTAAACGGTCAGATTTAATTTAAACTTTGTAGATATATCAAGGATCAATGACAATACAATAATTTGATAAGTTTATCCAATTATCCTGATTTTAACACGCTTTTATTTATTAGCTTCGCCTGCATGTATGTTTGTAACCGACACCTTTGAACTCAAATTTGGCACACTTAAAACGGTCAGATTTAATTTAAACTTTGTAAATTTATGAAGAACCTGTGACAATACAATAATTTTATAAGTTTATCTCATTATCCTGATCAGGATAGCCAGGATTAAATAATTTCCCCATTTCTTATCCTGATTGAAAGTAGAACACTTCCAAAGATTACAATCTTAAGAAAACCTTTTTTACTGTGACCGTGATCGTATAGTGGTTAGTACATTTCGTTGTGGCCGCAATAACCCAGGTTCGAATTCTGGGAACGACAATATTTTTATTTTTACAAAATATCGTGATCCATCACATTATGGAAGAGTTGAGTACAAGAACATGTTAAGGCCATTCTTTTTAGCACGTTTTTATTTTTTGATTAGAGACCTATTTTTCCTTTTTAGTGAGGAAGGTAGCATTTAACTGCAGGTTGATTAATACTTTGGTGCACAGCAGTGCCGGAGCAAGAAGGGGGGGGGGGTCTCAGGGGCTGCTCCCCCCCCCCGAAATGGGACACTTTACTTAGCTTACAATTTGATATTTAGCTTACAATTCAACTTTAGCTTTAAATTTGATACCCAGCCCATCCCGAAATAAAATCCTGGCTACGCCACTGGTGCACTTTGTACTTTCCAACTTAGTGTTCCTGAGTGTCTTATGAGAGATATCGAAAATTAAAAATAAATTTTAAATACATATAGTTTTACAAAAACTAAAAAACTCGCTTTTATAGCAAATCGAACTAAAAAGTGAAAAACAAAAATATAGTTTAAAAAACCAAAACACACGCTTTAGTGATAAATTGAACTAACTAAAAAGCGAAAAATAATTCTTAACACTAGAAGCGCCAGAGCAGTCATTTTGACTGTTTTCGCCATTTTATCTTGAATTCCTAAAAGACCCTTTACTTTAGGAAGTCATAATTTTTTGAATTCTCCTAAAAAACCTTGAAAATTATTGGCACTAAATATGCATTGAATGAAAATAAAATTAATGGAAATATTTTTATGTATACCTAGAAGCGCCACGAGCAGTCAAATTGACTGCTAGTGAAATTGAGTTTATTCATCGTACTCTATCACGCAGAAGAAATCTTATCATGAAGAAACATTTCCCTTACATATTCCTTTCATTCACTATTTCTCTAATCCATGAAATACTTGTCATTTTCCGCCCCCTTCCCCAGCCCCTCTCCAATTAAAAAAAAAAAAACCATTGTCCCGTAATCGTTTTCGAGATACCATGGAAAATCTAAGATTTATTTTTAAGTCAAACAGGAGTCAACATTTAGAAACTTATAAGTTTGCTATGTTTTCAGATATCTGGAACAAATTTATAGAAATCTGTGCTCTTTCTTATAAGCCAGGAGAAAATCTGGTGTTGGATGAACAACTATTTCCATCAAAAGTTTGGTGCAAGTTTATTCAATGTATGCTGAATAAACCAAATAAATTTGGTATAAAATTTTGGATGCTAATTGATGTTGATTCAAAGTTTATTGCAATGCTTTTCCATACCTTGGAAAGGATAACGCAAGAAATGAAAACAAAAGCCTTCCTGAAAATATAGTAATGCGCCTTCTGAGCGCTTATGTGAACACAGGTAGAAATATGACAGTGGGCAACTATTTTTCCTCGCTTTCATTAGCTAAAAAGCTTAAAATGAAGAATACAAGTTTTGTGGGGACAGTAAGAAGACATCGAAAAGAAATTCCGCATGAGATCAGGAAATCAAAAACTCAGTTTCACGAAACAGTTTTACTGAAAAATGGAGACACTACACTGACAGTGTATCAGGGTAAAAAGAATAAAAATGTCCTGCTTCTAAGTACCTTGCATACAGATGTAAATGTAGAGTCACAAACTGTGAAAAAACTTCCAGAAACAGAATTCTACAACAAAACCAAATGTGGAGTCGACATTATTGACCAAATGACACGTAAATATTCCGTGCAGGATACTTCCCGTAGATGGCCCGTGCATATTTTCTATAATATGCTGCATTTGGCAGGAACTAATGCCTGCATTATCTACTGAGAAATGAGTAGTAAATCTATAATAAGACATAACTTTCTTTTTCAATTGGCAGAAGAATTGAGAGCGAGTCACTTGAAAAAAAAGACAAGTGCACAACTGCCCTCAGAAATTTCGAACACTACTAACAAAAACTCTCAAAAAAGAGACGGCAGTGCCAAATTGGATTTTGTTAGAGCAACGAAACAAGTGATATGTGCCAGAAATGTTCAAATTTCACATGTGGTAAATCCACTTCCAGCATTGAAAAAATTCTAATATGTAAAAATTTGCGAATAGCATTAAAATGAGTTTTATTAAAAAGTAAGTAAAAATATTTTTTGTAGCATGTATTTTAACAAGAATCAACATTTTATTCTTTAAAAAAGCTTTTAAAAATACCATAAACTTTTTGTATTTAAATAAATGTACAAAATTCTTTGAGCAGTCAATTTGACTGCTGCTGGCGCTTCTAGGTAGAAAGAAAGTTCGGCGCTTCTAGTGTTATATTAAAAAAATACGTATCATTCATAATTCGGGTATTCGATATACTATTAATTATTAGGTCTATTAGTACACTAATATTTATGTGCCTACTGTTCGCTGTCGTAATAGTCTAATAATTGCAAACGTAAAAAATGGGATACTTAATTCACTTTTAATTCCTGGCATATGGTATGAAGAACTTGATTATATTTGAACAGACCTTCAAAAATGAAGAGGTTTTCCATTCGCCAGTATCTTTTTTCTTATGCAAGGAAAGTTTTTATTGAGAGAACCACTTTAATTGACTCTATTTTTATTCGAAAAGGGCTCTTTAGAGGCCGTTTCATATTAATTTTGTCGGGGTCTGATGATATTATCTTTAAGAAATACACAAATAAAACATGTTTCACCGACAACCCATGCAACGAATCCTTTACACACTGTATATTGTATCAAGTAAGACATTTGGATACATATGGCCAATTTGGCTTTGCGAAATAGTAGGGGAAGTTGGGGTACAGTAAAACAAAAATTACTATTTTTTTTCTCTTCAAAAATTTGCATGTACAAAAGTAATGTTAATGGACACTTTCAACCTACTCTTCTCCATCTAAATGAATTTTGAGTTTTTATATTGCTTTTTCATATTTAAAAAATTACAAAATGTAAATGTCTGTCAGTGTTTTTTTACCCCAAATACCGGGTTTCAATGAAACACTTAATAACACTTCGCAAACACTCAAATAATATGATTCAAAATTTAAATTTCATCATATATGTTTTATAATAAACATTAGTGTGTCATAAATATGAAATTTAAATGGAAAAAACAAATTTAATTAAACTGTTATGGCTTAAGATGAGAACATAATACTTTCATTAGAGGTTAGACCATAGTTTTTCATTTTATAATGAATTTACTAAAATCAAATTCAAAAATTAGCATTTCTGCTTTCATTTCTTTACTACTTGAAGAAAAAATCTGGAGTGACTCCACTCGACTTTCCGAAGACTTACGATTAAGATCATTACCAAGCATTTAAATAAATTTTAATCGATGAATAATTCAAACATATATATCAAATTGAAACTCAATCGAATGTACCATTTAAACGCTAGCGCATTTTTAAGAATTTCCCCACTATAGGCCACAATGCAAAAGACATCTTTGTCGTAGCCCTGTAGAAAAACTATAAGTCCTATATACACCAAAATCAATACCGGTCTTGTGACGCTGGTTTATAACATATATGTCCAATTTGAGCTCAATCGAATGATCCGTTTAGGAGCTATTGTGTCCACTCACATACACACAGACACACATACACACACACATACACGCACACATACATACATACATCTCGTAAAAACAGCATAAATGAATTCAGAAGACCTCAAAACGCGTAAATACACCAAAATCTCGAACTCGAATTTTTTCATGATTACAATACTTTCCTTACATGGTACATGTTCGGAAAGTAAAAAGGGGCGAGCGTTTTGATACAGTGTGAATTTCTCCAGCAATGTGTCTTCCAAGGACACAGAAATTTAAAGCTTGGACACAGCCGTTTGACGTACAGAACTTCGCATTCCGTTTCATTTATTACATACCCAACAGAGTACATTTCTTTACATTTAAGTTCGCCTTCCTTGATTAAAACATAATTCTTTAGAGTGATATTGCTGGTGTCATACATTTTGTGGGAGAATAGCTCATAATCTGTACTGTTTGTATTGTTAATTGAAAGACAATCTCAATTGTCATCATCTTCAGAGTCTGAAGAAGATAGAGTACAATTTAAAAGCAATTCCTTACTCACTTTATATGCTCTATGGATATCTATATCTAAATATTTAATAGCAATATCATTTTAACTGAATGCATTCACCCGAGTTACAATGAAGCATGTTTCATTAAACCTTACCTACGAATGTCATTGTACTCCAAATTGAGGCTACAAACTAAATGAATGTTTACTAATTCCTAATATTTCTTTTTTAATTCTGGTTATTAAAGTATGAAGAGCACACCATAGTGATCACAATATTTGAAAAATAAATAATTATACATATGAAAACAAGGAGGTAAAACAAATTACTTTTAGTAGCAAAATTTACTATCAATGGTGAAAATCCAATAATTTTCTGTACCTCTTGTTGTAAAAATACGCTTGTCTCCAAATCACAACAGTAACTGTAACATGTATTTGTATGATAGGTGTGCGAGTTTAAACTTTCTGTGACAAACCTACTAATTTTAGATAACATGTTTCATTGTACCCCAACTTCCCCTACCATATTGATGCTGTTATGTTTTGTTTGTGCATATTGCAAATGCAGTATCTCGTTTTCTCGCCATGCTTCCGCTTACCACTTAAGTCTGGAATTGCTCTCCCTTATAACAAGTTTACTTCTTCGGATATTACTGACTCAGAATTGAGTGCGAAACGGTTTATTCTCATTCTTTCTAACAATGAACGGACTTTATTGAGGAGCGTTGGGATTAAAAATGCAAATTATAGACTAACTTTCAGACTTTTCCTTACTTTTGTCGGTTGTGACATAGTATGGACTACATACAAGGTGGTCAGAATTAAAATACTCCCCTACTCATACCTACATCGAACTTCTCAGTGCAAAGACTCCAAAATTATTGCACGCTAAAAAGGGTTTTATTTTATTTAACAAAACGCCTTTGGTTAAACAGTTTAGTAGCTTCATTTTGTTGATTCAACAAAAGTTTGGTTCAACCAAATTGGTTTAAAAAATGTCTTTTTCAATCAACAAAACTTTTTTGTTGAAACTCAGAGCCAATGGCATTTAAAATCGTTGAACAGTCAATTTATTCATGCGTCAAGGACATGCGGTGGACAGCTCCTAGCCAGAGGGGGAGGAGAGACGAGAACGTCCATTTTCATTAGCAGGGATCGACAAAAGTTGTAAATCTTAGGAGCCAGCAAAGTTTTTAGAAGAAAGATATACATTGAATTATATTAATGAAAGGAAACTTCTAGTGGTAAGGAATACCTTTTAGTCGCCTAGGCGACCGGATTTTTTCGATACCTGCTAATTGGACGAAAACAAAGTATTCACACTTGTCTGAAAATACATTTAAGTATGGGTGATATCAAATACAAAACTATTGAATTGGATGTTTTCTGAGTTAATTGAAAGTTTCAAAGGTAAGTGAAATAACTTTATCTATTCATTAAAATTTACATTTTTATTTTAGTTCTTTTTGATGACTAATTTAAGTAACTCCTGTTTTGACCGTTAGGCAAATTTCTTAAAACAACTAGAACGACGTACGTGCCTTGATAAAAGTATCTTTGTACTTTTATTGAATTGACTGTTTAGCATTTGGGATATTAAAGGAAAAAATAGGCCAAACTGTAAATTAGCCTTCCGCGCTGGAGCTGCATAAACAAAACACCATTTTTGAGACTAACAGATGAAGACTAACACATGAAAGGGACTGGGAGAAAGAGACGGGAGCCGAAATATTTGATTTTCACTATCAATTGCGATAGTAAACTTTTACTAAAAAGATGTAGCATTAAATCTAAATCTGAAACTTAAAGCGGAATTTGATGTATGCAATGAAAATGAGATATTAAAAATAACACTAAGATGTAATATTTGTTAATTTTTTTTTTTTAATTAAACTGCAATATAAGGGTATTATTTAGTATTAAACATGCATATCTATGATATTTTACTATGAACCGGAGAGCGATTCTGGCATACTAACTATTGTACGAACAAGCACAAAAAATAAATTGACTTGAATGTCTTCATATTAAAATTATAGATGTATAAAATCACTAAAATAAAAATGTAAATTTTGATGAATAAATAAATTAATTAGTCTTACCTCTGAAATTTTCAACCAACTGTTTGGTGGGTTAAAAAAATAAAATAGTAAAATGAACAAAATTATTTTGTTAAATGAGCCATGAACACGCAAATTAACAAAGAAATTTTGCTGTTTCTAACAAATAATTTAGTCGATTATAACCAAATAAACATTTTAAATAAACAGTTGAGTTTAGTTAACAAAACATATGTTTATTTTAACCAAATTGTTTAGTTAAACTGACAAAATGTGTTGTTGAAATAACCAAATAATTTTAGCAAAATTGTTTTGTTAATTAACAAAAATTTCGTTGGCGCTATATGAACCGTCAAATTTTTGTTGATTTAGCAAAGCATTTTTTTTTCAATGTGAATATGCTATTCCAGGCATTGGGAAACGAGGTACTTGGAGAAAAAGATAGTTCAAGAAACACCAATAGATGGCTCTTTACTACAGAAAATATGCTTAAAAGTCACAAATAACCATAAAAAAAAGTCACATGCTATATGGATTTTTTCATTTTTAATTTCTATTGCTTTTATGGAAAAAAAGAAGAATCTTAAACTGTCATTGTAACTGCAATTTCGCGCTGTAAGCACAAAAAATTGCATAAGCCCATCCCTAGTAGCAAACCTTCATCGGGCTTTGCTCGGCCTATCATCGGTGCTTCGGACATCGTCTTATCATTACTGTACATTCTTAATTTTGCGCATGTTCAGCGCATGTTACCGTATGATCGAATCTAAACGCACAGATCTGATACGTGCGATCATATTTTCCAATAATAAACCGACAATCCGGCCCATATCAGCACTTCCTCCCAAGTTCCTGAATGATTCCATATCCCTATTCCCATCATAATTCTGCGAATAATCTTGATTGGCTAACCCATTGGAGGGACTACATGACCCACAGGAGATTACATAAGGTCAGTCATTCTTCTCTTTGTTTTAAAAGATGACGGGCGGGCGTACTTGTCTTTTCAAGTGTTAAAATTTATTTTACCTTTAATTTTGTTTGTCAACAACTACTTTTATAGATTCTGTACTGTCATCTTATTGCCTGTTGTCTAATAAGCAGAAATGCTGTTAGCTGTTGTCCGATGAGTAGAAATACTGCTATCTGCTTCTGATAAGCAGATTTCCGACCGATTAATAGAAATGACTATAATCATAGTAAAAATATAGTGTGTACATTTTGCAAAACTGTTTTCATATCGCATTATTCGTTCTTTTGTTTATGTTATCCTTTTTTGTTAAGTTCAATATTACCGAATTTTTTGCAAGTTTAACATTGACTACTGCATAATCTTTTCAAAAACTGACAGTAATAATAATTTCTATCCATTAAGATCTATAACGATGGGTCTAAGGACAATGATGGAAATTCTGGAAGTGGGGCTGTTATTGAGTTTAACAATAAGTATCAGACTTTGAGTCATACAAACCCCAGAGGTTGTTCAGTTATTAATGCTGAACTTTTAGATAAATTTATGCCAAATAAGATCGTTTTCTTTGTAGATTCTTTGATAGCCCTCCTGGAACTACAGAGGTGTTATACTAGTTCAAAACCAATATTCAGGGATATTGTAACATGCATTGACTCACTTCACAAGGACTTCTCATTAACATTCCAATAGATTCCTTCCCACATTGGGCTGGTGGGAAATGAGATGGCCGACGGACTTGCTAAGTCAGCTGCTATTCCCAATGCAGCTATGGACTTTGATCTTTTGAAATCTTGTCAAAAGAAGATACTTAAACAACTAGGTATTCTAAGTATGTCTCACCACTGGTACGTGCCGGGTAAGCCTGGAAATCTCATTGATTCTGGGTTGAGTCACAGTGATTTTTCTTGCTTATTCCGTCTTCGGACAGGTCACACGAGAACTCTTAAATTTATTGGAGGAGCAAAGGTGTTCCCTACGTGCACCATCTGCAGTGAACATCAGGCTTCACCTGATCATATTCTTGCGTGCATGGGTTTGTCTAAGAATGATTTGTTTTCAACCAATCCTTTACAGATTCTGGACTTTCTAAATGATTTTAACCTGTTCAGTATAGTTTAATTGTGTCCATATATAATTGTGTCCATGGAACTGTGTAGTTACACTTGGAATAATAAAAAAATAAAGAATAATAATTCCTATCAGTTATAATAATCATTTCAAAGTAGCTGTGTACTCGTCCGATGTCCGTTAGTGAATTTATTTAAAATTCAGTTTCCATGATCACTGAATAGACGTGGAATTTGGAATTAACTCCTTTACAATTGATTGCATATTTTAATCTCACTAATATTTCTTTAAAACCTGCCCCCTCCCAAATTTTGAAGGCAGTCTTCAATAAGAAAAATATCTTATATACCCCCAAAATTTTTGATGCGCTTATGATATTACGTGTATAAAAACAAATATATGCATGTATGAAAAGATGAATGTTGAAACGTTAAACAAACAAACAAGCTCATATGCAACAACACAATTTTCTCAAATTTTCGTCGATTACACAGTTACAACAAAGCTCATAAGTTTTATATAGGTTGCAGGCAGTTAGTTCTTCTGCGGCAAGAATGGCATACGCGCCTATACAGCACTGAAGAAAGGTTCAGGTAATGCTTTGGAACATTCGTAGAAAACTGTGTATTGGGAACATAGCTGAGTAGAAAAAATGCATTCACGGTATCACCTCTGATGCACTGTTGCTCGATTTGCTATGGACATGCTGTTGAGCACATTGAGCTCATGATAGAAAACTGTATTCTGTATAGTGAACATTTTTCAAACAAGTAATTGCGGCTATAATTCGCGACTTTCTTTCCTTGGTGGTTTTATTTTCTTTTAATTTGCATTTTATGACGAGTTAAGTGCCATCTATCGGTCAATTTTTAAGTAGTATTTTATTTTTCTTTCTTCCCGAAAGTCCCATTGTTTCATGAATACTCAAATGAAATTGCCTGTCATTTTGACAATAAGCTCTGTTTTTGCAGCTTTTTCAAAATCAAAATTTTATTATTATAGCCTTCTACTATAATTTTTCACATTAAAGCGCAATTGCAATTTTTACAAAACGTTTATAAATTGTAGAAAAAAACATACCTCACATGGGAAATCCATATTTTAGAAGCCAAATAAATTCATTTTAAAATGAATCTTTTACATTTCAATCAAATGAAATAGCTACAGACGATCGTTCTGCAATGCCAAATTGTAATCAATACAAGTAGACCCATACTTCGTAAGCAGGTATTTTTACAACCCTCATTATTGAAGGATGTTTATTCGATCGGATCAGCCAAATTGTTTCTTTCCTGATGCTAACATCTGCATTAGGTTAGCAAGCATAATGTAAAAGGAATAAAAACACTTCGCTTAGTAGAACTTTATTCAGAAGTAGTAGTAGAAATAAACAGTATTCTGTTGAGCTGCTTGCCTGGATCAAATTTTCCATAGAAAAAAAAAAAAAAAAAAACCTGGTTTCAAGTAATCCAATATCAAGGGAAACTTACTATGCTAGGTGTTTCAAGATCTGCGCATATAAAAGCAATCTTCTGGCAGTAAAATAACTATTATTGGTATTAATGAAATGCACATTTCATTTAAATTTTGTCCAGTTAAAATAAATAATTGATTTTAAATTTCATTTTTGACCGTTTTTTAGACTTGGACAATAAAAATACACAGATATGAAACAAATAGAAAATTCACTTACAAGCGCTTTAAAAGTAGCTGCTTGCATTTTAATGCAATTCTTGCTATTTTGCATTTTATTTTCTTCGCTTGCATTTTGAGCTGCCTAGCAGAGGCAGAAGTGCCTACTGTCAAAAGAATCCGACCTATCTTGAAAGTTTTTAGCCGTAGATGATACCTGTTCATCCATGGCTTCACGCTAACGGATGAAAACAATTTTTTGGATGCAAGATTCCAAAAGAAAAAAAGAAAGAAAGAAAAAAATGCGTCTATCAAAAGGAGAATAAAACGTGAAATTTTCAGTTAATTTTTACCAGTATTCAGTATTTAAAATTTTACTACATTTCGAAATGCAGTAGTAGAATTTATTTCTGTTTTTTCTGCCAAAGTTTTGTAGCAGATTTAAAATAATAATATGCGTAATCATTTCACCAGTGGCAAATGTTTTACGTCATGACTTGCAGCCATATTGGAATTTTTAAGTATTTATTTACTCGTTACATCAAAACGACGTCATTTTTAAGATGCCTAGCCTTGTTAACCAAATAGTTCACTTTTTAATTCTAACCGTTCAAAAATCTTTCTGGAAATGAAAGTAGCGAAAATCTGCTAAATGTTGAATGGTTGCATTTCCACATTTTTAAAGGAGCCAGATTTTTTTTGTATATTTATCTCTACACTTGCATAAACTTTCCAAATTTCACTGGAGTTTTAAGGAGTAAAAGTTAAGTATGCGCAAATAAATACACACTGTCATTTTTATGTATATAAATTAGAAACAAGATATATAAATTCGAGTTCGTTTCTTATTCGTTAAGTGCGAACGGTACATTTTATATGACTGCGCACTTAAGTTTGACTTTTTAATTACACTTATGACAGTCAGATAGACACAACCGAGACATTATTGATATTAATAAAGTCTTCGAAATATCCCCATGTTTGCTTTTTATTTTGACGAAAATCATATGCGTTCATAATTTGGTAGCAGGGGAGTAGCCAAGGGGGGGGGGTTAGGGGGGTCATAACCCCCCCCATGAGCAAATTTTGCCATACAAAATGTATATTCTTCACTACATTATCACACACTGGCATACATATACAGGGTTGTCAAAATTAAACTTCCCCAACTCAGAGGCCTTTGCAGGATGTTGTATGGGTCATAATCTGATGAAATTTTGAAAACAGACACTTCAGATCACGCGCTCGTGATTTATTAAAAAAAATTATTAGTACAAGAAGTTGCCGATAGGTGGCGCTGTAACACTAGTAATTTGTATATTGCACCAACGTGATTTGCAGAAATAAAGCTTCTGCGCCACGTACCCAAAAGACGAGCCCTACAAAGTGGAAGACAGGCGCTGCACAGGCAATTGTTTCCAGCTCGCTGATGCACAATGACGACTTTGAAAGACAAAGCTCTGTTAGTGAAACTTTTCTACCAGAATGACGAGAACTCCTGTGCTGCGATCAGAGAATTCCATCGGCTGAAGAACTTACGCCGAGGACCAATGATGATACCACGCGCTTTACGAGACATGATTAAGAAGTTCGAAAGAACCGGACAGCTGGGAATTTCACCAGGTAGAGGACGACATGCTGTGGATTCTGCACGCGTACAAGACGTTGCTTTGGCGGTCGTGGGATATAGAACATCTGTAGAACGTCTTGTTGATCTGCAGCGCCACCAATCGGCAACTTATTGTACTAATATTTTTTTTAATAAATCACGAGCGCGTGATCTGAAGTGTCTGTTTTCAAAATTTCATCGCATTATGACCCATACAACATCCTGCGCAGGCCTCTGAGTTGGGGAAGTTTAATTTGGACAACCCTGTATATGAGTTGTAGTAGTCGTAACCCCCCCCTATGAAAAATTTCTGGCTACGCTGGTAGACATCCTATGCCCTGACGAACAACGTCTCTTTTGGAGTAACGAAAGCAAACATAAATCATATTAACGTGTTAAAAGTGTTCGCTGAAAATAATTATAAATATAAGGCTAACAATAATAGAATTTTTTGAGACAAATGTGTTTATTTATCTGAAAGCAAATAATATTTTTTTTCTCTTCACTTTTGTCTATTATATAATTTACATTATATATTTTCCTGGCCTTTCTTAAACATTTTTCATTTTGAAAATCCATAAAAATTCCTACTTTTTTAATTAAAACAACACATTTATCTTTGTAATAGTCATTTTTTACTTTAAAATTAAATAAAATATAATAACCTTGTTAATATTTGAAATTTATTATTTCTGATATTAATACTAAATGATCTACGAGGGTTCATTTAAGAGATGAGTTAATGTCCTTTAATGTAAACTAAAAAAACAACATTGAAATATAATTAAAATTTGCAAGATTAATTAAAGACTGTTAGCGTTTTAAAAATTCACAAATAAATTGTGATGAGCAATTTTTATAAATTAACAAAAAACTAAAGATATATTATTAAAATATGCATTTGCTTTATTTTGTCAAGCAGCATTTTCTATTTATGTTCAAAATAATTCTCTAATTTTAATGAATCTTAATTTGAACGAAAATGTAAAGGCATATTTTAATGAAACGATAAAATAAAATGTTTCATTTTTTTTTTCACTGTACATTCTTGCTATTATTGTACATTTGAGAGCAAAATTGCTTTTGTGTAAGTTATCACTAGCTATAATCGGGTACAATTTCGACTAATGCTTATTATTATCAGTAGAGAATATTTTTCCGACTATCATCAAGTGAAGCACATTGTTTCATTAATGCCGCGTTTGTTAAAGTTCTCCGATTGTAATTTCCCTTTTTTTTAATTAAAATGTTGTCACCAATTTGTATTCAGTAATATTAACAAGGAGATAGTGCGACTCCATTATCACCAATTTGAACAAAGTTCTGTGGAAATGTACATTACATCATGTGAAGTTGCGTACACTGAAAAAATGATTACAGTACAAAGTGTGGGTAAACGTAACGCCAACACATTGGCATGCTGGCGTTACGTTTATCCACGTTGTATAAGAATTATTTTTTGTAGGCCGTTCTAAAATCTATAGACCCTACACATACCAAAACCTATACAGAGTGTGCAATGGCGACCAATAATATTCATACTCAATTTGAAATTATTCTAATGCATTATTTAGGCACTAGCATACTTTAAATCTTTTGCGTCACAAGGCCGTAATATACGGGAATTATTTTTGGAACCCTGATAACAAACTATCAATTCTCCGTACATCATAATTTATGCAGTATATGCAACCTTGACCTATGTATAATATGCATACCTAATTTCCTGTCAATCAAATTTACCGTTTAGACATAAGGCGCTTTAAAGAATTTCTGTCAATTGGCCGTAATGTATAGTAATTCCTTTTTGCTGCCCTATACAAAAATTATAAGTTTTATACGCACCAAAATCGATATCGTTCATGCAGTAGCGGATCCCGGGGAGTGATTACAATTCTTTCGTTAAACTTTTAGTGATTACAATTCTTTCCTTACATGGTACATGGTCGGAAAATATAAGTAGGCCTAGAGCACAAGTGTCAATATTCTTACTAAATATCACAAATATGGTGAGAGATTATGTCTTTCACTATATAAGAGTAGATTAAACTAGGAAAAGATACTATTTCTTAATTACTACTTAATTTAAGCTCCGAAATCTTACACGAGCTGTTGAAAAAACTCTTTGAATATTTTCCCGCCATCTAATAAGCTGGATACAATTCTGAAACTGAATGTGCAATGTAATTTCTCAGAAAATAATATCAAGTACTCAATGATCTAAAACTTTAACAATTCTGCTGTTGTCTCATTCAAAGCCACTCTCCCATAGTCAAAAAAATATAAAATGCTGCAGAATTGAAGAAATCCTCTTTAATTATATAATTTTACTGCAACTGCTCAAATGTGCCACCACCAACGTTGACAGAGGCCTGGAAGTATCTAGCAATGTTTGGTATACCCTTTACGAACGGTTCACGAACAGTTTCAGGGGCAGCTGAAAGTTTTGCACCGGAGTCCTCATCAGGGTCAATTGCAATGAAGTACAATAGATGAGTGCCATGACGTGTCCCCATTCAAAAAGAATCTATACTTGATAAATCTGCGGATCTTGCTGGCCAAGTGAATGATTCACTTCGTCTAATCCATGGAAGTCCAAAATGGAAGTTTATTGTGGAAGTGAGCTGGAGCTTCATCGCTCTAAATTCCGAAGGCATGCTATTTTCGACCCTTGAGTGCTTTAAAAAAAAATGTTTTTTTATATGCATTTTATCTACCCTTAATTTGGCCTATAAGTTAAGAGACATTTTTATGTGTGGATTTTGAAAAAGTTTGGGTATCCTTCATCTCCTCGTACAATTTTGTAGTCATGGAGGGGGGTTTTGTTGATGAAAATCGAAATTGATGATCGAGGATGAAAATCGGAAAAAAATGTTTTCATGTATATGATTATATATTTGTATAAATAATGTATCTATCTGCAAAAAATTTTGCATATCAGCCTAATGGTTTACACTAATTACTATTTTCTGTTTACATTAATGTCTGTTCCACAAAACTTTTCCAAGTTCATTAGGAAATTGAAATTAATTAACAGATTAAAAGCAACTATTTTCTATATGTGGTTCCCTTCACACAGTCTTACACACGTAAGAGTCAGTCATTTAAATTTTTAAATTACAAATGATTTAATTTTTTAACTAGTGAAAAAATAATTAATTAATATTTTTTCTGTAGATAGGTATGTAACATCGGCATAATAATGGGTGACTTTAATTATGTATTATCAGGGTGTATTCTGAAAAAAAAAAATATATTGAGTCTGTAAAATGATTTTTATGTGCGTTATGGTGTGCGCAGTGACTAAATATGAAAAAAAGTTGTTTTTAATCAGTGAAGAAATTAATTCTTCGTAATTAACTTAGAGAATTTTTCAAGAAATTAATGTAAACAGAAAAGATTATTGTATCGATGTACAAAATTTCTCGTATGTAAATAAATTATTTTTGTAAATACAGGATCATATGCAACAGCTTTTTCTATTTTTAAAGGGTACAAGACCTCTTAACCACAAAATATTATTTCCATGCTTTTCAGGTAGATGAGCAAGAGAAAATGCTACTTTTAAAAATCTCATCTTTGGGAGAAGTTCTCTTTGCTTCATGGATTGGAAAAAGGTACTATTTATTACCTATTGTTGTGACACAACAGTTTCAGTTGAAAACGTACTGAGAGAGGGACATCAAGATTTTAATTTTGCCATGTTTATTGTCAACAGGGTGTTGTAAGTTACAAAAAGATTACCTACAAAATATATTAAATTTTCTGTAATTGCTTTCTTTATTTTATATTAAAATGATTAAATAAGCATTAAAATAGCATATAGAAAGACTATGTTAAACTAATTTTAGTGAAATAACATTTACAGAACGCTTCTTTCCACGCAAAAAGTGAGTTTCTTTATTATATGAAAAGAAAATAAGGAAACTTATAAAGCATCATTGTCTTTACTTTTGTTCGAGATAATTCTTTACACAAATAAAGTTACTGCAAGTAAATTTTCAAAAAAGTATATTTAAAAAGTTTTACAACGCAGAAGGTTTAGAAATTATACATATATCTATCTCAGCAAGCTTATGCAAAAATCTATTTTAACAGAAAATTCTTTGAGAAAACAAAACTATGCTGGCATTTTCCCAAACACTTTCGAATGTTTTACTTAGTATTTTCTTGGGGTTTGTTTTTATGAAATATTTTCTAATTTCTTTTGGTTCACAAAAGTCTTTCAGTATTTGAACGAAGTTTAATTAAGTTGTTATAAGTTTAAAGATAGCAAAACTGACAAAAATAAAGACATAAAGTATTGTTTAAGTATGTTGACCGATATAGACAGCACTTTATTTTCTTTCATTCAAATATTTTTTTTAAAGTGTTGTTTAAAATACAACGGAATATTCTGCAAATGCATTGAAAGAACTTTGAAAATTATTTGAAAATTCTGTTAAGCAAGTAACATTTTTATATTATAAAAAGAAAAATACCTATTTTCACTAATTTTACTATTGAATGAATTCTTTAATGAATTCTAAATATACTTTCTACTAACATTTACTTGTCAGTTTTCTGCAAATACGAACCTATTTCAATTTCAATATTATCGTCCCATATTTGTAATAACATATAAGATAAAGTAAATAAAAAACTTTGTAAAAAACACACATAATATGTTACAGGTAAGTTGATACGTACGTTTCGGCCAAAAATTGTTTTGGCCTTCCTCAGTCAAAGCCCTTCGACATACGGAGCAGAAGGAACTGAAAACAGGAACTTTCGAAGGAAGAAACTTTTTTCAGTTCCTTCTGCTCCGTATGTCGAAGGGCTTTGACTGAGGAAGGCCAAAACAATTTTTTGGGCGAAACGTATGTATCAACTTACCTGTAACATCTTATGTGTGTTTTTTACAAAGTTTTTTATTTACTTTATCGTTTAACACCAGTATTTCGAGTGTTTTTTTTTCCAACATATAAGATAATTGTAATAAGTTGGCGCTAAATCAGGATTGCATAAAAGTCAAAAATTATTTTTAATCCAAATGATAAGAAAAATCTATGCTTCATTTAGTCATACGTGTGTCCTAAAATGCTATGCTCCTAGTAGAGGAAACCTATTGCTTCAGGATAATCCTGAGTTTAAAGATTACCTTTTGGGTCAAAAATAATGAAGTGAAGATTTACATACAGCAATGATTTTTACAGAAATAGAGTCAAATTTTCACGAATATGAATGCATTGAATTTCAGTAATACTTTTGTCTTAAGTTCAACTTAAAATAGCTGAAAATAATAAAAAATCAGTATTTTTATGTAAATAAATTGATTAAAGATGGTTCTTGAGTTTTTGCATAATTTTTCAGAATTGATTACAAAATGCCTGTTATATTATAGCCTATAGTTCAAATTGTAGTTATATTATGATGATACTCAGATGATATTTGTGGAGTCTGAGTTTGAAAAGAATCAAGAATATAGCTATGCACATTAACACGCAGGTGTGCGTGCAAAAATAAGCACAGACGTAATTGTTTGTTTTCTAATACATTCATTTGTGTAAAAAGATAGAAACTTCGCAAAAGCCTTTATTGTATTTTCATTTATATACAGTAAATCTATACATTTTTCGCAGTTGCAAACGCGTAAGTTAATGTAATTTTGCGTTTCTTTTGTTTGTTTATTTTTTTTACTTTGTTTATGGACTGGAAATTGTGCTGATTAATTATATTAAATATAGAGAATGCAATCCCGATCTCGGGAGAATGGTATCCTGCTAGATCCCGCGCAAATGTTTGCGGGACTCCCGCGGGATTCAAACTGAGGAATAAATTATCTTTATAACGATTTCACGATACCTTCTCAATCATCAATCGGCACCATGTTCGTTCAGTTAACCATGCTAAAATGGATGGCTCTACAGGGTTTCTCTCGATTCTAAAAAAAAGTAACGTACGCTGACACCGCTGTCAAGAACTTGTTCGGTTATCTCCTCGTAAACCGTGAGGATTTGAGTTTCGACTAAGGTGTCCACGGATTTGGAAAATTCCGAGGAATCCGATAAACTGACTTAAATTTAAAATTTTGATTTATTTTAGAAGATATTAATAAAAAACGGAAAAAAATAAGCTTAATGGTTGCCAGATTTGGCAATTTTCGCCAGCATAAAATCATTCATGCTTTGCAAGAAAGTAATTCCAAGTATGTAAAATAGCGTGAAAATGACACATATGAAGTATAAATACATCAATTTTATGCCAAATTAAAAAGTATGTAAAAAAATAAATAAGTGAAAGTGTATTACACAAAGTTGACGATTTTCATATAAGAACTTTTAGATAACATGTGTCCAGGATTACCGATTATTCGTTTTTCCAAAACAGAATAACAATTGCAACTAACTTAAAAAGCGCCATTTTGGTATTAGGTACGATCTGGAAAAAGGATATCTCTCAAAGCAGGGTGACTCTAAACCGCGTTTTTCAAATATTAGCACGCGGTATCTTGAAAATGAAAAATAATTAAAATGCAGATTATAGTAAAGCCGGTTAAGTTTACCTTGGGTATTTGTACCAGTAGAAATATTTGGCTGCGTTAACTATGCTATTGTACAAGTTATAGTAAAACTTGGATATTTACGAGCGCGGCGAGATGATATATTTCGTGATCTTAAATACGCCAATCTGCAAAGGATTATGTATATTAATATATGGATAACGGTTTTCCCGGTTACCTTATATGAGCAGTAATCATCGCTTATGAGCATGTGTAAACCGCCAAATAATGAAAAGTCGCCGATACTTATGTATTATCTTGGCAGTCTACCTAGGCGAGCGATTTTTTGCAAAGATAAAGTCCGGGCACAGGAAATTAATAATGGTTTTGACAACTCATTTGACGAAAAAAATAGTGTGGCGGGAATGACCGCCGGGATAATGCGTAAGTACTAAGTTGGCATTGGTGGCAGGCTATTCTAGCTGATCCGTAATTTTTATCAAAGGAAACATATGAAGTACTGTTTTCTTAGAACTAATTACTAACTATACATATTCGTAAGTCGTCAAATTATGAAAATTCGCCATGCGGGGCAAATACTCAAGGTGCTCCGCAGGTATAATTAAAAATAGTGTGAAGTTTAAACTTTTGTGTGCCGAGGAACATGCAAGAACTAAGCAATGTGTAGCTCGGTAATATTCTATCTGATCCAATCTTTGGCTTTTGTCTGTAAAAATTATGCATTTTTACTAATAACTCCCATTTGGAGCCGAATTCCTCATACAAAAAGCGAGCGAGCGAGACTAGGGGCCAAGGCCCGTAGTCATCTAATCAATGGTCTTCATACTACGGCCAGCGAGGTTTTTTTCATCCGGCCAGTGGAGATATTTTAATTTACGTAAAAAGTACGTAAATTTACATGTATCCTGACAAACACAGCCGCCGCTTACTGGACTTTGCGTTTTCACCGAATCAAAATAGAGATGCGCAGTAGTGCGCCTATCACAACATTAATTGCAAAACCTTATCCGCTGCTTACTTCAACTTCGATTCACAATGAATGCGATCTCATTAAAAACTTATGTATAGTATAAGAACAATTTTGTCTGATAATAATCTCAGGTGACTGATGATATCGGAGGCACCAAATTTAAACCAGAAATCACAGCTACACACAGGAAATAAGTTCACCGTTGCTACTAATACAGGTGCTCATGTGTAGTGTACCAATGGTTATTAAATAATAACTGATTAAAATTAAAATAAATAAATAATTAAAAGCATCATTTTTTTATTAGGACCTCGAGTATGTATTCGGCACCCAAACTAATGTTTGATAGTTAATGCAGCCCACGATCTGAAAATTTTGGAGACACTTTGATCTAAAGTATTACAAAAATAGGTGCTTACTGAATGGTATATTCCCTGTAAATCGTTAAATACGGATGCCATTTAACTACACTTCGATACAATCCGAGTTTAATTAAATGTAGTTTTAGAAAATTTAGGCGTGATTCATATATTTAAAATGATTTTAAACACGATACCTATTTTAAACGTTCTAGAATAACTGGGTGTACTAAGGTGATATAACATTGTATTCACATTTCGAAATATGAGGACGCATGAATTGAAAATAATCTGCTTCGTGCCAAAATTAGAGCGAAATAAGATATAATCCTCTTATAAAAGTTCTAACAAAAGACTTTTATTTTCTTTAATTGTGAATAATCTTTCAAATTATTGCGCAACGTATTTTCTTTCCAGGTTTGTTAATAATGCAACACAGTATTATTAAAAGCTGTTTCGAAAGAATCCTTCTAGTAAATTTAATCTACATTGGAATAAAATAATTAAATACGTTTTTATGGAGTAGAAAAACACAAAAGGTAATTTATTATTGATCTAGAAATAAAAGAACTCAGATTTTGGAAAAAAATGTGGCATATTAAAATGATTAATACATTTTATAGATTTTTTCTCCTTTTTATAATCTTTAATGAAGCCATTCTTCTAATTTAAATCTTAGAAAAAGTATTCTTTATAAACCGTAAAAAAGTTAATAACATTCTTTCACTTTTAATAGGAAGTCTTAGCAGTCAATTTTTGATTTACATGGTTACTCTTTCTTTTAATTTTGTTGTTTAAAATGCATTGAATAAGAAGCACTTGATGTATTAAAATTTAAATGTTTAACTTACAGGGTGTTCATAAATTACGCGCCGATAAATATTGCATATAAGTATTTCAAAATAATGTCGAGAGCAAAAACACTGATCATATATTTTTTAACAATTAGCCGCCTCCGGCGACCAGTTGGTTCGCCAACTTAATAAATCTTGTTCGGAGAGAATCCTGTTCCTCACCGTCTTCCCTGGCACTGAAATATCTCAGATTCTGAATGGAATTAAGATGGTTACAAACAGAAGTGGCCCTACGGTACGTATTGCCCCCTGCTAATATAAAAAAGATGCCCCCTTTTATGCTCTACTTAGTTTTTGAGTTCGAAATGACGCACCTTCGAAGCCAGTGCCCAGACGCGATACTTACAATGTCGGTTCGTCCCTGGTGACAGAAATAAGATGGTTAAATAATAAAAACCTACAACAAGGAACAAATTATTTTTGTACTATATTAATTCTGAAGAGCTTCTAAATATATTGGCATTTGTTAAACAACGGAAAGGAAAAAAAAAAGTAAGGAAATCTAGAACACTTTCAGATTTTAAATACCCACTAAAATGCTATATATTAAAAACGTATTATAATCCATGGGTCTTCTCTATTTTCGTTCCTTATTTCATTAAGTTGGAAAGTATATAATTATTCATGAGTGTGATTAAACAAAATTAAAATTGATATTTCTAACATCCTTTTTCTGGATGTAACACATTAGAAAAAGATGGGGGAAAATCCAAAATTCCAACTGAATGAAAATTTCCAAAACTTATTCTCAGGTGTATTCATAACCCAAGCAGCAGACGATAAAATTACGATAAATTGCGCCAAGCGTTAGAATCATCTCAAAATCGCTCATCAACCATTTTATTTTTTGCCAAATTAAAAAGCCGCACACTTTAGTCTCGGAAAATTTCCAAATTCTATTTTTCTTTTGAGTATAAAACCTTTCATTCCTGCTCTGATTTCACATGCACACGATATTTTAATTAAAAAACAACCTTACAAATAATCTAAACGAAAAAATTCGTTATTCTTTTATTTTTACTTCAAGAGTCTGAATCATTTAATAATTCAGAAGTCTCATTTTAATAAGAGTTTGAATTATTCTAGGTATCATATCAAATATGGCAACCTAGATATGCTACATTCTCTCTTTTTCCACTGCGTGTTACAATTGCGAAATGGCGAAGCAAAAATTAGCCTCTTGCGATATGTTTTTTATCGATATCTCCTAAAATAATTCGAATTTCGAAAAAATCGCTTCGAGGAATGTCGGGACCCTTCCTGGGGAATTTCTATACAAAATTTGGTAGGTCTACGAGCACCCGTTTCGGATCCACGCGAGGTGCAGACAAACTAACTAACCAAGCAACTAACGGACATTTTACAGTTTGTTTTATTCATATAGATAAATTAAAATTGTATAATTATACACTTTAACATCATTATTAATACTTACTTCAGACTTAATTAAGCATTTGTGGATTCCCAGTAACTCAAAACACTTTTAATCATCTTTAAACTGTTTATCCCATCTCCAGAGGTTTAGTAAATTCACATTTAATTCATTTCTGAACTGATTTTAAAGTTTTGGTTTCCGGTAACTAGTGAACGTACATCCATTTATACTTCGTTTTTTCTTTCAACAAAAAATATTATCTGTTGCAATTCGCGAAAAATGAATGAAATTTATTAAATTAATGATTCGATGAATGAAATTTCTTAAATTAAAGATTCGATCAATGTTGATAATTTCTCCATTTTATATTAAGTTCGATTTAATTTAGCGATATGGTGAACAGTTTATTAATACTCTAATGAAGCTATATAATATACTTAGATGTTTTATATATTCGAACAAACTTTAAAAAAATCTTATAAAATAAATTAGTAATAGAAAAATGGTGTTTGCGTGAAAATGTTCATGCAAGTTTTATTATTATCTTTATTGTTATAAAATAAGTTTGAAACTATTCCTTATCCAAAGCGCTTAGCAATGTCTTATTTTGTCCTCCATTTAATTATGCAAAGTGTTTGGTATGGCCGTCACTACAGTTTCAGATAGGACTGAGGTACGTTTAAAGGTCCGTAACAACTACATACAGCATGTCTGGATAGATCTTTAAAAAGACTTGATAAATGAAATTTTTCAGTTTTCCTAAAGAGGAAGTTAAAAACGATACACTCTCGAATAAAAATATTCAACTAATAGTAATCTATGGAGGTAAAATAAGATGATCATGTAGCAGGCTCGCAACTAAGGAAAAGGAAATGGCGCGTTCTGACGTAGGCGAAAAAAAAAATGAAAGAAAACTGCGCCAAAATTAAAGTTTGCCCCGGGTAATCTTCAGTGGCGGCACTGTGTGGGGAGGCAATGATTCGAAATTGAAATCATGGCATCGTTTTCATCGAATGGTAATCGCAAAATACAAATGTAGTGTCTTTCCATAATCAAGTGACATATGTACATATATGTACATGGTATACCATAAACACTGACCTGAGCTTTTATTCCGTAGATATTGATGACAGTCATTTACTTACCTTCACAGATCACAGTATGTACAGTCATGTATATGGAATCGATAAAATATTTCATTTGATTAAATTTAAGTAGATACAAGATTTAAATTTTTATACGACTATCGAATTCAAATAGCTGGAGTTTGTATTTATGCAAGCATTGTTTTCTTACATAACTCATGTAAGATACCTGAAATGCAATCATTTCACGTGATCGTTCCCCTTCTGAGATCCATTAAAAATGGTTTTGGTCAGTATATATTTACTTTCATATTTCAACACATTTATGCTGAAAGACTAAAATTTTGTACTTTCCCAATTAATGTATGTGACACATTTTACCAATTTGGGATTTTTTTGTGCGTTGAAGATGAAAAATTTGGTTTGTTTAGCTTTAATCTGCTGAAAATTTTAATCAATGCCATAAAATACTGTATCTCCTTTTAACGTAACTTAAATACGTAACGTAATTTATTGTGTGTGTCAGAAATCAATATTTAAGGAATAAAAGCCTAGGGCAGTCATTTTTGGGACACGTTGTGTATTATAAACATGGCAATATTTTTACCTTTATTGTGCATCTTCCATCTTCTAATGTTCCTCTCTCGTAGGCTGCTTGTACTGCTAGATTTTGCTAGGAGTATGCTATTTCTTAACATGAACCAATGGCGTAAGAGCAAATGCCCCCGTCCCTTTGATGAAAGAATCAGCTTTCATTTTATTAGTTCTAAAAGGATCTCAATGCGAGGCATGTATTGTGTTTTCAGAAATATTCAGTATAGCTTTGTCTGTATCCAAAGGCGTAATAGATCGGCTTGTGTTAGTATACAAGGGTTTGTTAAAGACACTAGCGCTATTTTTTTAGCCTTTCTTATTTTAATTTTTACTTATTTCTTGTAGTGGGTAATTTTCTTATTAAAACTCCTAAAACCTCACCATTTCCGATTTTGGACACAGCTTTTTATGCATGAGGTATTGCATTTCCATTTTTTTTCATTTATTCACTTCATATATTTTATGATTTTTTTCTGTTTGCTGATACGTGTGCTTTGTTTGTTATTTTATTGGATTTGTGAATTAATGCATTATTTAATTTAAATTAAAAGCAATTTAAGCAATTTTAACTTACGTATATTTAAAATGCGTATATTTAAAATGCATATACGTACTTCTATAATACTTTATAATATTTCAATGTCTTTTTACAGTTCAAATCAAATTCGGTATAAGCTTTTTCAATTTACAATACGTAGAGATAATGTCATTTTTATTGCAAAAAATATGGTTATTTTTTTTCTCTATTAAGAAAAAAATAATTATTAAGAAAGCAATGCTGCATGCTTAAGACATACTGTTTTTGATTTAATGTTCCATAGTAATCTGTGATTACACACAGGAATAGAAAAATCTGACATTAAGTACGTTAGTGCTGAGGAAAACATAAGAAGATTAAAACTGAATTAACAGCATCTAATGTATCTTCAATGTGTTTAACGCATTAATATTAAACAATATTAAATTTCCAACCCGAAATCATTGAGTTCTTCCAAAACTTTTTTAAAAAGTGTTAATCGGATATATTTTCCTGTTATTTGATTATCTTTTTTTTAACTTTTATTTGTGCGAGCTGGGATTAAAAGATGAAGGTTTTTAAGTAAGAAGGTAGGGCTCTGTATTTACTGATCTTCTAAACTTCTGTTTTAAATAAAACAAAAGATTTCTTAATTAATAACCTGTAATAAGATTAACAAAACATTTAATTTCAAAGCGCTACTTTTTGAAAAGCATCACATACACAAATGTGATTGATACATAATACGCGAAAACTTACCGTGTTTTCTGCACATTCTACAAATGCATTACTATGAACATGAACACCCCTTGCGTCGCACAACACATGTCCATACGATAGTTAACTTCGTCATACGCATTTTCAAGCGCTCTGTCAGTGATCAACACTGCAATATTGCTTTCTTTCGTGAGCTTTTGCTGCAAAGCCTTAAATCAGGCACCTGGGTAGGTAAGCCACTCTTACAAAAACGTATGGTTCAACACATCCCTAGCAGCACAACTAGTTCAAAATGCTTGCTAAAGGTCTTCTGAACACCTTTTGAACGTCTTTTGAACTAGTCGTCAAAAAAAGGGAAATATTAACTTTTTGAGTTTGAGGATATTTTCAAGAATCACTCATATGTGTGCGTGAATTCTTTTTAAATACATAGCGTTTTGAAAAGAAATGTATCTTTGACATAGAAACCTTGTACTATATCTGTGAAGAAGTTTTAAGTAGAAGAATAACTAAAACATTTCAACTGGTCAAAATAATTAAATATTCCGTTAGCGTATCAACTGACATATGTTGTATCTATATATAACTTTAAACTGCACGCCAGAAATTAACTTTATCAGTGGAAAAGGTAGGGTATAACAATTTAACATGGGAACACTCCTTCACAGGTAATTTCCGAAAATTAGTTCGTATTAATTAGTAGTTTTAGCTTCTTTATCTGCACCAATAAACAATATCAATTCATCTTGACCAATTTTTAGAGAATAACACAACATTTTATAAAATCGTATAAGTACAGTTACTTAAAATTTCAGTAATTTTCTTAAGTTCTATTTGTTCTGTTATTTAATAATATTAAGTATTATAATTGCTAGACAAATGCAGCTATTTCAAGCTTTTAATTGCATTTTTGAAATAACAGAAACTTATCGTCTTATATTGGAGGACTGTTACGGCTGCCAGGATAGACATTATATCGAGAAAGCGAGGGAGACTTTGCCCGTTCACTTAGATTAAATTCTGAAAACAATAGTTCATGTGTTTACTAAAAACGTACTGTGTCGTGGGATTTCACCTTCGTTAAACATTTAGATTAAGCTTGCATGTCCCATACACAGAAAAATCATTTCTTTTAAAAGTATGACAGCAGCAAAAACCAAAAAAGCAATGCACATACACACAAAAAGTAAAAAAGGATGCCGAGAAAATAAATTTTGCAGAAATGTAAGCAGGTTCGAAAAAAAAAAAAAAAAAAAAACCTTCAAAACTTTGACTTGTCTCCGAAAATCCCTACATAGCAAAAAGAAATAAGCCTGTCTTGTTTCGCATATTAAATATAAATTATCTATATCTATCTCTATCTCGGCTATCTCACTAAAATTCACTGTAGTGTAGTAAAATTCACTGTAGTATATCAATGTAGTATTCACATTGATAGTATATTAAACATTATAATATTTTGCAATTTATCAGTTTTTGGTCATTAAACAAGTGAAAACAAGGTGACATCAGAAAGTTCAATAAAATGGAAGTATCGGTCAATGTTGTCACAATCAGTATAGGCTATGCACATTTAGGAAATAAAAAGACAATAAAAACACTTATATAGAGGTACAATTACTCACTCTACTCATATCTATTGAATTAAAAAAATTGTAGATCCAAACCCAGTGGTAGCGTCATCTCCAATGCTCTGAAATGTAAATGCAGCAACCAGAAAATATTTTGCAAGTTGCAGCTTTACGTAAATCCATTCTTTTTTAAATGTTACATTTACATCAACAGCCAAAATGCCTTTTAATTAAAAAAAGTCGTTTGGGCAAATTTAATGCGATGGATATGGGACATCCTCTCATGAAATCCTGATAATTTACCTCAAACGAGGATTAAAAAAAAACAATAAATGAATGCGAAAAGAAATAACACAAAATTCATTTTAAATGTTATTTACAAATTCTTAGACATTACAATGATAGTATTACAATATTGCCTAATACAGACATTACACATGGGAAAAATTAAAATATGGAAGTTTTGGTAAAATTACTTTTTTTTTTAGCGAACTTAGAGTCTGCAGACTCTTTGAAAAGTTTTCGAAGTACCGTCACCGTGTCGCGTAGATTTTGTCACTGGGGTATATATATTCGGAACAATCGGATACAAAAAATCGGAATATAAGAAAATAGGACAGAAATTCTTTCCTTTTGCCGGTAAATTTGTCCCTCGGATCTTGACCACAAACCTTTTTGCTGCTTCCGTGATAAGTTTTACCGTTCTCTTAGCAGCCTGTGTAATGGCATGGAAATTTTAGGAGCAATACCAGAGACCATTGATTGAAGTTGGTAGATGACTTTTTAATTTATTGCTTGAATCTGTAAGTTTTATCATCATCGGTAAGACTATGTACAGGCGATGTCCTAAACGCTCCGGAGCAAATGCGTAGAGCTGTATAGTGTACAGTGTCCAGTTTTCATAGCGTTAAAGTATTTTTAACGTAGAAACATTACTCTTGCACTTTGAGACGTAATTTCAAAGATCTGTTATCTTACAGACGTAATCCCAAATCGCTTTGACAAGGAATATAGTAAACACACCAATAAGCCTTGGAAGGAGTGGATCCATCAGAAACGTACACAGTGATCTCATATTTGTTTATTCTTCTTTGAAATAAAATTATTACTATTATTTTTAATATTTATTCTTGTCTTCTGCTTTTTTGAATATTTCGACATAAGAATGCATAATCTAGGAAAAGCATTTGTATTTTATCTAACTTTTCTTAAGAAACCGTATCATTAATATCTAATTTATCATTAAGACCAGTAAATGAAGTACCGTTATTAATCAATAGCATTTCTTTAATTTTTACACTCTTAACTTTGCTTAATCCTATCACTCAAAATTTTAATGAAAGCATTTTTTTCTTTCTTATTCGTATTCTTATTCCTTTTTGAAAGCTCTTTTCTTTATCTAGTTCCTAATATTTTAAAGATTTATTCATAGAGATATTGACTTGGTGAAGAAATTATTCATAGCTGAAATGGAATGTAAAGTTTGATGAATTTTGCATAGATTTATAGTTGTGGTCGAATAAAATAGTATTGCAGTAGAAATGAGCTGTAACTGCACATGTGTGAGAAACTATACAAAAAATATGTATACTACTTTGAAACGTCCATAATAACTTATATAAATGTTTTAAGTAAATTAATTTAACGTTATGAAAAAAAAATGAATTCATGATTTATTTTTAATGCATTTGGTTAAAATTTTAAGAAAATGAGTTGATTTAAAGATGCTTTTTTATTTGCTACTATATATAAAAATTCATAGTCACTCTAATTCTCAAACTTATATCATCTTTTAAACCTAAAATTACAGGCCGTTGCTTAAAGAATTGGTCACATAAAAATTAATATATCATGTCTGCCAAATATTTGAACCATCCTATTTTTCTGAGGCAAAATAGTACAATAAATGACTAGAAAAAAATATTACTTTACAATACTTTATTTTTAATTTTCTCATAAAAAATTCCGTTCTTATTAGCTTTAGTTTAAATAGCATGCTCGCTGTGGCAGTAATGGAAAATGCGAGTGGCCTCACTTTTACTGTAGTGAGTTTTCTGCTGATTATCATTTCATAATTTCACTATGTTGCGAAATTTTTGCTGCTTCGTTGAAATATATATATATATATATATAGTTAATAAGAAAAATACATAATCTATGTATGTACATATGGATAACAATTTATCTCTTGCCTATTACTCTTCGTTTTTCTTCAGGTAACTATTTGCCTCTGAAAAAGTTTTTTGAATGCTACTCTTTCAATTGTATTGATAGACACAAAGTATCATTTTTCAAAATTAAAATTTTAAAACTTACATCAAAATGTATAGGAAAAGCATCATATTTTTACATTAATAAATCCTACTTTCAGAAATAAAATATATTCATAGGATTTATTTTAAAAAAAAAAGAGGTGTTTTAGTTTTGATTTTTTTTTATGTTGAATAAATATTTTTGCATTCCAAGAGTTAAATTTTTATGAAAGCTATTACATTATACATGACTGAGCTAAAATAATTAAAGTATCTCTTCTTGTATAAATTTGTATCATGACTATAGATTCAAGAGAAAACCGACATGAACATATACTAAAATGTGAAACAGCATTTATGTAGTATTTTGTACATAAATATTTAAAGCTTCTTTTTATATCCTAATAAATTCAAGAAACCTTTCTTTCCTTCTGATCACTTCTTAACAACATTTATAAGGGGAATATATTCTATTGAAATATTAAATAGTAGTAATGAAGCTTAATAGAGTTCTTAATTAATATTCTTAGTTCTTATAGAATATTTTAATCTTAGTTAATAGTATTTGGTCAGAATTAATAGTTTTCTTAATTATTCGAATAAAGCCTAATTAAGAACTATTGAGAATATTTTTAAAACTACATTCATGCTAAATCACCTGAAAAATCTTTATTTTTCAACTTTCTTATTACTAAGTTTCTTTGCCTTTTTGAAGCAAACGGTGCAAATCTGATTTTTAAAAAAATCCGGACAATAGTCCAGTATCGTTACAAGATGCGACGTCAATGAGTGCTGTATCACTTTTACCACTTCCCTGAGAGAGTAAAAGCTTATTTTTTAAATTTATTAATAATAGTTTAATCATTGATTCTTTCAGATGGCCAGTTCATTGCCTATTCCCTTATTTATTTACATATTTTTATTGAAAGAAGTTTTTCAAAGGCTCGGGTATTTGCTAGCATTCATCAAGAATTCGCCACTCACTGAAGATAAAATTTTCGCACATTTTGCATGGTATTTAAACACGATTTATTATTATTTTAGAACAATAAAAAAGTATTATGTAAATGACCTGTCCTCTGAAAATTGTAGCATAAAAATTTCATTGGCAAACTATCATGATGTAAGTCTTGTTTTATTTTTGTAAATTAAATATGCTGATATATTTTGATGGTAAGATTTTATTATTAAAAAGAGAAGTTTTTAAGTTTTTATATTTTGAATATTTATTTTTAGAAAACATTCATCTCTCAGAGGGCTTTTAAATTTTCGTTAAAGCTCTACTATTATTTATGACTGTAGTTCAAAAGGAAATAGCTTGAGAAAAGAAACGATAGATGTTCGTATGTAAATATACCCCATAAATAAAGGTTCAAGCCAAAACCAATGTAAATGGAAAGTAAAATATAAAAAAGGCAATGTTGCATTTATGAATACATTTTATTGAATCTTTATTTTCGGTTTTCAAACAAGAATGTACAAAATCAGGGTATAATGTCTTTCGCCTAGTTCTTTTTTTCTTAAGAAAACATTTTTCTTATTCAAACCATGCTTTTCTTCAGGTATTTTAAATATATAATGAGCGAGGCTTAATGAATCCCCAAATGTATTAAAGTTGTTTTTAATTCCTCGTTTTTGCTTAATTAGAAACTACTAGCAAAAAATAAATTACAGTACAAAGCCGAATAAACGATTTCTAAAACTCGAAATGTCAATTTCATAACATACTGAAGAATCATTTTTTGAGATTTTGTTAGTTTTATGGTATGTAGAATTTAGTAACTATGTTTTACAATATTTTTAAAGATGATAAGGCTTTTAGTAGTTTTGGTTTACGCAAAAAGTTGTAAAATACACGAATTTAGTAAAACTAAAAATTCTGTATAAGAAACAAAGAACAGTAATGAAAGCTGGGTAGCTATTGCCCGTGCAGTGTTGATAACTTTGAATATATTAAAGATGGGCATTCTTAACTTTTACTGTAGATTGGCTGATTGGCAGGTTATTATTCAACTTGATATGCACATCAAATTATCATGGTTTAGAAATGCGGTATATCATTAGACACAAGTAATTTTAAAGCCAGGTTCATCGCCATAGAATTTTTCAAGTACATGCAGTATATTTACATAAAATTTATGTATAAATCATACTTAACTATTTTCGCATCATTTACCAAAAAGAATTTCGAAATATGAATTTCTACATTCACGACTTTTTCATTTTCAGTTGTTGAATTATTATTAAAACTTTATTTATTTCAAACTTGAAAAGGCCTTTTCTGGAAACATTCTAGTTGGATGGTTTAATAAAGATAATTCAGTTTAAAATTGCACATAAGAGAGGATATACTGCAGGCTTTAAAATTATAATGATATAAATGTGATTTAAAATTTGTGTGCGAGTTATTTCATTGTGATACAAAAATTAAATTTCAAGTTTAATCTATGCTAATGTTTGAAATGTTGTCTTGATAATGCAGCTCGTGTAGCTTTTAATCTTCAATTTATTCGAAGAGAAATCGTACTTTTAAAAATACCTGATAAATTCTCCAAAACTGGTTCAGTAGGCATATACTCTGAAAAAAAATTACAGTTTTTAACAGCCAATTGGGAAGTAGTTAATAGTAAACACAAAAGTGTGAGGGTAAAATACTAAATATTATGCTACAGTGACAAGTAATTAAATAAGGCAATGTGCGAGTAAACGAAACGCAATTTTTTAATTGTATTCAAATGAATTTAAAATTTGAAATATATTTCATAAAAAATGCTCTATTTAGTGCTTAAAATATGCATGAAGACACCATAAAGAGGAAAGAGGCAAAGTTTAAGAAAAATTAACTTTAATATTTTAGAAGCCTTTTAATTGCATTATGAGAACTTTAATTATATATTAAATATTATGTTATGCAATAAATAACTTTTATTATTTGTTTATTTGAACTGTATTTTTAATATAGTAGTGAACTGTAAGTATAATTTTTATGTTTATGACAATGCATCATACACGCTTTTTATCAAATACGTGCATGTGATTTGCAAAATTTCTATTGCATAGTAACAGAAATACGACGATAAATGAGATATTTTCTATAATTTTTTTATTTGGCTTTATATTAAATTTTTATTGAAATGCGTTATGTTTCTAGAGATTTATTCATGACATATACGCGACCGAGAATTAAGTAATTATTGTAAACATAATGTAATTTTACCTACCTAGTGATGATTAGCCCAGTGGTGTAATGGTTAGCGCACCGCGCTGCCGTCCCACAGGTCCGGGGTTCAAATCCCGGGCTGGGCAAGGTCGACTCAGCCTTTCATCCCTTGAATGGGTCTATAAAATGAGGACCAAGCTTGCTTGGGCGTCAAACACTGGGGGCTTCGCGTCAGGCTGACCACCTGGCCGAGGCACATGCATCCGCACCCCAGAGCCTATGGTCGCGAAGGCGCGGTTGGGCAGCGCAGGCCTTGGCCCCGCAGAGGGGCTGTTGCGCCAATGTTTGACTTTTTTTTTTACTTGACCTAGTGATGATTACTTAAACGATATTTAACGTGCATTAACTTCCCTAAGTGCTACAGTTGGGTGAACTCGGTGCCATCGTGATTCTAGCGGTCCTGCTTGCGCACTCCGAAAGAGGCCTACGGACGTTTTCTCATTGGTTAGATTTCGTCGCCTGATGACGTATCTTAGTGCTGGAACCAATAAGTGAGCATCCGTAGGCCTCTCTGGATAACTCGTCGGAGTGCACAATCAGGCCCAATAGAATCACTATGGCCCCGTTGAAATGGCCGGTTAGTAAATATGCAAACAATTAGCTCTCAAAATAATAATGCACTATTTGTAAAAAAAAAAAAAATAATAAAATTTATTTTCTTTATTTATTTATATTAGCCTGAGGAACAAAGTAACCAGTTTATATAGTATGCATCATTTTTTAAAGTTGTAGTTTAAAGTTATATGTGTAACATTTTCTAATAAAAATGTAAAAAAAAAATGCTAACTTAATAAATTTTTTCAAAAAGTAAAAAAAAAGAGACATTAAAAAAATATATATTTATTACGCGTCTCATTATATTTGCTTATTTATAGTTAAACATAATTCGAATTTTGAAGAGGGCTCCAATCATGGGGACGGTAAAAAAAACTATTGCCATTAGTCCTCTTCAGACTCCAAATTATGCATTGTCGAAAAGATTACGCCATTTAGAGCTAACAACTTTTATTCAACTTTTACAACTAAAGCTGAACATAACCAGAATAAACATAACTAGCGGAACTGAACATAAACAAGATGAACTGAAGAACAAGTTCGTTAAATTACTGATGTAGTCGGATTTTGCTTTACTCGGATTCTTGAAAACGAGGCAGCTTCCGTTCTCCTTTGTCTGGGAACTCTACGGCTAAAACTCTTTGGAAGATGACAACCATTCAAGAAGAGGCAGCAGGATCGACATCATGACCACGGACAGAAGCACGTGGGGATGGCTGGTTGAATGGCTACAGGAGTACACTCCACCACAGCAGCTGCGGACTGCTACGACCTGAACATAACTATGTTCTATATATAACTATGACATATGCTATGCTTCATCCGACAGCATAGTTCTTGTAGAAACGACTGCACAAAGTGCGCATGCCTGGTACCGAGAATTAGCATTCGACATCAGAATGTGCATATAGGAAGCAAACTTGAGCGCAGCAATGACTTGGACTTCGCATCGTATATGCGAGAGCATCATTTGCGATCGCAGTGGAAAGCCTCCACAGCCGCCGGTCATCCATCACTTGGTGCACAAACAAGCTGGAATTTTAGTGGACATAAAAAAGGGCATAGTCGCCGCACATATGTGTCTCCATTTCTCATTTACTTTTCGCATAGTTTTAAAATGTTTCTCATTTAGCAAAATTTTTTATAATCATTTCGAAAATGCATACACTTGCACATAAATACCTATGAATTATGCTATGAAATATTCTAAATGTTTACATTTATTTTTGAATTTTACTCACTAGATTTTAATTTCTTGTATTTGTATTTAGAAAACATTATAAGCATTCTTAAACACACTTCTGTGTACTACATATACTTAATGTATATTTGTTTTGTGAGTTAATTTATAAGTTTAATAAAATTTGTTTGCAGACAAACTTAAGACATTTTCTAGGAAAGCAGAATTTCCATTCTCCTTTTCATACCTCTTGATAATATCGTTTTACTTTCTTTTTTTTCTAGCTATTGTCAAAAAAAAATTTTTTTTTATTATATCAAAATTACTATCTTTATATATTTATGTAAAAACCCCAATTTATAATGTAATAAATTTTCAAATGTACAAACAATATCCCCCCGAGTGAAATAACGCTGTTTTTCAATATTTCAGCGATCACACATTTTAAAAGATAATTTCTATTGGAATTTATAATTTACTTAGTAGTATTTATATTTCTTTTTCGAACAGATTAGTTAAAGGAATACTAAAAATTAGAAAGGAACATCATATTGTACTTCACATGAACCATCGAAAACATTTTAAAAAAAACTACAATACACATGAAGATGCATATACAAAAAAATACTGTACACATTTTTGATGAAATATTAATTTTCATGATGAAATTATTCACAATTTGCATTACCCATCAGTGTGACAATACAGTGAGATACCTTCAAAGGTAATAAAATTTATTCTGATACAGATGTACTGTTGTTCGCAAGGTCAAGGGCTCTCCTTAGAGAGCAAAAATAATCATTATTCACACAATAACATATATAGTTAATATTAAATTCTCCATAAACCTTAATTTTAAAAGTCTAAACTCTAAAACTTTAATAATGTGTGAGAACTTTCAACATCCAGTTATATATTATGTTAAAAAAGTAAAAAAAAAAAATCACACATGACTTTTACGTCTTTCCACGTGGAGGTCTGTTCGGGCACCTAAAAAGATCCCATCCCTTTAACACAGACACTGCCTCCTACGTACGCATCTCTTTCACGGATGTTTGATGAATGATAACGGGTTGCAGGTTCTCTCCTAATCAAACAACGCCTACTATCGTTTTGGAGGCTAAACTTGGACTCATTTGTAAACAGAACAGCCCTCTATTGATTAACCGTCTAGTGGAAATGTTGATGTGCCCACCTCAAACGTTCCCTTCTGTGGCGTGGCGAGAGGGGCACTCAAATGGCTGCCCGTCTCGCGTGCACACTACCTTCGTGAAGACTTCTACGCACGGATGAAGTTTAAACCAACCTTCCGGCGCCTACAGCAAGGGAGGATCTGAGTTGAGCCGAGTTGCTGTTCTATTTCTTCGTGCACATAACGACAAATACCTGTCATCGGCGCTGGTCGTAACAGTTGACCGTCCTTGGCTGAACATCCTGGATGCCGAATCTGTTGTTAGAAATTGCTGCCAAAGCCTGTGAACCACAGAAGGACTGACATTTGTCCCTTTGGCCACTTGTGTCTGACTTTGTCCTGCCTCTAGTCTCTTAATAGCTCTCTCGCATTCTTGTGGCAAATGATGCCTGAAAGTCATTGCTACTTATTGGCTGTCCCCGATTTCTTACCTTACAGTCATAGCAAAAGATTCACGCTTGATTTCAAAGATGTAGTTTTATGCTTCTAGTAATTAATTTATTGTGGTTCGAATGCGAGTAATTTGCATATTGCAGATTTACTCAGTAGCATTTATTTGACAACATATTCAAATTTCATACGGATTGGCTTATTTTTGAGCGAGTTATCGCTATTTTTGTGATTTTTCCTTAATTTTTGGAAACCAGTGTATACATACAAAAATTTATTCATAATTATAACTTGATCTAGAATGTTTACATTGGCTTTCATGAATATTGCTTTTGGTTATAGTCAGTTATTGAGAGTAGTAGCCATAATTAAACCTATCAGAATTATTATACAGGGTGTCCGAAAAAGGTAGTAACACGCTTTCGTCCTCTATCTATAAAAGATAAATAGGTAATGCAAAAAAAAAGTTCAATCTACTTCGCCACCTTACCTCTAATTGGTAAAGAATTAAAGCATGCTACCACCATTTCGGGACACCTTGTGTATGACTAATGCATTATACATTCCTAAGAATATATATATAATAACTTTTGATTATTTTATAAGTATTTAATTCATAATGAAAAAAAAAATATAGAGAATCGAATATGGAAAAACAAACTCCTCCTTTCATAATATCCGTTTCTAGGGAACAGCTGAGAAATTTGTCATTTACTGTGACTTTTTCATTCTACGGCGGAGTATGCTCATAATCGACAAAAGTTTTCCAGTAAGGTTTCGATCAAAATAATTCTTTTATAATATTATGTATTAACCTTGGTACCTAATATTGAAGGAACTGTTCAATTACCAAATTCACCAAATCAAAATTGGCATTATAATAAAATAAATTGTAACAAGAGCATACAGATTGGTGCATTTAGTTAAATGTATACTACACACATACTATATAATACAGGGTGATACAAAAGTTTAAGTCAGAAATGTAAAGTGTGAAATAGTGCGCTAAGACGATTCAGAATCACTTAGCAAAGTGGGGTCGGAAACGTACGTCTTTATTTACCTGTTAATAATCACTTTGAAAAAAGCGTTGAAGTAACAGTGAACTTTCCGGCCATCGTATGTCAAATACTAACGCAACTTTCACAGAAAACCCAAAATTAGTAGTTTACAAATTCTATCAGGTTGTGACGAAAGTTTTCCGCTTGGAAAAGTCCTTGGAATATAAACATTTACACTATATAACACACCCTATAGTGTAAATGTTTATATAAAATGTGTATTTCGTAAATTGCATTAAAATATTTTAAGAAAAAAACATATAACAGATGTTCCCGTAACGGGAGCTTTGGCGCTTAATGGGTTAAAGGAGGATAACATTTCCAACCCCATATTGCTGCATTCTGAATTGTCTGCTGTATCACTCTTTACATTTCTGACAAAGTTTTGATTCACATTGTATATGTATATATGTATATATATTGTCATTATTATATATTAATAATAAAACACATTTTTCAAGTAGTAAGAAATGATTGTCATTTTTTAAACTATAAAATTATAATAAATACTTGGCTATTAGTTTAAAGGAGTACGTTTTCCTTGAATTAGATTCACGAAAGATGAATATTTTAGAACTCTACTGTATAACGATGGATTTTTCCTTAACTTTTAAAAACAGCTTAGCCATGCAGATAGAGAATAAGTGCATCCGAGCATGAAAGTATGTACTGACGAAGTTCCTAACTTTTCAAGAAAGTTAAATTTTGAGTTGACACTAATCCGGTGTTTTCTAAGTATGTGGAGAATAAATGAATCTGGGTTTTCAACAAAATTAACGATGTGGAAGGTTGTAAAAGTGTTTACAACACAAATGCATGGACTTACCGAGCTGTATTCGCTTAAAACAGTTAGCGTTTATATAAAAAGGTATAATTTGGTATTTCGAATTGCCCATTATAGCAAACCTAATTCAGCAGTAGCGAATTGCAAAATTTGTTCGCAAATTTATCTGTAGGGATCATGTGTTAGAAAAAGTGTTTGTTTTCGTTAAACAGTTTTCTAACTCTGTCAACTTTTATATATAATAAGACGCAGTTTCAAGTTGCTGGATATAGCTAGCTTAAAATTAAAGTACTCCATATAGTCTCTTCTCTCTCTACTGCATTTTATATTAAATTATATTTATCTATCCAAACACTGAAAATGCACATTATATATATATATATATATATATATATATATATATATATATATATATATATATATATATATATATATATATATATATATATATATATATATATATATATTTATATATATATATATTTATATATATATATAGAATTTATTCATTGTAATTTTATTACACATATATACTACAAATATATACATATATATATATATATATATATATATATATATATATATATATGTATATATATATAGTATATATGTGTAATAAAATTACAATGAATAAATTCTGAGTGATATAATCTAATGCTTTTCATTTATCGGTATTTTAAAATCTCGGTAGGTACCCAGCCACCCACGATACATCGAATTAACGTCACGGTCGACGTAGTTTCGATGTAATCATCGACGTTAAAAATCCTTGGATATGTCCACCTGTTTGCCCGTCGAGCCCTGAACTACTAGACGGCGTATTTCCCATAATGGGTGATCGTGAGAGATAACAATCTCGCTTAACTACGGCGCAAGAATGAAAAAGGGTGACCGCCAGGATGAGAAAATCCCCGATATTGGTCGAACACTCGTCGCTATAACGGCAAAGGGAGACAGATTCTCGGAATCCGTTTATAAAATTCAGCTCATAGTGGTTTATTTTACGTTATACATTGTCGAATTGCTCCAACACGACAGAGAAAACCGGCTTATATTCGTCTAATAGAAGTCGTTCCTTAAAGACTTCGCAGAATTTGTCGAATTCTGACCATTTATGAACGTAATAAGTATGCCGCAATTCTAGACATTTAGATAAAAGGCATGCATCATTTACATGAACATACTTATGAGCAACCTAAATATTTTCATATATTGGTGAAAAATGGTGAAAAAATAACTTAAAAATTAAATAAATATTAGTAAATTTAGTTAACTAATACAGTTTAAAATGTAATTTTACTAACAGTAAGTATAATTTACTTATTTTGTATAAAAAAGGTTACTTTTTCACCAGTATATGAAAATATTTAGATTTTTTATAACACTAGATTAAATAATTTTTTATTAAAAATATCTAATACAAACGATTCTATTAATCAAAACGATTAATAAAATGTACCGGGGGAAAAGTGGAAACCCTTTAATATGTAAAATAGCGACATAAGCTGTTTATGCGAGCTGTTTAATCCTTTTTTAATAAGCTGTTTAACCCTTTTTTGACAACTGGCTGTGCCCGCGCACAGCCAGCTGCGTCAAAAAGGGGTCTCTAGATCTGTGGCACGCGATGAACGTTTCGATCGTCCGCCATCTTGCTGGTAGTTAAGTCGAGCGATGGCAACGGCTGCCCTTTTTTCAGCATTGGGAAAGGGTTGCGCCTCAAAGGGTTAAATGTGATGATGTAATAAGATGGTGCACTAGCTAGATATACTGTCCGGCAGTGGTCTGGGCGCTAAACTCCATTACCATAAGAGCACGTCAAGTGAAGCAGCATCCGGCTTTCCCAGTGCTTGGGAAAGTGAAGTTCTCTCTCCGCTATGGGACAGTGTACACTAATGGGAGCTGGTGCACGTAAAGTCCGCCGTGGTTCCAAGGTCCTCTATGTTTAAACGATACCACTGGGGGTGGGTATTTCAGGTGGTGGTTGATCCCCATCTGGAATTGATTCAAAATTAGGGACCAACAAGCAGAATTCCAACCCCTCGGGGCAATGGCACCTATTTCCATGGATAGTACAATCTTCTATCCATGGGCACGAGAACAACAAGAACTAGCTAGATAAAGTGTATGGCGCCCCAGTTTCGTCTTTACAACAGCTGCACAGATATTTCACAATATTGTACTTACTTGCTTTCATTCCATTTGTGACTGTATTGCACACTATGTATAATATATTTAGAAGTGTCGCATTTTCTGGGTAGCTTGACTCGTTGCAAAGCCTGACGAAATCACAGGTTTGAAAACTATTAGCATAACATTTTTAAGACACATTCCAACAAGAAAAAACAAAACCTTTGAAGAAAAATCAGATAAAGTTCCTTTCTGTGATGCCTTTCTCCGTCCAAAACAAAATTATAACTCCAAAACACTTTATAAATTATATACCTTCAGAGTAAAATTTGAATGCCGAAATTTTCTGCACTATGTAGGTTCATACATGTATTCTTCCTCTGCCAACAGGCTTTTCATAAATCTAAATTTAAAAATACAATCCTATAAAGAATATTCAAAAAAATTCTAGCTAATTAAAATTTAATTTACTCTTAAGAATACGAAAAATTGAACTAAAATGTTTTAAGATTAGATTGTTAATTGTAAGATTCACATATATTTTCTTCCAGACAGGCAGCTCTATCATCTAGGGAACACATAAACTATTTGTGACAAGTCAAGAAGAAGCGATGGCTATATTTAAGTGATCGATGTATTATACTTGTCTGAGTAGAATTATTAAAAAAACAGAGTTTTATCATATCTCTTATAAGGTAAGCAGTAACTTTCCTATTTATTTAGAAATACAGTTTTTAATGTTCAGAAATATGACTTGCTTTACTTAATGGAGCATATTTTTAGATGTGAATTACACTTGTTTAGTTAGTTATGTTTCTCGGTGTCATCCAGTAATATGACTACTGCTGGGTAAAATTATCCATCGACTAAGAACATCCAGTACCGGTCCTAGTCATCATGTCAGCCCTTCAGACGTTCTCAAAATGCGTGATTCCCTATTACATTATTTATTTCTGCGTTTATGGTAGGCCATAATTTTTGAATTATAATTTTGAAATGTTCCGTTTCATTGTTTGTGACACTTTTTTATTTTAAAATTTTCATGAAATAGATTATGAATGAAATATAACTGTAAAACGTATTTTATTTCACTAGAAATAAAAGTAGTCATAATTATATTTATGATGCAAACTATAGTGTAAAATATTGTGGAACAGGGGCAAACTTTTCTTTAACATTTATATTATTTCATGCAAGTTCTCCCTTTAAGGGTTTATTTTGGGCCACCTTCCGCTATATGTATTTCATCAAATTTTTACATGAATAAGTTCATCTACTAATTTTGAAACTGCAGCTGACGTTAAAATTACATAATCAACGAAAATAAATAAATTCAAATCATAAATTTGTTTTATACTTGCTGTCTCGTATAAAGTTCATAAAATGTAATAAAGTTTTGAGATCAAAGAAAACTAATTACATAATGGTAAAAAAACATTATGGAAGATAAAATTTTTCGTTAGAAATTATAGAAGGATTTAAAAAATGTTAAAAAAGAAGTTTTGAGCAAATTAACATTTTTCACTCATGCATATTTTTATGCTGCCAACTTTTATATACTTCTTTGGCGAAGATAATATAATGAAAATTTATAGTTCAAAAATAATAGCAAACATTAACTTTTTTTCCAAAGTGAAATGTTATTTATTGGGTGAATTTATGAACTTTGAATTCTATATTCAGTAAATATATGATACATTAAATTTATTTCTTTTGAAACTATTTATTTAATTTATTCAAATAAAAGTTCTCACTTGATATTTATAGCTGAAAGTAAAATCAGAATGCAGTTAATGCAGTTTTGCTGAATTAAATATTATTTGGCAAGTATTGAAAATTTGACTGAAAATAACTAAGAGAATGAAAATAGATATAATGTGAATAAATGGCACTTAAATTAATAAAATCAATGTGTAAAGTTGTAGGGTTAGTTTTATGGTTTGATAATGATTAATTTTTACATACATATAAAAAGTTTTATTTTTCGATTTTTTCTATAATTTTATAATTACTTTTAAAATATGTCGCTATTTCTAAATCTTATGAAAAAAGAATCGTTCGTTAGTTAAATCCTAAACAGATGAGCGAGTAAGTGATATTATGAAGTTTTTTTTCTCGTAAGACTAAGTGACAGTTAAGGCTTTGTAGAAAAATACTATTTTAAAGTCTCATTTTAAGTGTGCAACTCTTCAGTATGCTTAGTAGTGACTCGATGTGTAAGCAAGCTGATAACTTGAAAAAATTGTAGAAGGAAAATAAAATATAATAATAATAATAATAACAGTTTCATTGGTGTATAGCGTTAAGAAAAATCTGCACGAGAGGTGTATCTGTCAACTGGGGGCTACCTTGGGTGAAGGACATTAAAGAATAACAGTTTCTTACGTATGCTAAATATATTTTTTAAATAGAGCATAAATAAATACACACACTACTTAAATTTAATTTCAAGTATTACAAAAATCATTTAGGTAGCAGACAGATCCATAAACCTATAACACATGAAGAATGGACCGGGTTGAAGAAGTGAAAAGATCTATGATTTCAAAGAACAAAAAAATAAAAAAATGCATACTTTATATTACGTTTATTACATCCACATATATATCTGCTGAAATCAGTGAACAAAATATTTCATTCGTTATTGCTTTTAAATCGCACAGTTTGGGGGTAAAAATATTTTAGAAAATTTGATGTGCTAAGAAGTAAATATTGTTGCAGAACACTCTGCTTGTTTCCTGGGTTCGTCGTTCTAAAGTCCAGTAGATGTAGAAAGTTCTAGTAAAGAGTCCACTTGTCAGGATAGAACTCGAACTTTATTGCTTCTAGAACTTCGTCGAACAATCAGCTGTACAAAATTCACTAGCACAACCAGCCAGTAATGTGCTTTTAAAAGTCCACTTAGTCCAGAACATTTGGCAAATGCTGTAATAAAACACATCCACGTGCAAAAATCCAGTGGAAATGTACGAGGGGTAATAACTAACAGTCCCTCAAGACTCAGCAATGAAGAATTTCACACACAGCACTTAAAATCACTTCATAAACAAGCGAAAACACCGCTTCTATAGCCTCAATACAAAGCCTTAAGCTTTCACAGACATCTGATCTTGACGGAAGCAGAAGCAAGACTGCGACTATCGGGGTAGCCCGCTTGTAGTATTTATAGGAATGGGAGAAGCTACAAGGACCTTCCAGAAGAATCTATTTCTCGAAGATTCCACATAAAGCGAGAATTTTTATTAAGTCATAGAAAAGAAATATTACGTTATTATGTATGTTAATGCATAAAAACTAACTTTACAAGCCCCATTGGAAAAATCGCGCCTAATGACCAAAATTTCATCAAACTTGGTGACTTTTGGCAAACTATCGCCAAATTTCGAGCCAAACATAATTCCCCAAAAGTGAGTTTAGCGAGGCCTAGGACCAATATTTCTCGAGATTTCTAAAAACGCCATACAAATAAATAGGGAAACTCAAACCTCCGTATCTCCGGTTCTACTTGACCGAATATGATGCAACAAAAAGCGAAATTTAACTATTTGACGTGTAGAATACAAATTTCGAACGATTTTAAACCCCAGGATAGCGGGTTACCCCGAAAAATCGTAACAGTATGATAGTAATAAAAGTAAATATGTCTACAGAACATAGTTATCTAAAATGTTCAAAAAACAAGCTATTACTAGTTCTACAAAGCAAAATTAAGTTTATACTTTTTAGTTTAGCTTTCGTAATGTAAATGTTAAATTGAGATTGAAAGGATTTTCCAGTTATTCTGCTATTAAATTACGTGTGCTAGCAATACATCTGTCTCTTTCCCTACTAAGAATAGGCACTTATCTAGTAATTAACCCTTTAACGCGCAGTGTTCCCGCTGAAACCAATCCCGCAGTGTCCGCAGAAGTTCCCGCAGTGTCCAATGCTGAAAAAAGGGCAGCCGTTGCCATCGCTCTACTTAATTACCAGCAAGATGGCGGACGATCGGAACGTTCATCGCGTGCCAGAGACCTAGAGACCCTTTTTTTACGGCAGCTGGCTACTGTTTTTGTACGGCAGCTGGCTGTGCGGCACAGCCAGCTGCCGTCCGCCATCTTGCTGGTAGTTAAGTAGAGCGATGGCAAAGACTGCCCTTTTTCCAGCATTGGGAAAGGATTGCGTGTCAAAGGGTTAATAAAAGAAAGTGGTTTTCTGTACGATCCACTAAAACCCCGCAACTAAACAGCTCAGCTAAAAGTGGGTTGTAGGAAATCTTGGCGTCGCCACGGCCGTCCATGAAGAGGTTTTGATTTGAAAGTACAATCATTAGAATATCCCAAGATGCTTGATTTTGTTCTAGAATGTCCCAGAATGTGCAGGTTCTCTGAAATCTATTTCAATGTATTTTTCAGTATGGAATATTAAAATTGGTTTATAGCTTCTTCTCACAATCGCGATCGACCGTCCTTTTGTCTAGGAAAAATGCAAGCTTTTTTCTATTTGACTGAGTAATTTAAAACATCATTTAGCAATTTTTCAATAATTGGAAATGGGCTTAAATATTTTTAAAACACGAGATTTATTGAAAACATATTGCATACAAGTGTGTTTTTAAAAGTAAACTATCCTTCCGTGGATAGAACTGGGCGACTCAGCTGTTATTCATAAAAGTGAAAATGCATAGGAAAAATTGGTCGAAGTAAAAATTAATAAATCTCATAAATAATTCAAAATTGATATTATTCTCCTGTAAATTAACATACATTAATTCTAAGCCAGCATTTTAAAGCCATTTTAAAGCGCGCAGCATATAGGACGGTGCGGTAATATTTCCTTTATTTTGACCCAATAAATTATCATTAAATTGAGATAAGATGGAGCGCTCCAGTACAGTCTGAGCATACACGTTTTCTTTCACGTCAGAAACTACTAAATTGTTTAATGGCGATGAAACTCTTATTTTAAAGCATAAATATCCTTTAAAACCCATACGCTATGTAGGAAAAGAGGAAAGGTATAAAATGTGATAAAATTTACCCCATGGAAAACTAATTATAAGGCAGAAGAAAAACTCCAAAGTTACGCAGAATTCTTTTTTTAAGTTCATATTTTTTCTTTAAAAAAGTAAATTATGTTCATTTTTAAAAATTATCTAGGAGCATTAGCATTTTCCTCCCGTATCTGCCCATGTCGAAATAATAAATTTCTTATTTCATGCAGGAAAAGTTTTTAGTTAAATATTTAAGAATAAGAAAGCGTCCTTTATTAGTATTAAATAAATTGAGGCAACTTTATTGAAACGCAGAAACCGTAGCAATGTAAGGTTATAAAATTTCATTATTTTTTTATAATTCGTAAGTGGTAGCTTGCCTTCAAAAAAAGGATTATTCAAAGGACATGTTTTTATAAACATATAAAAACGTATTCTTTATATAGATTTGTGAAAAGTACATTTTTGCATAGTATAAAACGTTTTTGGAATAAAAAGAAATATTTGAATAAAGTTTGCCTATTGAAATTAAACCAAATATTTTTTCGTAATAGTAGCCAAATAGTAGTCCGCGGTAGAAGATTTTTTAATCTACCTTCTCCAAACCTGTAAATTTATCAATAACATTTTTCGGTAAACATGCTTTAGGCCAATAGCTAGCTATTAAAAAGGAAGAACGATTCGGGGAAAAAAGGTGCCGGTAAAGGTTTTATTGTTTAAATAGTTCCGGTTATGCCCTAGTATGATTATCCTATAGGGTTTACCTCTCCACTGAGGTAAGCATTGGCTCCTGCGTTGAAAAATATGACCTGAAATTGGACTTTTTGAGTTTGTTTGCTTGTTTCCACTTTTTCGGAAAAAAGTGCAAAAAATGAGAAGATATATCTCTTAAAATTTGTAGAATACTGAATTGTGTCCCACACTGCAAACATCCACTCGTAGGTATGGTTGATTAGGGACAGCTGTCATCAATGTCTTTGATTTTCGGTATAGAAACGAGTATAATCAGTGCTTTTTTGATTTTACCACTCTGCCCTGATTTTGAAGAAGTATATATTGTATAAAAATGTGCAAATAGTTCACAAACTCATGTTAACTAGCTCTGAGCATTAATATCCTATATTACGTGTTCATTACTTCGGCTGTCTTTCTGGCTCGGCTGAAGGCTGTTAAGTGGCTCGATTATCTTACAAATATTGGAGACTGACATTAACAGTTGTGAACCCTCATATAGGATTCATTATCAGTCCTACTCGAACCTGAACGCGGAATTACGTAACAACTGGGCTATTTTCTTAGATCTTAAACACTGAAAAATTAAATAAGATTCACTAAAAATTCTAAAATGCCGTTTTAAACATCTAAATTGCCGTTAAACATTTTAATGAATAAAAGAACTTTTTCATAGTTCAATTTTAGATGAAGCTGATTGATCGCCTTTCTTGAAGATTTTTAACGAAATTATGTTTTGTCTTTCGGTCATCGCTTGATGCTTAAAAACAAGGCGCCTCCACTTTATGGAAGTTAGAGGTATTGAAGTTTTTGTTAAATCCCATTTGGTTTTGAGGTTAGGATATCTCGATAACTAGATCCGGGTTCGATTCCCGGTGGAGGAAGAGGGGGTTTCATGGTGTAATGGTCAGGTTTTGTGATAATTATAAGAAACATTCATAAAATACTGAAAATTAACTTTTGAGTTACAAATAAAACTTTGCTTTAGTTACAAATACGAACTAAACAAAAAAATTTAGTGACAAAAAGGGACATCTAACGAAAAATTATATTTCTCTTTACTTATACTGGGGCCTGGAGCAGCCCCGGTTCTCGTGGCTGTAAGGTGTCGACTAAGTTACACCACAGTAAAAGATATTTTTATTAACTCTCACACAAATTTATTTGGCAACAGAGGCCACGAAAAGTCGCTCTCTGAGCACTGTTTCAACTTATATTAGTGCAGGTCACGTATTTTATCACATGTTAATCACATGTTCCAAAAAAGGTGCATTTATTGGCTCTCAAATACCCGGGTCTCATACTCCCAGAAAATTCTTGAAAGGTATGGTGCCAGACGACCGTAAGGAAGAGGGAAGATATATCAATTGCGTTTTTATTAAATTTAGATCCCGAGACAAATACTTTCGTTGAAAACTCAAATTCCTACGACCAATATAGAAGTTTGAACGAAAGTTGCTGCGCCCCTATAGATTTCTGAAGGCAGCAATAGAAATTTGTATTTTGAGAGGATATTTAATTGTAAATGCTATATATATATATATATATATATATATATATATATATATACATACTATATTTATTTTCATGTCTTAGTTGAGAATTTTGCTAAAAAGAGAAAACTCCTAATTAATTTTGTTTTTTTCAACATACTTAAAAAGTTTTTCTTAAAAAAATACTTTGAAAAAGAAAGAAAAAATCTCATGAACGAGAGAAAAGAATTAATCTATAATAAATATGTTTTTCAAACAAAACTTTCTTTAAATAAAATTCTTTCGAGCTTACAGTGAAGAAAATTTTACTGAAAGAAAAATATTTACACAAAGTTAACACTTAATAGCTTTGAATATGCATACATATTTTCTCTTTTTATATATTTTCTTTTTTTTTTCTTTAACTTGCAAAATATAGTCCTTTAAGCATACACATCTTTAGTCAAATGTTATTTTTATTAGACATAAAAAATTCGATTAATTTGTACAAACAGAGAGTACGTAAAATTCGTAACAAATATAATATGGAAGTATGGTCAGTAGCTAATAACATGCATTCCCTAATATGAATTAGCGAAAATTTTAGTTATGGAAAGTAGTCCAAATACAATGAAAAAAAATTTTTTTTCAAAAATTGGCAAATAATACTAGACCAGTGTCCGTTGTGAGTGTAAATACAACGAACACCTGTAGCTGTAACTGAACCCATACCCACCTTAATCCTACTGTGTAATTACCAAATGAACTTTTTGTGAGCTTTTTCTAATTGTCTGGAATGACAGAGTAATATTCAAAGAATGTATTTCATTCAGAGTTATTCCATAACAAAGCAGATCCATAATTTCTATCCATTCATTCCCAAATTATTATTTTTTAAAGCAAAAAAAAAGAATAAAAATTTAGAATCTGAAGTATTTTACCACTACTATGAATATTTTATCGAAATTGACCTTTTTTTTAAGGATGTATTAAAAATACATCGCTGGGCGTTCGCACGTTATTATTTTAGAATATAACGTTCAATTCGTAGTACTTCGAAGACATGTTTAAAATTTTTAAAATATATTATAACAACGCACACTATCCTTTCTAAAAAAAGAATATCATAATCTCGGGGCTACTAAATAATTACACATAATTTAAACACCACAAAGCAAACATTTATTTGATAGTCGCCCGCGTTACAATTAACATTCTCTTAGAACATCCACAACAAACTCATCTCTCTGCAACAAGTGTTGCCAACGTGACAAAAGAAAAGTAAGAAGGGAAAAAGAGTTTAGATTATTTTGGTGACGTCATATACTTCCCCTCAAGCTGTATAAGTCGTCCTCGGCATACAGCTTGCCTTCCTTGATGGCTGTTTCCTTGTTGGGGCAGACCGTTGTTTATTTGGTCGGTTCTGCAGGGCTGGAACTTTCTTTTTGGGGCGGCCTCTGCCTCGCAAGGGATTCACGGGAGTGGCCTCCGGTCCTACATAGCGGGTCAAACATGAAACATGGTAAGGACCTATGGGAGTAGAATCATCATTAGCAGTTAATGTATAAGAGACTGGTGATCTCTGTGATGAAATGGTTTACGGGCCATCACGCCTTGGAATGAACTTTGATGTTCTATTCTTTTTGAACTCACTATGAGGGTGAACTTTCACCCATACTTTATCACCTATTTTTAAGGGGGGTGGCTTCCTGCGTTTTTTATCCGCCTGTTGTTTGTGTTGGTCTTGATGGGTCTCCATGCTTTCCCGGACCTGTTTGCTAAACTTCGCAAATTTTTTTAAGTAGGGCGTGATTTCAGGGACGAAATTATCATTCTCTACTACACTTCTAAAATCATGGGTAACGTCGTCTATTGTTCGTGGTTCACGCCCGAACATAAGGTATGCTGCAGTTTGACCGGTAGAACTGCATTTTGCAGAATTTAGGGCGAATCTGATAACTGGCAACTTTTCACACCAAGTTGTGTGATCGTTACCAACTAGCATAGACAACCGGGGCTTTAGATCTCTGTTTTTTCTTTCCACGAGGTTAGCTTGTGGGTGGTAAACTGGGGTTAAAGACGGTTTAATTTTCAACAGGAAGCAAACTTGTTGCATTACCCCACTAATGAATTGTGGACCGTTGTCACTGACGACACGTCTTGGTAGTCCGTATCTTAGAAAAACTTCTTCGATTAACGTGATTGCACACTCTTTAGCTGTGGCATAAGTTAGTGCGAACAGTTCCACCCATTTGGTTGTACAGTCTTCCACTATGAACACCCATCTTTTATCGTTGCATTTCGGCAACGGTCCAAATAGATCAATAGAAAGAGTTTCAAATCGTGGATTGTAGATCGGGGTTTGCAACAGTCCAGATGGTTTTTGGTTGCTAGGTTTATAACGACAACATTCAGGAGAGTTCTTTATATATTCAGTAATGTGTCTTCGCATACCAGTCCAGTAGTACCGCTTTGAAATTCTGTCATACGCTCCCTCAATTCCGTAATGGCCTACGGACGGAGCATCATGATGTTCTTTTAGTACTCTTTCTTTTTCTTGACACGGCACCACTAACTGGGCTTCTTCTGTATCTACGTCGGGAGTATACCTATATAAAACGCCTTGATTCATGAGATAACCTCTTTCACTCCAATTCGCCCTATCTTCATCTTTATCGACACGTTCTAAGATTCGATAATTTTCTTAACATTTTCATCTTTTAACTGTTCTTCCCGAATTTCTTTAACGCTTCGAGTAGGAAGATCAATAGTAATAGAACAAATTTCACAGGTTTCTTCTTTATGCTGGCAAAATGGTCTGGACAACATGTCTGCAACAACGTTCTTTTTACCAGGCACATATTCTATGTTCAGGTTGAACGGCTGTACTTGAAAGCCCATCGCGCAAGGCGGCCTGTAGGAGATTTCAATTTCATCAACCATCTAAGGGGTTGATTGTCGGTTACTACAGTGATTTCTTGTCTGTCAATATATGCACGAAACTTATTCAAGGCCCATACAACGGCTAAAGCCTCTTTTTCAGTAGTGGAGTAATTTCTTTCTGCTTTTGTGAGTAACCTGCTTGCATACTCAATAGGGCGTTCGTCTGCATCAGCACCTTGTAACAAAACTGCTCCAAGAGCGTAGTTGCAAGCATCTGTTAGTAAGATGTATGGCTTATTTGGGTCATTTTGTCGTAGGACAGGAGGACTTATCATACAACGCTTTAGGGTTTCAAATGCGTTCTCCTCTTCTTCTCCCCACTTCCAGGTAACATTTTTCTTCGTGAGATTACTTAAGGGCCTAGCTATTTCAGAGAAGTTTGGTACGAATCTTCGGTACCACGAGCAAGTTTGTAAAAAAGATTGGACTTGCTTTAAATTTCTGGGATGTGGCAAATTTTGGATGTCGGCAACATTATCTGGGTCAACTTCAAGACCAGAATTAGTAATGTATTAACTCGACTAAGTATTTTACTCGGTTGCACGCAAAATTACACTTCTCTCTGTTAGCATGTAACTTAAACTCACGCAATTTTAAAAACACGTTTTCTAAGTCATCTATATGCTTTTCGAATGTTTCAGATAAAATTATTATATCGTCTAAGTACGACAGAACCAAAACATCTTTTAGGGAATTTCTGAAGTTATCAATTAGTCTTTGAAAGGTCGCCGGCGCGTTCTTAAGTCCAAAAGGCATACGGCAATATCTATACGTACCAAAAGGGCACACAAAAGCTGTTTTATCCCGGTCAGAGGGATTTACTTCAATTTGGTGATACCCGGATCGTAAATCTATGGTCGACATGTACGGTGTATGTTTAGCTTCATGAAGCAAATCATCCATTCTAGGCAGAGGATATTTGTCCGTTTTTGTAATGGAGTTCAACTTCCTATAGTCGACGCAAAGTCGAACTTGACTATTAGGTTTAGGCACCAGCACCACAGGTGCAGAATACGGAGACTCTCATTCTTCAATTGTGCCATTGGACAGAAGTTTCTCTAACTCTTTCTTAAGTATGTCCTTCTTTAGGGGAGACATGCGATATGGTGGAACAGCAACTGGAGGGTTATTTCCTGCATCAATGTAATGTTGTATCATAGGAGTCGGGTCTTCCCCTAGACGAAAGGTATCATCGTACTTACCTACCAATTTATTTAGTTCTGCTCTTTCTTCATCGGTTAGATGTTTTCCCTCACTTTCTCGTAACCGCAACGTGTTAACTTCAGGAGCATTTTCTACACACTCAGGTGATTTAAAAGTGTCATCGGAACTAAAGCTAAATTTTTGTTCTGGTTTGTCGTGATAAAACCAACTATGATTTATAAGGTCTAAAACAATTCCAGCGCTACACAAGAAATCTGTTCCTAAAAGCGTTCTGTTATCTTTTGCAGCAGGTAAGGCAAATAAAGTTATGAGGAACCTACGTCCTTCAATTTCAATTTCGACTTTGGCCTTACAAACGTCTGTTTCCTGCGGGATTCCGTCAGCGAGGATTACTTTCATAGTAGTAACCTCAAATTCTGTTCCTCGTTCTCTCAAAAGGCGATATAATGTTTCCCCAGCTATAGTGTGACTGGCTCCCGTGTCAGCACACACAATTCCGTTTATTCCATTAATTTTAACACTCAAAAGAGTTGATTGGGGTTCATCGATAGACAGTGTCTGAAGACGAATAGCTCTGAATTCGGCTGATTCTTTTTTAGGAGGGGGAGAGCAGTTGGGGCTCTTGGCCTTGACGAACCCTGGCTTCCCACAGCCGTAACAACTAACTATTGGCCGATCTTCATTTCTTACTCTATTCCTCGATGATGCATTTTTAGGACTGTTTTTATTATGCTTATAATTATCTCGTTGATGAAATCCGGGAGGCTTCCCTACTCGCATGTTTAATTTTAATCTGCCTAGCTTCCTCATATAAATCTAATTTGTCAACAAGTTCCAAGGGATTGTTCCATTCACTCCAGTGATCCAAAAAATGTTCTTTATACTCTGGAGGGGCCTTCTTTTTAATTTGATCCGATAGAATTAAGTCTTTTAGCTCATCGAAAGTAGAAACTTTTAGCTCTTTAAGCCAACCATCAAAATAATTTTGTAAATCGAAATAAAAATCTCTCCAGGTGCTTTCTGGATCTTTACGGTGTGTGGCAAACATTTGCCGAAATTTCTCAGCACTTAATTTAAAACGCCTCAATAGAATTTCTTTAACTTTCTCTTAATCTCGGGGTCGTGGGTTCGAGCCCCACGTTGGGCGCCACATTATAACAACGCACACTATCCTTTCTAAAAAAAGAATATTATAATCTCGGGGCTACTAAATAATTACACATAATTTAAACACCACAAAGCAAACATTTATTTGATAGTTGCGCGCGTTACAATTAACATTCTCTTAGAACATCCACAACAAACTCATCTCTCTGCAACAAGTGTTGCCAACGTGACAAAAGAAAAGTAAGAAGGGAAAAAGAGTTTAGATTATTTTGGTGACGTCATAATATAAAAATAAAAATACATTTCTTATAAAACTTTAATAAATGTTTAAGTACTTATAAATATTTAAAAATATTTATTTACAATAAAAATAAAAGACAATAATTTATGCAGATTTGCAATAATTTTATACAGGATATATGAGTTCAAAGTATCTAAAGGAAACTAACCAGTAAAACAGAAATTTACTCTTCGAAAAGCATATGTATATATGAACATTCTGTAAAATATACAATAAATTGGTACAAAAGCAATATCAACAAATTTTTTAGAGTTTTTAGTTAATCTTGCGAAACAGTTTTTTCAAAATGTCACTTTACACAAATTGCAAGAGATCTTACTTGGCAATCTTCAAAATTATTGCGTATACCCCCTCTTTCCTAGGCCCTCCCTCTTATGACCATGCCTGATTTAGGCGTCTCCATTCGCACGGCACCGGAGCACGTGCCCAGTTTGTACCCACCTAATAGTGGCCATGTGTTAGATTTGTTACTTGTTCCTTTTTTTTCTCACTGGACCATCTTTAAACTTTTGAAGTGCATTTTGTATTATTGATATTGATATATACTGATATTACTTCAATTTTTCAGGTATATCCTGTATAACTGGAGCATCAAATTTATCATAATTTGTTCACTATTAGTCCGTCAGTTGATCAACATCACAAGGAAGAACAGTACCTGGGCAGGGAAAAGCTCTTATATATTTTTAACTTGTCCTGGACTACTGAGAAACTTCCTAGCCGATTGAAATCTGCCATTGTTATCCTGTTCGCAAACTCAATAAGGATGCTAGTTCCGTTGATAGCTACCGCTCAATAGCACTCACTTTTATCACGTGCAAACTGATTGAAAGAATTATTTTACAGTGATTAACTCACCATCTGTTATCAAATAATTTAATTCCGCCTGAACAATATGCTTCAGAGGAGGACATAGTACTATGGACCAAATTCTGTTATTCACTCAATGTGTTACAGATGCTCAAAACTGCAAACCTACCGATCATACATTAGCTGTTCTCGACATGACTAAGGCCTTTGAGAGGGTCTGGAAGTGCAGGCTAATAAACAAATGCTATAATTAATTTGGTATTTGGGATAGAGCTCTATCATGGATTTCTGATTATCTGAATCACAAATATTTACGTAAGCTTCCAAAATAAACATTCTGGTTTTTACAAATTGCATCAAGGTATCCCCCAGGGCTACGTTTTAAGCCCAACTCTGTTTTCAATATTCATTGCGGGAATTGGAAAAAGAGTATATCCTTTCCAAATAGGCCGTATACGGATGACATAGTCTTATGGTCCAATGGTTCTGTGATTAACAATTTAGAATCGCTCCTAAATAGGTCTTTGGACTGTTCGTGAATTTTTAGACTTCCACTAGTTAAACTTCAATCCTTTTAAGTCGTCCTGTAGTTTCTTTACTACGAATCGATATCTTTGCAATTTCTCTTCCGAGATGTACTTTGCAATCCAAAGGCTGGATAGTAACAAATATTCATTATTGATATTAGCTTTACTTTGGACCCTCATAGAAATTGTAGAAAACATACACCCTCTATAAAAAAAAAATCGATTAAGAGATAAATTTCCTTGGTTTTGTGTATTAAAAATTATTTAGGCTATGTATAAATATGACTTTCCATATTTCTGTCAAGTTGTGCGTTTTTCAAAAACTCAATTATTGTACGCAAGTCTAAATTAGGAAATTTATCTCTTACGCGAATACTTTTTTGGAGGGTGTACAGAGAAAGTAGCTGAGAAGTCTAGAAAGCAACTACAGATCTTGAAGTACATTTAGGGTAGAGACTGGGAAGCTTATGCTTCCACTCTTAAAATCACTTACAGTGCCCTTGTGCTCCCCATTCTTGAGTAAGGTTACCAGATTTTCCAGACAGCCTATGCCACTAACTTAAAGATGCTGGAGAGAGTCAACTCAAGTGCAGCAAGAATGCGGGTGTACGGAAATGAGATTGCAGATGCACTTGCTAGAAATGGTTGTGATCTTCCAATCACCAACTCTACAGAACTAACTCCTTTGGAAATCTACTCGCTCCACAAAAGTAAAATACTCTCTACTTGGCGCCTCCCTCCAGTTCACAACTGGTACACTGCTAAGAGCCCAGGGCTGTCACTGCTTTGCAGCGGTCCCAGGCCTCACCAAATGACTTGGCGAGGTTCAGAAGCGGCCATTTAAAATGCATGAAATTTCAGAATGGGGAAAAGATTTTTACCCCTTGCTCTTGTTCCCTACCAGCTAGCCTTGCTCACCTTCTTGATTGTTTAGACGGCTCCTGGAGGCAGATGAGCAGGAGAAGATTTTTCAAGCTCTCATTCGACGGGATGGGTTGGTCTTGGTGTAGGTTTTCCTACACCAAGGGGATGAGTAACAACAACAGGAATATCAGTAATAAATTTAATTTTATATAAGTATACAAAAATAATAATCAACCGCATGCTAAACTTTTTGGATCATGCTGAGATTAATTTATTTAAATTTGAACAAAAACCAACATGAAATTATCGTGCTGCCTGAAGAAAAAAGAATGCTTGAACGCCCAGCGATCCATTTATGGTACATAAACATTTCGAAGCTAATTTCTACTAACTGAATTAATTTTGGAACAAAAATCGAATTATAACTAAATAGCTATATTTACAACGATAAAATAAGACCAAATCGAAGTTTCATTTTATGGTATTACTTTATTTTTTTTCAATAAACGTTAGTATAACCAGAAACAAGCATTCCGAAATATTTAGACTAGCTTTCCTTTATGACTATTTCACAAAGAAATCAGAACAAAAATGTGGCTTTTGAACTAAGGAAATCCACTTCCATGCCGCCAATGTAGCCCCGTAGTAAAATTGAAGGTCATTTAAAACAGCTTTACAGGCACATCGATTAGCAGGCTAAAAAGGTACCACTGGCAGCTAATGAGTTAAAATTGTCATAATTTTTGGGAGTCTATCACAAAATACGATACGGTTACGAAATAAAAGAGTGATAAAGTGCCAAAATAGTTACCAAGGAAATTAAAATTTATCTTTTTAATAATAAAAATAATAATGGTGATGATAATATTACTATATACTTGATAAAAATATCACATATTAATAAAGGCAGTTTTAATTAAGTCGATGTCTAATTTTACATCATGTGCAAAACATGGCGGGGAAAAATATCGCCATATTGATGAAGGTACCATGTTCTGCGGTACATCCTTTTTTTATTTATTTACCATTGCATTAGCCCATTGTGAGGATAAATACTACAGGCTGAAATAATCAAAATGGAAACACTAATTTCCCTTTTTCCTGATCTCAGTTCGGAGATCACATATTATGCAACTTTGTACTGACTGAACAATATTTGATAGATAAGGGATTAAATGATTATTATTAAATTGTACGCTCCTTCATAGCAGGGGCGATAAATAGGAAGATGCATATTATCAGAAATAGGTCACTCTTATTTTGCTATTTATCTACGTATTTTTTTTACCTGTTCATTTTTAATCCTGAACCTATGTTTAACTTGTTTACTAATATAAGACATAACGAAGTACTCTTCATCGGCGTTATTTCCAGAATGTTTTTAAAATGCGCCACCGGAGCGCAGCTTTGTGCTTACATAATCGCCAGAAGTGCATGAAGTCGTGACATTTGAGAGGAAGGCTGCTGGGTTATGGAATGAGTCATGCTATGTAATCGGGTTTTTAGCGTAAAATGAAAATATGTATAGAAAAATTAAGATTCTGCTTGCTCATCTTTTTTTCTTCTTACCAAGTTAATTATTGGTCCGCCCTGGTTGTGTAGTCGTTAGGGAGCCATTCTACAATCCACGGGCCCAGGTTCGATTCCCTGTTCAGCATGGGTGCCATTTCGTTCGTCCCTTCATAGAAGGCAACGCTGGTCTACGTATTAGGTGCCTCCATCGTAAAGAGACCAGTGATACCGGCCTTGGTATTTGCCTATGCCTATAAGCAGCAAGTGGGTGCAATTGAAAAAAAAGGTTATTGGTTAAATTAATCTTGATTTATTATTGTTGATTAAATATTAAACTAAAAAGTTTGTCTACAAATTATGATGACAGCTTATGCTTTGAAATATAATTTTAACTGTTGTTCCAAAGATACACTTAAGCGATGAAAAACGTGAAGAATTTCTTTTGTAGGAATTTTGATTTTATGCTCAAGGATGCCTACATAGCATGATTCATTTCATAAGACAGCAAGCCTTCTTTTCGAAGGTCACGGAAGTATACTCTAGGATGTTTTGATCCCTCCACCGCTGCCTTCTGTGGATTCGCCACTGCTTCATATCATCTTCCTTTATGAAATACTGAATATCATTCATATGATGACAGAATATAAGCGCAAATCGAGACATTTTTTATTCTTGTGAAAAGAAAAAAAAACGTGTTTCAGGCACTTTGTGATTGTTTATCATACTAAAAGCATTTTCGTTAAGAAAATTGCGTTGGATAACCAAATTAATTCCAGAGGAACCCCGATAGTACTTATTCCATTCCTCAGTAATGCCTTTAGTAAACAAAGCTCTTAATTGAGATATGCATTCGCTCACAACGTTCATGATTCATAAATATATACATTTATGCCTAAATGACACAAAATGATGGAGCGGGTAGAAACTTCCTTAAGATATGGAATCCACTAAATCATAAGGAATGTTGTTTTATCAAGAATCAAAGATGTTCAGGCTGTATTACCTTGAATAGATATGATGGATTGAGAACGTAAACATCATTATTAATCAATCCATCAAATGTACCTACAAGGAGAAATTTATATATCCATTCACATAAGTACTGCTTTAAAAATTTTCTTCTTAAACTTCAAAGCGTGGTTCATGCTATTATGGGATATAAGTCAGGTGTGCTCTTTCTTAAAGAAGACATACTTTGGGATAATATATTTTTTGGATATAATAAATTCCAGGTATTTCTTGTTTCGGTCTTTAAAATATCTTATCACATTAAAGTTACTCAAAATGAATAATTGAAATGAAACGTTCCGTCAGGAAGAGTTCACAAATAGAACATTTTATACTTAAAAGTATATAAAAGTATATTTTAAAAATTGAAAATTATAATCTTTCACCAACTCCAGGGATTTACCGAATTTACGTGGCTTTTGATGAAACAAATGAACAAGAAAGGTAGATAGGAATGACCAAAGGGAAAATAAAGGAAAGGGATAGTGAACCAACGTTTAAAACTCAATAAACTTACACAGTTCTTTCACATCTCGCACAAAATACTGAAATTTTAACATTTTTTTTTGCAATTTCAAGAAAACATATTATAAAAATAGAGTTTGTGCACTTTTTTATGAATCGTTTTAGACTTATTCAACAGATGACGCCGTACACAACATGGCTCACACAGGTATTGCCGACATGTTGAATGATTTGCTCGTTTGAGAAAGAATTAGAGAAATCAGTACAACTGAAGATGGCCATATCGTGCGTCCGAAATATATCTTGTCGGATTCTTTAGGGTATCCAGCAAATGTTTGCTAATATTGTATATTTAACTATGTGTCGGACAAGGTACTAATAGAGATAGAATCCCTAAAATTTAAACCTTCAATGGAAATCTTTTCTTTTTAGGTGACACTTGAAATCGACAAATTTAAAAAAAATCATAATGAGTAACATACAAAGCACTAAAAAAGAACTTTTCTAATATTAAAAAGTACTTTAAACTATGACTCCTGAATACAGAATGCATTTAATTGTACTATATTTAAAATATAATTTATAAAAGCTCAAAGATAGCGATTAGTTGAATTAAGTAACAAAAAAAAAAAATTATATTTTTGCATATCCATTATGAATTGTTAAATTATACTCTAAAAAACCATTAATTGACACATTCATAAATGTTATCTCTACTTATTATAAAAGAAGGTGTCTGTGTGTGTGTGTGTGGGTGGGTGGGGGTGTGTGTCTGTCTGCAGCGTTACGGACAAACGGCTACACCTAGAAACACCAAATTTGGTATTCGGGAAGATGTAAATATGTAGTTGTGCACCTCGAAGCGATTTTTTCAAAATTCGACCTAGATTTTTTTTTATTTTATGTTTTATGCGATTTTTGGCATTTTTTCTCACCTAATTCGTAATAACGGCGGAAATTACGCTCGCAGCAAAACGGCATTTGTATCATCGGATAGAGGAGAAAATTTTCTTTTAAAAACAGTTTGTTCTGAATACTTAACCTGATTTACCGATTTTTAGGAATTTTTTTACTAAACATCTGCTTCGCGATTTTTTTTCGTAAAATAATTTTAAAACTGTCGCATCTTGAATTCTATCCGTCATAACTTTTAGATATTTTGACAAATCGTGAAACATTCTTTTCTCCCTCTTTTAAAATAAAAACGAAAAATCTCTACTTATTATAAAAGAAGGTGTCTGTGTGTGTGTGTGTGTGTGTGTGTCTGTCTGCAGCGTTACGGACAAACGGCTACACCTAGAAACACCAAATTTGGTATTCGGGAAGATGTAAATATGTAGTTGTGCACCTCGAAGCGATTTTTTCAAAATTCGACCTAGATGTTTTTTTTATTTTATGTTTTATGCGATTTTTGGCATTTTTTCTCACCTAATTCGTAATAACGGCGGAAATTACGCTCGCAGCAAAACGGCATTTGTATCATCGGATAGAGGAGAAAATTTTCTTTTAAAAACAGTTTGTTCTGAATACTTAACCTGATTTACCGATTTTTAGGAATTTTTTTACTAAACATCTGCTTCGCGATTTTTTTTCGTAAAATAATTTTAAAACTGTCGCATCTTGAATTCTATCCGTCATAACTTTTAGATATTTTGACAAATCGTGAAACATTCTTTTCTCCCTCTTTTAAAATAAAAACGAAAAAATTATGTAAATTAGATGATTTTTTACGAATTTTAATGCAGCCTAATGTTTAGAATTTAATAGCATCAACGCGATCTTACGCCATTCATTACATTGCGATCACGGCACGAGAATTTATGTTCGGCTGTTGCCACAGAAAGGATTAGAAAAAAGGGTTTTTTCAACCAATCGAGTTTTTAAATGGGATATCAGAATTTCAATTCGCAAGTGAGGATCTATGACGTCAAATGCTTTAAGATACCTAAAAATTACGCCACAATTTTAACTCATTTATTCCAACTCTATTTTCAACACAGGGAGACGATATTTTGATTAAAATTTACTGTAGAAATAAACTAAGAAATTCACGATTATTATTATTAGAAGTGGTATTTTAATCCGGTGCTTATTTAAAAATTGAAATGTTTTCACGGCGCTGAAAATGTTCTTTTTAAAAGTTACAAAGTTCGTTTCAAAGCGCGATATATTAAAATTTTTCTATTTATTATTTTTATTTTTGGCATTTAATTTAGCGCAGGCGTTGCCTAACATACGCATGCAGGTTGCGAGTATAGTTTTATTTTAACGTTGAATTACGTTCCTCCATAAAGGTCACGCAAAGTTTTAATGATACCGTTTGAAAACAATTATGCGAAATATCGAAAGTAACTCCGAAATTAATCTACCGGGGTATCCTTTACGGCAGTCAAACAGTGACGTCATAAATTAAAAAAAATGTGTGAAATTTGTAAACTCTGCAACTCTAACGCCCTGTCACAATTAAAATGGGAATAAGTAGCTCCTCGAGATTACACAGTTTGATGTTTTTCCGGAGACAGGACTATGGAGGATATAAAAGATATCGCTATTGGATATTTAAAATGGCACCCCTTGGATATTTTCTCCCCACAGTAAGATGAAATGGTTTACGGCGTTAAATACGCCAATCTTATAAAACTATGTATAAATTAAATATATATGGAGAGTTTCCTTAATGGCAACCATTATGTGAAATGATTATTATTTATGCTAATGCGTAAATTGCAAAGAATCGCCACAGAATCAAAAGATCCCATTGAGGCCAAATAATCTAAGCTGTTTCTTTTAAGGGAGCCTTGAAGAGGGAGAAGCGAGTATAGATAGTATTAATGTACGTAATAGGTAGTATTATTAGATTTGTAAAGATAGTATGAATAAATCGCAATGTACCACGTTAATAAATATTTCATGAAATTAAAAGTGTTTATCCGTTTTCAACGGTTGTCTTACAACCAACTAAACGAAAAGTAATTCTAATTTGCGTTAATATATCCCGCAGTCATTTCAACAGAGGGGATTACTTGAACTTTTTTAAAAATGAAATTCTGTTTTGTCACATGCAGATATGATTTTAGTAGTAAAATATTCCTTTCTTCCCGTATGAAGAGCCGGTGCGCAGCTATTTTAAAAACATCTCTTGAAAATAGCATAAATGAATTCAGAAGACCTCAAAACGTGTAAATACACCAAAATCTCGAAGTCGAATTTTTTTCATGATTGCAATACTTTCCTTATATGATACATTTTCGGAAAGAAATAAATGGTGCTCCATTTCATGTAGTGTCTTAGGTATTTAATGCTACAACTTGAGCCTAAAAAACAGTATGATGTAGAAATAAGACATTTTGAAAACCAGGAGTTCTCTGCAAACTATTAAGCTTTCCACTTTTTTAATAGTGAATGACACTGACGTAGTTTTTTGAGTCATTATACTGCAATGATCAGGTTAGTACTCATGACACAAACTTTACATTAAGAGTCAAATAATTTTGCTCTTTTTTTTTTTAAATTCCACATCACGAATAATTTCGAATTACACATGTAAGGAAAATTTTCGTTTCCTACTGTGCCAAGAACGGGCACACAGCTAGTTTCAGTATAAAGAAGTCTAAAAATTCTCAAAATATAAAATTTTTGGTTCTATTTTGAAAAGCAGTTCTAAAAATACTAAGTAATATTGGAGACGGCCTTGGCAGGGACAGGCTGTAGTGCTGAAGAAGAAGAAGAATATTTTTTTCGGGTTGCATGTTATAGGCTATCATTTTCCCCATTATCTTTTTATATATAGTGCCTATACTATGGATTAAAAAAAAGAAAAAGAATGCGTGCCTCAAAGTTACATGTTAAGACGTTTTACACATTCAAACAAGAGAGGTATTCGGAAAGTAAGTTCTGTTATCCAATTTTACTTTTACATGAAAGAGCTTACCTTAAACTATTTTTCTACATAGTTTTTGCCAGTGTTCAAACAATTGTAGCGGGTTTAATAGTGTTACGAATTCTCATGGGATGATCTGCTCTTCTCGGGTTCAATTTCTTCTTCTGTTGTTTAGAATCCACGTGTCAATAAAATATTTTGAATTCTGTTCATTGTAAATAGGTTTACTAGAACGCGAGATATGAATCTTGGATCGCATAATTCGTCTTGGTTCCCAATGGATAACATCTCAGTTTGTGATTTCTCGCCAAGTTTTGCGAGTTTTTGTGATATTTTACTTTTGAAGCTTGTAATTTCGCTTTCCCGCATAGCATTGCCATGAAGGAATTGATTTACGAGGAAGGTAAGGAATATTCTAGTGGTGGAAAAGCTGAGAAATTTCATAAAGCATTGCATATAGATAGGCGGGTGCCAAATAAGTCAGCTTTGAGTAGTTTCTTGTAGCGAGCGCTCTTGTCAGGGCCATGTAACTCTTCGTTTTTTTTTTTAAGTAAAACTTCTTTAGACGCAACTAGGGAGTAACTCGTTTTTTTTTTTCTGACGGAAGTAACGATCAATAAAGGAAGTGACGTATCTTTTTCCCTCTTGCTACCTTCGTTTGCGGAACAGCTCTCAGGCGTTCGTTCCTGCGAACGTCGACTGTTCTCCCTACGCGTCGACATTACTCCCTACCTGTTTTGAAGAAAGACCTTGTCTGATGACTCTGTTCAGTGGATAAATGCACCGGCTCTTGTCAGAGCCACTGTGGGAAGCCTTTCGTTGAACAGCCGGCGATCCTGCTGACTGCCTCTCACTGTTATTACAGGCGGCGACCCAACCCCTCCGATAAACAAGGCCTAAGTACCGAATACAGAAAGTGGCACATGGTGCGTTCCGTGGTCCAAGCTCCGTTGCTTTACTCACATGTTTCAATGGCCTCATTACAATATTTGGTAAAATCATACAAGCCGGTGCGCACCCCATGTAAACACAGCGACAGTCGCTGGAGCTTGGCAACAGCCAAGCTCCAGCGACTGTCGCCAACCATTTTGCACGATCAGCAAAGTATTTTAACGCATTAAAATTGCACATATATTCCACTCACAAAAACAAAATACAACGTCCATATTTAACCAAAAGAACGTCTGCAAATTCACTAACGGGAATTTAAAATGAGCAAACAGTGGACCGTTTTTAACTAAACAAAATACAGTGGATTAAGCAACCTAGTTGTACAGTTATGTAAACTATGCAACCTGTGGACCGTTTTTAACTAAAAAAACCTCAGTGGATTCAGCAACCTAGTTGTACAGCTATATAAACTATGCAACCAGTGGACCGTTTTTAACTAAAAAAACCTCAGTGGATTCAGCAACCTAGTTGTACAGCTATGTAAACTATGCAACCAGTGGACCGTTTTTAACTAAAAAAACCTCAGTGGATTCAGCAACCTAGTTGTACAGCTATGTAAACTACGCAACCAGGGGACCGTTTTTAACTAAAAAAACAACAGTGAATTAAGCAACCTAGTCGTACAGCTAATGTAAACTGGGCAAACACTAGCCCATTTCAACTCAAAAAAACATCGGTGGATTAAACAATCTAGTTTTACACCTCTTATAAAGTGAGTATGATTAGAATAGCACGTAAATAGCACTTACGAAAACATAAACACATCAAATATTAATTTAAAATTCACATTAAAAACCTTAAACATTGCAAAGATTCGTTAAAAAAGAGCACTTACCTTTATTATTTTTTTAAATAACCTCTCAGAAATGTCCCCAACACCCACCAGCTTATAACGTAATACCAGCATGCTTTCTTTTATTTAGCTTTATAATAACACTATATTTCTAACAAACACACAGAAATTCTTTTCATATATTAACATAACACATTTCATTCCCTTCCTTCAATAACAGAAACAATTTCAAATTCCCAAACCTGACGAAACAGGTATTCTTTATGGTTGCCAGTCACAACTACCACCGGCAGGTAGCTTCACTTTGGCGGTGCATCGCTCACTCTGCCGTCAGATTGTTCGCCAATGATTTGTAAACAAAAACATGATATGTAAACAAAGCACCGTATACGGAATATAGTCGAAATATTTAATAGAATAATGAGTTAAAACTTGACATGATTAGTTACCATGATACATAAATATTGTTTGTCTGTACTTAAATAGTATGTAATCTTGGTTTTAAAATTGCTCATGTGTTTTTGAGTTATTTATAATAATGAGCAAAATGTAAATTTTTAAACGGAATAATACTTCGAACAAAACCAGCAGCGGAAAACAAAGGTTTAAGAACACTGCGACAGAAAAACGCAATAATAAACCCTACGTGCATTCGATACCAACCGTTAGAAGAAAACACCAGTTTAGAACACAGTTAAAGGAAGATATCACAACATTCTCTCGCTCCAAACCCTACGGGAAAACATTTTAAGAAAATAGTGAAAGAATAATAGTACAACACGGACACTTCCTGGATGCTAACCCGATATCCAGACGGAACAACGGTTTAAGAACACGGGTATGTAACACCACAAAGAAAAAAACACTGGCTGCAAAGGGTTTAAGAAAAAAATAAAAGAATAACAAATAGACACTCCGTGGATTCTAACCCAACCTCAAGACGGAGCAACGGTTTAACACGGGGAGAGAACACCACAAAGAAACAGACCCTGGCTGCAATCAATCCCAAACAATAAACAGAACCTGCAGTTTAAAAACACGGATACATAATAATAATTCGAAACCTCCAGCACACGAAACAACACTTAAGAACACAAAAAAATTTACACTGCCTGCATTCGAACCCAACAAACAGAGGAAAACATCAGTTAAAGAACACAGTTAAAGTATAATACTAGACTATGGACATTCGCCCCATTCAAACCCAACCTCCAGACGGAAAAATGGTATCAGTTAACAGTTAAAGAATAATACTACAACATGGGCACTTTTTGGATTCTAAGTAATTATCATGAATTACCGATGATTCTTACTGGAGATTTTAATGTTAATTTCCGCTATCAAGAATCTCAGCCATTAGTTGATTTTTTAAAAGAAAAATTTGATCTAACTATGAATACTTCTCCAATCTACAACGCGTTTCGGTACAACGATAGATGCTGTAGTTTCAGGAAAATTAGCAAATTTAGAGAGTAAAATTTATGTTTCACATTATTGTCACCACAAACCTATAATTTCGTACATAAAAATTATGATGACATTCAAGTACCTATTTCCAATGAATAATATGACTATAACATTTATATAATCTTTGTAAAGTACAAGAATAATAAATATAATTACATTATGAAATGATATTTATTTTAAGTTTAATCATTTCAGTGATATGTGTTGCAAACGTCAAAGACGTTTTACCTCAATCGCGCATAAAGATTACACGCACACACTTTTTTTGTATCAGAATTGTTTTTTTTTTCTAACCATTTTCCGAAGACTAATTGCAGACTTCTTTGCAATTGTACATTCTATAGTAAGCATACGTATAGTATTGTATGTCAGAGTTATGGTACGGTATCGTACGATAAGAGTTATGCTCGAGTGCTCCACTTTTTAGTTAGTGGGATGTTATTTTTACACCCCAATTCCAGTTCTTGAGAAAGTCGTACTGTTAGACTGACTGTTAGCCATTGAATTACTGCTTATAAATGTATGTTAACTGTGCATTCACAATTGTTCTACAAGTTTCTATCTATAATAATAAAAATGAATGTTTGTAAATCTGTCTGTCTGTATGTGTGCGGTCTCCAGACAAACCTACTGCACGCAGAACTCTGAAAATTTGAATATATAAGCCCATGAGTCCGATAATGTGCACTTGAGAATCAGAATTTTAAAATTTTAATTACTTTTTTAATTATTAATTAAAACCGTTTTCAGGATGCCATGCTCGGCGAGTTTCGCCAGCATGATACTGTGAAACAAAATCGCATGCATTGGAAAACATGAAATGTGTGTGTGATTAAGGCAAACCTGCGCGAGAGGTATCTGCCTAATATGAGGGATGCCTTGGTAGGAGGACTTTCTAAGGGGTTCTAACGCGTATTCACGTTACATCTGGAGGAAACCTACCAAAACTCCAGACCGTTAGATCGACGACCGCGCGATGGGACCCGAACCCGGGACCTTCACACTTCGGCCGTCTACCATTTTCAGTGATATAACCTCTGTGCCATGGTGAGGCACAGAAATGGCACATGAAATGGCACGGAAATTTAGTCAGTTTTGCGCCAATCTATATCAATAAAAATGAATGTCTGAAAATCTGCATGCGTGCGATGTCCAGAAAAAACTACTGGACGCAGAACTCTGAAAATTCGAACATATGAGCCCATTCCTTCGGTAATGTACACCTGAGGCTCAGAATTTTGAAATTTTAATTACTTTTTAAATTATTAATTAAAAACCGATTTTAAATCGTCATGTTTGGCGAACTTTGGCCTCATGAAAAGATTTATGCTTGAAGTGAGTGGTAACCGCAAAAGTAAAAAACCGTTTTTTACGTTGCCATGCGTGGCGAGTTTCGCCCGAATGCTACTATAAAAAAATCGTTTGCATTTGAGAAGCATGAAATGGCACGAAAATTTCATCAGGTTTACGCCAAATCTATCTATCTCTATAATAATAAAAATGAATGTTTGTAAATCTGTCTGTGTGCGGTCTCCAGACAAATCTACTTGCACACAGAACTCTGAAAATTTGAATATATAAGCCCATGAATGCCGATAATGTGCACCTGAGAATCAGAATTTTAAAATTTTAATTACTTTTTTTAATTATTAATTAAAAACCGTTCTAAAACGGAAATTTTCTTACCCTGTGTTACCAATTTTGGGAGCAACCCGCTGTTCTGGTGTTTAAAATAGTTTAAAATTCGTATTCTATGCGTTAAATAGTTAAATTTTGCTTTTTGTTGCATTGATATGTAATGTTCTGGAAATCTCGGGTTCTATGGGTCGTAGGTCTTCGAAAACCTAATTTTGGGGACTTATTTTTAGCGCCAAATTTGGCGATATTTCTTTAATATATAAGCCCATGAATGCCGATAATGTGCACCTGAGAATCAGAATTTTAAAATTTTAATTACTTTTTTTAATTATTAATTAAAAACCGTTCTAAAACGAAAATTTAATTAACCTGTGTTATACGAATTTTGGGAGCAACCCGCTGCTCTGGGGTTTAAAATAGTTTAAAATTCGTATTCTTTGCGTTAAATAGTTAAATTTTGCTTTTTGTTGCATTAATATGTAATGTTCTGGAAATCTCGGGTTCTATGGGTCGTAGGTCTTCGAAAACCTAATTTTGGGACTTATTTTTAGCGCCAAATTTGCGATATTTCTTTATTTGGCGCGTTTTTCTTATGGGGCCTTTTCATGAAATTTTTTTATGGTATTTAATACGTTTAATGACCTAACATTTCCTAATTTTCAGAAATTTAAATCGAAAATCCTGGATTTTACAAGCTAATTGGATTAATTGATTGAAATATTTAATAACTCCAGAAATTTTAAAGTAAATTATATGTTTATTTTTCTTCATCTATATCTATTCCTTTTACAATACCTGGCCAATTTTTAAAAAAAATTACTTAAAAACTGTGGTTTAAAAATTCATTTTGTGAAAAATTGTTCTGCCATTCGAATACTATGCGAAACTCCCCTTCCGTTTTTTCAAATGGGAGAAATGTGTGACGTCACAGCAGTGAGTTGTTTTTAGTGGTGCGTTTGTAAGTACGTACCTGTAACTCTGGAACCATTATCTGCACAATCTGCACATTCTGTTATGTAATTGCGGCCTAGAGTACTAATCTGGAGTTGCAGTTTACATGTCAGATTTTGTAAATCGCATAATTTAAGGGTTTCACGGGCAACGCCGTGCGGGTCTGCTAGTAAGCAATAAAGCTCATGTTTCATAGTGACTGGTCTTTCGATTTTTTTAGACACTGCTTTTAAGTATGTATTCATACGAACCCGTACGTTAAATTAACAGAGATTCCATAGTATCGCTAAAAATATTATTTGTTAACTTTAAATATGATTCATGGATAAATTTAATATTATTTTAAATGACGTACCCATATGACTGATTTGCAACTGAAGTACTATTTCCATAACCCAAGATCAATAGAAAATATACTAGATAAAAAAGTTGAGTTTCCCAAATAATGAAAAACGGTCGACTGTTTTCCTTCCTCGTAACTTATCAAATTTAAAGCCCCGGAGATTCTCAAAGTAGAAATACCTCTTACAAGTCACGCGTATATCTGTCCATATTATTGATGGATGGGGTATTTACGTGCTTTACATGTTATTGGACTAAACATGAGTTGAAGCTATGAACATGCACATTTCAATAATATTCATCGCACCGTAGCTAGTGTTAATGAACCGAGCAGTGATGAAGTACCTAAGAAATATATCACTTTTGACAGCTAAATATTTTATATTTTGCAAAATAAAACGTTAAAGCATGCTGTTTCATGGGGAACATCCATTTTGATGATTTTCAGGTAGTTAAAATATTATAAGGTATTGCTGTCACTAAGCCAGTTCTAAAGCATGTTTGAAATAACAAATCTACATGTAATGATAACTGTGAAATGTAGTTGCTTTAATTAGGGTATTTAATGACAGGTTTCGAAAAAATTTAGAATTCACAAATAAAGAGAATATCTTCTTTTAACAACACACAGGCATTTTTTTTTTTTTAAGAAAGCTTATACTCACTAGAAAACCGCTTTCAAAGTAAAGGTTATGTACCCTGTATCTCGGCGTATAATACGCACTTTCAACATCAAAAAATTACTTCATTTTTCGTATGCCTGTTATACAACAGATATAAAATGGTTAATGCAGTCTACTCACGATTTAACGACCTTCACTGGACCTCGACAAGTAGGACGTTAAATCAAATGGTCGTTAAATCGATTTATAAAAGGTATTGAAAAACGGTCAGGACTTAATCAGAGGGTCATTAAATGGGGAAGAGTCGCTAAATCGCGAATTGACTGTATTAAAATTTATAAATAAACAATATGCATTACTAAGCATAATTATTATCAACTATGTAATTAAATTTATCGATATATTTAACATTAAAAAAAACCTGCAATGCACACATTTTTCACCACTAATATAATCCTTTAATCTTCTTGGTCAGATGGCATGAAAAGTTCATTCGATTTGTCCTCATTTATATTTTCGGAAATATCATCGCATATTTCAATGTCACTTTCTAACCACAGAATGTCATGCACTGTTCCGTATTGTACATTTGAAATTCTACATTTTTGAATGAATGAACAGGTCTTTTTTTTCCTTTCTTGTTTTATTTCATTTTATGCTGTAATTCCATTGATTTTGGTAGGGAAAATAGGATGCATGTTATACAGCAGTAATTGCTTAAAAATAGCAAGACATATCCTAAATTTACAGATGCATGCTATACGTCTGAGATTGTTAGACACCGGGATATACGGTATCTATTTATAAAAAAGGATGTTTTTTTACGAATAAAGTTGCAAGCAAAGTTGTATGTTTTTTAAAACAATTATGCCGAGTTCATTTTTTACTTTCCGAACATGTACCATGTAAGAAAAGAATTGTAATCATGAAAAAATTCCACTTCGAGATTTTGGCGTATTTACACGTTTTGAGGTCTTCTGAATTCATTTATGCTATTTTTACGAGATGTATGAATGTATGTGTGCGAGTATGTGTGTTTGTGTGTGTGTGTGAGTGAACACGATAGCTCCTAAACGGGGCATTCGATTGTTCTCAAATTGGGTACATATGTTATAAACCACCATCATAAGACCGGTATCGATTTTGGTGTGTATAGGACTTGGCACCGGTATCGATTTTGGTGGGTATAGGACTTTGGTGTGTGGTGAGTTTTTCTACAGGGCTACGACAAAGATTTCTTTTGCATTATGGCAAATGGGGAGAAATTCTTGAAAGTGCGCAAGCGTTTAAACGGTGAATTTGATTGAGCTTCAATTTAGTATATGTGTTTGAATTATTCATCGATTAAAATTTATTTAAATGTTTGGTAATGATCTTAATCGTAAGTGTTCGGAAAGTCGAGTGGAGTCACTCCAGATTTTTTTTTTATTTTGCGGTCCTGTATTTCAAACTATGTAGTAAAATATTGTGAATCTTCCAGAAAATATGTACAGCAACTTAGTGAAAGAAAAGAATCATAGATTCGCAAAAGAGTACCTGAGTAACATTTAAAAATTAAAAGGTATTCTAGATCGCATTATCATTGTTTATTATGAATAAGCTATTTTGTTTCACCTTTGGGTCGAACCAAAAGAATCGTAATTCGAATAAGTCATTTTCTATAACTAAGATACAGAGTTATTTATAGTACGTTATTAATACAAATTCTCAGCAAAAATAATTCTTTAAAGAAATTCTACTCAAATTAATATTTCATTGTGAAGCATACAAGCTCGAAAAACTATATTTTAATTTTCATTACAGACATAACTCTTTTATTAAATTTATGAAACTTTCACTTGAGAATTGAAGACATTTTCGAAACAGCTGTCACAAAAATTAATATCTGAAGCATCGAATTACAAATTGAAGCCTTTATGTTGCTGTTCAACTACCCACCACTTTTCAAAGAGAAATAAATTAGTTTAGTTTATGTGTAACCTGACTCCAGGCGTATGTATTTATTGCGCTGCTGCTGGTTGCTGAAATTTATCATCTACGCAAAATTAATTTTTTTGTTCCAATTGCATATTTTGTATACTTTATTGTTAATGTTTTAAATAAAATGATTTTATTTTGGTGATTCCTTTTTTATATAAATTGTTTGAAAATAGTTATTGATCATATGCTAAACAAATGATTATGAAGTGAATGCAAGATTTTATCATTTTTTAATGAAATAAAAAAGCAGTTTGCTATCGATCGGGTACTACAGAAAAAGGGAAGGGTTATAAACCAATATTCAACACATGTATATTATTTCCATTTCCATCGTTGAAAATCCGTATCAAAAACTATTTATAGGAAGAAACGCTGGAGAAAGTAGGGGCGGATCTTAAATTTGGATGTTAGCAAGAATGAAATAAAATAAAATGAAATCTTTTAAACTAAAGATAATATTATATAATTTAGGCATACTTTGAAAATTGCGCATTAATTTACTTTTCATGTTCCGATGAATAATTTAGAGCACCTTGTGCAATTTTCGGTTTTTAAACAATGTAAACAAGTCTTTAAAATTTTCAGCTTAAAAATCCATTTTACTAATTTTCAAATGTTCAAAGGAAACCTTTTACGTAGTAATGAATCATGAAACTATACAGATATCCTCAAAAACAGAGTGTTCTAATCTAAATCTTATTTCCCAAGAATGAATAGGTATTCAGCTGCTCTTTTGTGCACATAATGTTATATTTTATTTATCTCTTTTTCTAATAGAAAGAGAAGAAGCAGATTACATAAAGGTCAATTAAATAACTTTTATAGGAACGTTTTATATTTTTGCTTATAATAGCGATTAATTCTATTTCAGATAAATAGTACATAACTAGTAAGCAGTAAGAAGAAACTAAAAATGAACCTAATGAACCTGGGAAGAATGAAAAATTGCTAGAAACAATAAAAATTCTTATGCATCTTATGCATTTGAATTTAACAAAGCTACAATGTTATTGACTATCGTTTTTGTTAACTATTCAAAAGTTTAAATCATTCTTGCATAGTATATCATGTTTTTCTTTGATAAGCTATGAAATCCGAATAATACGCAGGCACTGCTTTGAATTGTGTGAAAAGATATTTTAAATCTCTAGAGACCTAATAGAAACTTTTATGTAACGTATGCATATCCTTTAATAACTTATCGTATACAAACCTTTCTTTAAATTCATACATTTACTGGCATCACTCGATGAAAAGAGCAAGAAGCGTAATATATTTTTATCCTGAATATAATAACGTTTCATTTTGAAGATAATGCGTGCAATTTTCAGTCGTTATGACAGAAATAGTTCTTATTATGTATCTTATCTAACTCTTTGAAGATATATTTTCAGATCAACATAGAAGAACGATTAGGTATACTGCCTAATGTTGAAAAAAGTGCAGCCGAAGCCATCGCTCGATATAACTACCAGCAGCATGGCGGTCGATCATATCGCCAGTCGCTTGGCGCATAGATAAAGAACTTGTATGACACAGCCAGATCTTAGGCACGTGTTTGGCTATAATATGGGTTGGAGGGAAAGTTCTGTCGTATTTTAAATAGGCAGGTGATTTTTCTTGTAAATTAAAAAAAAAACATCGGGCTAGGGAGTCGATCGGATTCTTGTGTTTTTTTAGCTGCTGTATACTAAAAAAGTTACATTTTTTTACCGTTCATCATTTACTTGTGATATTCAAAGTGAAAAGCATGTCAGTAGATAAAGTGCAGTGCCTGATCTTGTAAGAATGTGTTCATCACATCTGATTGGACACTATCTGGAGCCGTTTTTGGACAGGCTGGTTACTGGAGATGAAAAGTGGATTCTTTACGAGGATATTAAGAGAAAAAAATCTTACTGCAAACCAGGAACATCATCAGCAACAGTTAAAAAACAAAGTATTCATCAACGAAAACTACTGCTTTGCTTGTGGTGGGACAGGAAAGATCCAGTGTACTACGAGTTGCTCAAATAGGGAAAAACCATCAACGCGGATCTGTACTGCAATCAGCTGGATTAATTGAATGCAGCTATCAAAGAAAAAAGGCCAGCATTAGCGTCCAGAAAAGGAATAGTGTTCCACCACGATAATGCTCGCCCGCATAGTGTAATGGTTGCTTCGTTAGGATGGGAAGTCCTTAGTCACCCACCGTATTCACCTGGCATTGCACCATCTGATTATTACCTGTTCAGATCTCTGCAAAATTATCTAACGGGAAAAAAATTCAAGTCTTTTGAAAGTGTTTCTAAGGCAGTTGCTGACTATTTTAACTCCAAGGATGAGAACTTCTACAAAACAGGAATTCACAAGTTACCTGAAAGATGGCAACAGGTTGTAACAAATAACATAGCATATATAATTGATTAATATTAAACACATATTTTTATAAATGAATTCAAATATTTTCTTTAAAATACGGCAGAACTTTCCCTCCAACCCAATATATTTACTGCATTTTTGCTTGAAATAATATTTATTGTTCGTGAATCAGCGCTTGGAAAACTGTGTATTTCTTTGCGACCGACAGTGAAAATTTCGCAGTTTTGCCTCCTCACACTGAAAACACCGATCGTTTAAATAAAACTATTATTTTTTTTTTTTTTTTTTTTGCGCAAATCTAAAGTTAAATATTTTACACGTGTCAACATCGTGTCATTAAAAAACCTCGTGTCATTCCAAACATTTTTGAATGAGAAACTAATTATAAAAGCCATTATAGTTTATATTAATAATGTAAGAATATGGTCGTAAAGATAATGAAGGACAAAGAAAATCAATTTCATTTTTATTTTACTTTAGAATGTGTCTTGTAAATCATAATATGTAATTTAATAATTATTTTATGATATTACTGCATAATTATATGAGACACTCTTTCAAATATACTAAAAATATATATAATGAAATTTGATATAATTAGGAAAAAGAAAAGGCTTATAACAAAAACATGAACTTTCCATAGAATATTTATTATGAGCGTAAGATGTTTTATTAAGTCTTTATTAACGAGACAAAAACTAACTGTTTGAATAGGGCACTATCTTTCATTAGTTCAAAAAAGAAAATTAAGAATGCAAAAATTATGCTGTAAAGACTATCACCAAATCATACAACTTATGTTATTGTTAAAATGTAGGACTCAACATCGTATTATCAGCTTATTACTGAAATTATAACACTTTCTGTTTTTTTAACAGTTCTCGATAAATTATTCAAAATATTCACCCACTAACCAATTATGTACATGAGGGGTATAGCTCTGGTTAAGGTTACCTTAGTGAAAATAAACAAAGAACAGGAAATATCTTTCACGAGAGCCATTGGAAACAAAATTATACTATTTGAATCAATGTACTTTACGCAAGAAGATCTTTGAAGCGAAATGTGATATTCAATCTATAGTGTTCTACTTGCAATTACTTATTTATGTTTAGTTATGCTTGATATCTTTCTTAATAGTTAAAGTAGCATTTTTAGATTTAATTGAATTCCTCATTGATACATGCTACTACAGTCAACTCGCAATTTTGCGATCCTTGAATTGGCGACCTTTCACGATTTAACGACCCTCTAATGAAGCCCTGACCATTTTCCAATACTTTACATAAACTTTCGATTTAACAACGATTTGATTTAACGTCTTGCTTGCAGAGGTCCTGTGAAGGTCGTTAAATATCGAGTTTACTGTATAAGTTATATATTACTTATGTTTAATCCTGTTAAATGAAAGAAAATATGATATCCTCAGTTGTTTTCTATACTGCAAATTACTTTCTTTTCTATAAAAAGTATACTGTACATCATAGCTTTATTGTATTAAAAGGGAGAGTGGGATTGCTCCAGGAATGATCTCAAACGTAATTTCCAAGCTTCTTCTTGTATTTCTAACAGAAATATATATATATATATATATTACAACGGGCGGGAACTTGCCGATTAGGCATTGTCCCTTGCAACGGCCCGAAGGTGTGGCCATTTTATTGTGGTAGCACCCAGTGGGCGGTCAGCGTTACCCCTTATGAAGGGACGGACACAATGACAACCACGCCCAGTCGGCGATCGAACCCCGTCCGCCGGGAGTTGAACCCGAAATCGGAGAACGGTGCTTTACCCATCATACAACTCGGTCGGCCAACTCTAACAGAAATATTGAAAGTTGAATATGAATAGTGCCTCGAATTGCTTCTAGGAAAGAGTTTCCACCCATTTCCTCGATTTGCGAAGATCACTACCGTGCCCTCTAATACAATGGTTCCCAAACTTTTAATATTGCACCCCCCCACAACAAAGGATAACTTAGGATGGAGCCCCCCCTCCCTCACATTCCTCAGCATACATACAGATTTTTACTTGAGGGACTCCTGTATTCAGCTTACGGAAGTCTCTCTTGACTTTTACCAGAATTTTTTTTACTTTTAATTGACAGGGATTCTACTTTCATTAAAAGACAAAAAACAGTAACTAACAACTTTTATTCATACTTAACCCATTTATGCCTAGCGTCCCTGTTTTTGGGACGGCATTTTCGCTATCAGTCGAAAATGTTATTTATTTTTCCTAGCCTTTATTCACGAATATTGAACCTCAACTCCACAAAATATTATTACATGACCCAGTAGGATGTTGACATATCAATTTTTATACGTCTTGATTTTAAAAGAAATCATCCCTTGTCCATGAAGTTGACATCAGAAATTTAGCTATTATTGCTGGTATTGGCAAAAATCGAAGAAAGTCGCAAAAATAACTGGGCACGAATGGGTTAACAAACGAAAGAACAGAACAAGGATTTTCATATTTTAAATAATAAAGCTCCAGGTGCAAGAGCCGCCCAGTTCAGGTCGATCATTATGCACTAGGCTATACGCTAGCGATCAGCAATAATGGAGCTGACAAAACTTATGCTGTTGCGAATGCCACCCGTTCAAGCTTCTTATACTCTCCACAGTATTTGCATACTGCCTGAATAACAGTACGAGTGAGGTGACGCTCGGCTCAAATGCTCATGAACCATGGAGACTGGAAAGGCATCAGTAACGTCGCTAGAGTTGATTCTGACGTCAACCCTCGGAAACGTTGTCCAGTTGAGCTGGTGAACAAACACTGGTGGGGAACGATAGGCTGCATTCGTAAACGACAAACTCGTTGCACGAGTTTTCGTAAGAAAACTGGAATGCGTGTGTTGAGTCGGGGCCTTCGCAATTAGTAACGGGCCTGCGCGTGTATTTTGATGAGCCATCCAAAGAGGCCTACGGATGCATGAGTCTTCACATATACATCAGGCATTTTTTAAGCTTCCCAGTGCTTTCAAACGTTATTTAATGTAGTTTTAAGTAGTAATTGTGTTACTAATTCAAGTAACGAACTCATGATTAATTTGTTTGCTATGGTACATATTGACATTAAGAAAATAGATGCATATAATTTGAAGGAAAAACAAAAAGTAGCGCTTACTCTCGTGATTCACGATTGCTTATTCTAGTTTCACAAGTGGATATTTAATATACTTTAAAATAACTAAATACACAAATGAAAAAGACATTTTTATAATGAATATTTCATGAACGTAGTTGTATTTCCTACGTTATTTTAAACAATTCAACATTAATCTTTAACAAATGATGTATTAAAGCGCATTTCAGTGTTTTCGGGATATCCTGTATATTGGAGAAAATTGATAAAATACGCTCTATAGCGTGATCCCTGAATTAATTATTCTTTAATAAAGACATTTCATGCAGTATATGTTATTCTTTTGTCGCTTTCTCAATCGAACTTTGGAATTGAGCAAGCATAATGAACGCTTGTACAAAATATTAACTACATTTGAAGTTTCTGTATAAACGGGCAAAAATCAATAATTTATAATTTACTGTATTTCTGCACTGTACCAGATGTAAGTCTTAATCACATAATCAAGGCATATATAACTCATAAATAACATTTTCAACTGGCAAAATTAAATTGTCTAAATAGTATCACAACGTCATGCTTATTTACAAGAATAAAAACTACTCAAGTAATACGATTTCTGATTAAAATAATTTATTTATAAATAACACATGAGTAATTATTCACTAAACATGATTTACATACCTATTTTTAGAATTTCTAAATACATTATAAGCGTTCACTTACCTTTACATTCAGAGCAAAATGTTCGAATTTTAGGATAAATTTTCATGAAAGAAAATGGCGCAAGATTCACAAAACGATTACCTACATCTAAAGTTCTTTAGTACGACAAAAGTATAAAAAAATTGTTTTAAAATAATAAAATAATATAACATTTATAATACTTAGAATAATAAAATAGAATACCGTGACTGGGGAAAACAAGCCTCAATGATAAACTCATTATTAGGGATGGCAACTCATAAGCAGGCCCGTTGCTTAGCGATGGCCCCGGTTGAGTGCTGTCAGTGGTTATTAGTTTCTTTCGCCTTTACGAACAACTTCAGTTTATTGAGTTTCATCGCCTAGGAGACGTGTTTGTTTACAATTCGCGAATACGTTAACTTTGCTGAGGAAAAGTTTTTAGCTCATACTCAATATAAAATCAACAGGATTTTTAAAAGAAAGAATGGCCATCATTGAAGTGCACAGATTAAAATTTAGAAATTTCAACTTAAACTTCATTCTTTCAAAAGTATTTAGCAAGAGAAATTCAAATTTCGCAAATAACGGTTTAAATCCACTTCAATCTCGACACTAAAACATGCACTTTTGAATTTACTAAAATGAAAAATACAAGAAAATGATTACCTTTGAAAAGTATGTACCTTCGTAGCAGTTTCTAACGTATGCCTCAATTTCCTCCTCGAAAAACTAATATTTGCAGCTTCAGCAAACGTAAAATACTTTTCATAACATCATACTATTCCATAACAACGGACGCCATTTCTAAACAAAAACAACGCGCAGAAAGTAAAACTCAACGAACCTAATTCATTCTCAGTTTACTTCGTTTGGAACTAATTGCACCCAGTTTTGTATACGAACGCTCTAATTTTTAAACTGAAAGCACTCAGTTTCCTTTAAGAACACCTTAGATAGAAACTCGTTGCACGAGTGCAACTCGTTTGGCGTTTACGAATGCGGCCATCGTCAGACCCCACAGACTTTTCCCTACAGTAGGCTAGACGATACTTGGTCACAGAAGCTCACCTTCTTAGTGGACCGCAACGTCATGCCTTGACTTTCAGCAGGATAAGGAGTCTGCATTTCGTCCTGCAGAACAGCTGGATTTAGCAGGTAAGCTGGTTTGATGCGGTTAATAGAAATAACTGTCTGTATGTTCTTATGTTAGTGTTAAGTGCTTGGTCTGACGAGAGATAACCTTGAATGGACCGTCATAAGGTTACTGAAGTGGTTTTCTGACTATATCTTGTTTAACGAACACATGTAAAAAAAAAAATTCAGTTCTTTAAGCAAAAAAATGTTTGGCACACTATGACGAGACATGGGTGCAGGTCGTAATTTCTCCATCATCTGAAGAAATTTTTCTTGAACTATTGGTAGTCCTGAGTCTTTGAAGAACTCGCCGGGTAGTCGCAAAAGTGAACCATGCACCAATTCTGCCACTGTGGCTTGGGAGATTTGGCAAACGTGCTGAAATCAAATACACTTTTCAGTGTAAATTACAGTTGGACATAATAGCGAATGTAGCATGTGGTCTTGCGTTGTTTTGTTTAAAGTTACTTAACGAAGGTCTCAAGCATAGGACGCAGCTCGCCGGTCGGTATTAGCTAGTTGGTCAAATGGCCACTGCCCGCCATAACCTGTTGGAAACGCAAAGACAGCAGTTCAGATTATCGGTTGAGTGTGTAAGAAGTGATCAAGTCATAAACTCACTGATATTCCTTCCTATCACGATATTTGCAGGATCTGTGATATGACCGAGCGAGTGAAAACTGACAATGTTTATTGCCATCAGCGCAACCAAACACAGTAACATCAATCATTATTGTACAGCTGCGGAAAAAAAAAGTCCCACTTGTACATTTTTCGGCCGTCGTTCGTCGCACAGCAAAGTTACAGATACCAATCGTTTACGATTGACGCACACTTTAATTGCTATGCATAAAAATTGCATAAGGGGCCATCTACATAATAAAATTCGCACCAACTTTTTTTTCTCAATAGCAACCCCTAGATTTCACTTCCTATTTCAAAAATTTAGCTCATTTTAGCCCCGGACACCAATTTTCAATAAATTTGGACAGAAAATGAGTGAGTTATGAGCACCCAAAATCCCCCTCCCCCTATGTTAAAATATTTTTTCATACTTCAATTCATATCTCATATAATATTGGTAGTAAGAAGCTGATTTTTATTCGTACTATTAGAACTAAACGACCCAAACATAATTTAATGTTATTATGATTTTTAATGAATTATTAATATGAATTATGAATTATTAAATTAATATTCAAAAAAATTATGAATAGCGACCTAGCCAAATTTCGATGGAAATAGATGCAGAAATTAATATTACATGGCTGTGCAAAATTTCAAATTTTTACGTTCAGTAGTTTAATTTATATTAAATAAAATGCGTTATTTTCATGAGTTAAGGGACCATATAAAAATTTATTAAGTGAAAATTTTTTGAAAATTGCATAAAATAAATGTAAATTAGATTTATTTTGTGCAAAAACACAGTAAAATATACCAGTATTAAAAATATCAAATTTTGAAGCAAATAAATTAGAGGTTTTTACAGTTTGTTGGGGATTCTATAAAGCGTGTATTGTTGCGTCCGCTACCATATTCCCTCAAATAAAATATTTTCCAGCTATAGAATTAGATGCAGTAGATGTATGTCTTCTAATACAACGTCCTATTTCTGAAAAACTAACATCCTCAACTTTCCAGGCATGAATGTGACCTTCTTTAATATCGGAAACATTAGGTCTTTGGAATTCCCCATACTTTATCAAACATTCAAAATCACGTTTTTCTGTAAAAAAATTTTCATCTAACTATAAATTAAAATACCGCCAAAAGTCTTAAGAATATTGCACATTGCAGGCGATAGTATTAAATGAAGAAAGTGAAATAACAAACACAGTGATAATATTGGGTCGGCAAAAAAGTAATTGCGTTTTTTACATGAAATTCAAACAAATAATTTTTCAATCATGAAACCATTCTTTAAGTTCGACCATAGCTGAGTCGAGCAATATTCATGCTTGTAGTCAGAAGAGCAGGGAGCAGCCTCTAACCCCTGCCAACATTTCAGCTGTCTAAGAGAAACATCAAGGGTAGCCCTGAATAACAATTTCAAAATTACAAAGATTTTCAAAATCCTTAGTAGTCATTTTGCATTTTTCCCTTAAATCATGTGTACGAACCAAGGAAGTTATGAACTCACGGGTCATTTGGACCACAGACTAAATATTCTATTCTACCCTTGATATTCTCAGTACAAAAAACTTTAAGAGCGATGGGAACACTATTTTCCTTGAAAATAATATTAATTTCTTTTAATTCTCGCGAGCGAAATAAATGAAAGGCGAAAAGTTCGGAACCTACAGATAGCGTTTTTCAATTTGCAGAAAGTCCCTTAAAAACGCGCAAAAATGAATTCGCAATATCTCCGGAAATTATCGTAGAAAATTGGTGAAAATATATTTAGGGTAATTTGAAGGTTTTCTTTCGTTTAATAAAGTCAAAATATGGGGTTGCCATTGAGAAAAACAAAGTCGATGCAGAATTAAATATGAAGACGGCCCCTTATGCAAATTAAATTAATAGTAAATTAAAGTACGCGTTATTTGCAAACGAATGGTATATATAACTTTGCTATACGACGAGCGATGGCGAAATAAAGAGCAAGTGGGACTTTTTTTTTCCGCAGCTGTACACAGAAAAGGGACTCGTCTGTGAAGAACACTTGATGTTGCTGCTAATCAAAGCGACGCCATTAGACACTATAATGTCGTCGCTTCTTTTTTCTGCTGCATTGTGAAGGGAACAATAACTGCCACTCGGAGAGACACGTACACAGGCGTCGTCACACTGTCCTTGTGGATACTGGCCTTAATGTAAACAAAGTGAATTTCCGACTCATAATTGCTGATGCGGCTGTACGATACTGTAAAGCTGAGAAGGCAATGTGTCAATTGTCTCGAGTGTTGTTAAAACATGCATGGTCGTGGAGATTCTGTAGGCCGTACAGTATAAAACATGCATGGTCGTGGAGATTCTGTAGGCCGTACAGTATGGCTCTCCTGGATCCATTTATTCCATGCTCGCATTCCGATTAAACATACTAGAAATCGCGATTTTCTGTGGATGTTTAAAAAAATTGTTAAAACAAAACAATTTAGGTACGATACTCAAAGAAAGCTCATTTGAAAATCATTCTGTGGACTGAAATACAGCTTTGGTATTAATAGTCAGCTTAACAAGCATAAAATACGTGAACAATCGTCTAAAAATGGTAAAAACATAAAATAGCTTACATTTCTATTAACTAGCCGCCAAGGTGGCCAGGTTCCCCACCCTATACCTTGCTTTTTTATGATAAGTGCAGTGTTGGCCAAATTATTGGACTCATTTCAAAGAGACGAATATTAAGTTAGGGTTTCTACAAATTTTATGCGTCATCATAAAAGCCACGGTGGCCATGCCAAGTACATTGCAAAATGTATAATAAGACATAATTGGTGTCATTCCCATTCATAAAATCACTAAAAAAATACTGTATTGGGTGATGTGTTGTGAAATATGTTGTACAAATTCCTACAGGAATACTTCTTAATTGCAGCAACTGCCGGCTTCCTCAAATTAGCATTTAGTGTTATGACTTCCATTCATGAGCTCCACGACTTCGCTAATAGGTACTTTTCTCCTCTAATAACACCAGTGTTATTCCAAAGTTAGCAATCTTATGTTTTTGATTTTATAGTATGGTACTATTATTTAATACGTATCCCTAGATGCAATAATATGAAAGAAACGGGAAATGGCTAAAATGTGCTTTAGCCCAATGCATGGTGATGATTTTAGATGGTCGGTGAATGCGCCAAGTGTTGTAAATTCGATACTTTAAAGCTGTCTAAAGATCCGAAAGATCTTTCATTTTCACGTATACATTATTGTCATTTTGTAATCTAGCTACTCCGTGACATACGTAAGTAACGATTGTGCTTGCTTCACTTGACGTTATTGAACTGTTAATTTGGATTTTTGCAAATGCGTTATTATTATTACGGTAATGTTTACATCTAGTTGTTGCCGTTCCCATCGTAGAAATATCGTTCGCTTTGGTAACACATACGTTAGCGTATTGTATAAGTAGATACTTCTTTTTTCTCCCCAGAAGGAGCGGTTAGCGTGAAAACAATCACTCAAAGATACAGAGCACTGGCGCTTTTTGCGCCAACGCCTTGGCGAAAAGCGAACGCCGCTGTGGATAAGCCGATCTGGATTTGCGACGCACGTTAGGGTGGATCAGATATCTTGGCTTTATTTTTTGATCGTCTTCGTTACGTTTTATGTGATGATTGATAAGTTTTGCGTTTAAATAGTGTAAATAAATATAAATAATAAAAATAAAGTACAAAGAATTAATTATGCAGTGCTTTTTCATATAATTAAGGAATTCGCTACATATAGCTTTCATTTAAGATTATTTCATTTGTGTCTACAGTATTTGTTAAAAGAAACTGTTTTGTAGCTAAAAATCATTGTTAATAGTTTGATTATTCGGTCCATTAATAAAATATTTTTTACTATTTCTTTTTTAGTTTATATTTATGTATAATTTAAATGAATGGTTGCATGCACGTATAAATATTGAGGGAAGTGAGAGAATACAAAAGTATTATATAAATACTTTACAGTAGAATCTTGTTTATCCACAGTAATTGGGACCGACTGCTTTTGGATAATCAAAAATGCCGCAATTTTGATACTATGCATACACATTTATGCATATACATTTTTATTATGATTAAAAGTAATTTATAAAAAGTTAAGTTAAGCAGAATAGAGAAATAAGAATAAGTTAGTACACTTTTAGTATGATATTTAGTTATGCTAAGTTTAATTTTTCAAATAACTTTTACATTGAAGAGGTAGTTTCACAAAGGTATGAAGTAAGACAAATGGCGAAATATGTATTTCCCCTGGTTATCCCCTGAATAAATCCCAGAAAGAGCTAAGAGTGCACAAAGATAGAAAATATGTATTTATAAATTATACAAATATTAGCAACAAAAGTGTGTTTTATGAGATTTCAAATAAAAAAATTGTAGCTATATATCAGACCAACGTTCACATGCCAGATATTGAAAGACCGTATAAATTAAACGCTTTAAGAAAAAGTCATTGTTAAAAAAAAAAAAAAAAAAAAATAAATATAAACAAGAATATCTAAGCTTCATCATAGGTAGAATGCATCAGTTCTGCTAAATTAATAAATATATAAACAAAACATGTTTATTTACAGCATAAACATATTTAAATTAGCAGGATTTACAAAATGAGATACAACAAAGGCACAGCTGCAATAATTCATAATATATTGATTGTCAGACCAGAATAAAGCACCAAAACGCCTCAAAACAATGAAAGAAAGAGTAAAGATCCAAAATGTCTTAAAACAATGAAAGAAATGAAAAATATCATCTTTAGCACTCATTAGGAAATACTTATAAAATAATGCTTTTAAAAAGACCAAAATATAGCTGCATTTCAGTTTTGTGGTTAACGCAAAAGACCTACACTGTCCATATAAATTAGGTGCTATATGCTAAAGAAATATAAATCCTGGGTATGAAAACAAACTTTAATGAGTATTAATGTTGGCCTCTAATGTCTAAAAATATAGATAAAAAAGAAAAAGCATTTAAAAATCCAACTATTTACATTTTTGATAAAAAAAGAAATGCCTACCCATTTTACCCAACCTTACCCTACGAATATAGAATACTTTTATAAAGTCAATTTCATGATACATTTATTTACATATATATCGTAGATATTCAAACATAATACACCTCTGAATTATTATCAAGAAATTGATTTCAAAGAATTATTTTTGTATTCACGAGGCATTGTATATTTTAACACATAGTCAGTTCTGCTTATTATGTATCTATATATACAGAAAGAAAAAAAAAGTATAAAAAACTAGACATTATAATTAACACTCTCTAAGAATTGAAAATATATGGATATTTATATAAATATATATAAATAATATAAATTGTGTGTGTGTGTATACAAACGCATCTGTAAAAATTTAGCAGCTTTTATCTATATACTACTGTCAGAGATAATAATAGGACTACTATTATAATAATATATTATTTATATAATAATAGGTGGATTATACGAGTGAGAACACTCCTTTATATATTGATAATCTGTGTTTAGCATTTTATAAAGTTATTAATGGAAAAAAGAGACATAAAAAGGGCTAAACTGAAACTATTGGCTAAAACTTATGCATTTTAGTGTACGTTGGTGATACACTTTAGATCGTAACAAGTTCTATCCCCTTCTCTTCTCAATTTTAAATACTGAACATTCATTAAAATTCAGAAAACAAAATTCTTTTTTTATGTATTAATTAAAAATCCAGAGCGTGGAATATGCTTATAGTGTTGCACTTAAAATATCTCTGACTTCTGACTATAGTTATTATATATGTATATACATTTAGAGATGTGTACATAGTGTCTAATTAAATGTACTTGTATTAGCTTGTAAATTATTGATTAAATGAAATATTTCACAACGCATATTGTTAAGAGAATGAAATACCTATTAATAAAAAATGAATATATAGTTTCAACTGATCCTTCAAAACATTTTAGGTTTCATATATACTCATTGCGCGTGCATCATTATTTCATTTTCATTTATTTATTAAGCAGTTTTAGTCATAGGTATTTGAAAATTAAATGTGTAATAGCAAGCATCAATAACGCTCTCCACTGAGAGGAATTTATTTCAATAACTTATTCCGCATTATATTTTTAAATCCGCAAAAATATCTGTTTTTTAAAGCTTCTATGCTGTTCATACAGGCGAAGACTATCATCTTTCTCCCTCGCTCAGTATCTAACGAGGTTACTGTACGATTTCCCCGCTGCCTGTAGAAACAGGTTTATCCTTCCCTCCAGAGCGCAGCGCGTGTCTTGGCACCAAATGCTCTGTATCCATTAGTGTTTGTTTACACGCGAGCGGTTACTTCCCCTACTCAGTACGTGTGCTGAATTTGGTCTAGCTACGATGAATGGTCTAGGCACCTATAGCGAACACGCACCATAGCTGACGATATATGCTGGCAGCAGTGCTCACATTTTTGTCACATTCTTTTGCACTGGAAGAGACATGTGAATTAGGGACTGCGGCCATCTTACTCTGGTTACCTGGGACCAAGATGGCCACACGCTCTGTGTCACATGACTCCTCGGGGGCAAAGAGGTGTTGCCAAATGTCAGCACCATAGCCTGTATATTTCGTGAGCCATGACACACACACACATACATATATATATATATATATAGATTAGATAAAAAGATGAGAGAGGAAGAGGCAGATTAATACTTTAGAGATATATTCCGAGTTCAGCTTTTCAGAAATCCATTAATATTTTACAATCTGTGTATACAACGTCTTATAACTTAACTAATAAAAATAATGAGTTTATTCAAATTTCAATTTAAAAATAATTTCCAAGAAATTCGATATATGTATAACTGAAATTCATTTATTCCAAAAATATAAAACAGTACGCAAATATTATTTAAAGGTAGAGTTTCCTCAACACATAAGCATCTTAGTTCTCTTCGATTGGATTACGCTGTTTCTGACGTATCAGTGAAATGTTTCTATTCCCAAAGGAATAAAAGCGTCTAAAATATTACGTTACGTCAAAAGTTCTTCTGCAACTATCTACTCGCGGCTCAGAAAAGATTTACAACATCTTGAATGAGGCGATTGTCGCGAAGCAAAAGATCTAATAACTTTGTCGAATAAGTCGTAATTTTTCGTTATATCATGATATTCGGTCGTCTTAAATCATTCTCTGTTTAGCTCTTTCAGAATTTCTGAGATATTCCTGGTTGGAAGTGATACATTATTTAAAATAAATGGGACTTACAGTACACAACTTGTTCAAGCGAAACGTTGCTACTTTTTAGCAAAGTTCATAAAACTAACATTTATAGTTCCAAAGAATATTTTATGTTTATATGCAGGTTAAAATAAACTTATTATGCTGTTTGTTGTTAAGGAACAGGAAAATAGACTTTATCTCATTCTCTCTCTCTCTCTCTCTCTCTCTCTCTCTCTCTCTCTGTCTGTCTGCATATATGGGCCCCACCATGGACGAGTGGATAAGTCACTGAACATGGTAGACGGCTGGACTGTAAATGTCCCGCATTAGGGTCCGGTTGCGCGCCTGTTGTGTTTTGGTCGGTTTTCTCTGTAACATGAATATGCGTTAGAGCCTCCCCTAACCTTCGGTGGTACAAGAGTTGTACCAAAAAATAAATGTGACTGAAGAACGACTCTGTTACAAGTGCTTTACCCAAGACTTCTTTCCTCTCTTTTGTCGGAAAATCCAATCATCCTCCATGGAAGATGGATAAGGAATTTCTTGAGGCGGGAATTTCTTTTCTTATACTGTGAGAGAGACAGATGTGCTAGTAGATAGTTTTGTGTATCACGTCATTAGTGTATGGGGCACAGTTTACTAACTGCGGATACTTTTGTACGGGGGGTTATATACAAATTTAAGAAGCGGAACTTTTTTTTAAAAAACGAGAGGAATTTTTTTTAACGAAGTCTTTTTCCAACCTTATTTTGAACAGGATTGAACTCAAATTTTACTGCTTCTAGAATTTCATCGAACAATCTGCGTCACAAATTTCACAGGCATTAACAACCAGCAACTTGCTTTAAATAGGCAGCTTATCACAGAAGCTTTCTCAGATGCTGTATTTCGCACACAACAAAATAATTCCGCAAGCTAAAATTCAGTGGAAATTCACGAGGGAAATCCAGTCCCCAGGATTCAGCAATGAAGAATTTACACAAACACAAGCTTCTCAAAACAAGCAAAATATTCCTTCTATAAGCACCAATACAGAGCCTTATGCTCTAGCAAAAACGGACGTTTGCTTGTCACGGCAGTCGACAGCGAACTGATTTGAACTGATTTTGAACTCCCCTGCCCCTCTGCACTTTTATACCTTTGGTCATAAATTTTTGAAAAATCGGGATATCCGGAAAGACCCGGAACAATCGCATTTTGACAGCGTCGTAGAAATGTTAATGAGTAATAGAAGGCTATTGCGTAATACTACTGCAGGACAACAAACATTACAGACCCCATAGAAAAAATCCCGTCAAATGTTCGAAATGTCGCCATGCTTGGCGACTTTTTGATTACATATTTCCCAAATATGGCACCAAAAATAAGTCTCCAAAAATGACGTCAGCTAACCACTCGAGTCAATAGTTCTCGAGAATTCGAGAAAAGCCGTATGTTAACCAATGGGGACACACAGGACTCCGTACCTCGCGTTCTAGTTAACCGATTTTGATGCAATAAAATGCAAATTTTAAATATTTGAAGCATAGAATACGAATTTTAAACTATATCTAACCTTAAAGAGCAGAAAGATCCAGAAATTCGTACCAATAAGAAACCCACGTGATTTCATTTCCTTAAATAGGCACCTCGAGATCGAGAGCTTTATACCATTGCAGGGCCTCGTAGAACCACGCAGTCGTACACATCTCCTCTCGCATAGTGTAATTTGTAATAAAACTCGTACAGATAGTTTGTAAATCATGGAACTCTCTTAATTGGAATCTTTAACTGAACATGGTAGATGGCTGAAGTGTAAAGGTCCCGGGTTCAGACACATCGCGCATCGTCTGGGGGGATATGAAGGGTGTATTGTTCTACGAACTACAGAAACCTGGTGAAAGTGTTAAGTGCTGAACACTTTAAACAACAATCCCTGCGACTAAATCAGGAAATCGATCGTGAACGTCCATTTAGTGGCAAAGGTTTGCAGCCCGTCAATTTCCCTAATAGCACCGTGACCTAAATGTAAAGTCACTGCAAGGTGCAAGACCGTCAAGAGACGTCGCGAATGAGTCACAAATAAGTCGCCTTGACTGTCTGAGAAATTCGCAAAATTACTTAAAATTCACAAAATCATAAAAAAGTTGCAAGAAAGTAGCAATATCGCAAAGTGATAAAATTTAGTCGTACGGTGCTTTCAAAACTAGCAAAAATTGCGGAAAGTCGCAAAATCTGGCAAGACGTCAAAAACGATCCGTCACGTTGACGTCACAAAGAAGTAACAAGCTATTGTCACTGGCAAGCCACACTGTGACTTCCAGTTGACGTCACTTATGGTCACCAGTGTGACTGAGATCTATGTGACTCACAAGGAAGTGACGGCGACCTCATTGTGATGTTCCGTGCTTTTAGGGTTGCTCCGTGACAATGCAAGGTCTCTTTTTTGCAAAAACCGGTCATGAACACGTTAGTAAGGTTTGGATGAGAAGTTTTGGAACACTCAGCGTATAGCCCTGATATAGCCTCTTTGGACTATCATCTATTTCGGTCGATGAACAATGTCTTGTCGGATAAAATGAATAAAAACTTTATGAAAAAAACACACATAAAAGGTTACTTCAAGGCGTAACGATCGTTTCGACCGAAAATTCGTTCGGTCTTCATCAGACAAACCCTACTGCTCTGTAGGACGGAAGTGTTTGTTTGATGAAGAGCGAACGAATTTTCGGTCGAAACGATCGTTACGCCTTGAAGTAACCTTTTATGTGTGTTTTTTTTTCACAAAGCTTTTATTTATTTTATCTTTTAACACCAGTTTTTTGGAGTGTTTATTTTCAATGTCTCGTCTGCTATACACTTCCGCACAGTGGACGAATTACGAAAAGGGATTGATGACTTCATCGCTTCAAAAGATGAATCCTTCTAAATCCGTGCACTATCTGACCGATGACGAAAGGTGCTAGGAGATTACTTTGACGAATAAACGCATTACTATAAGTTATAAATTTCATATTCAGTTTTTCGACCCGAGCTTTAAAATTTATTACTAGACCCAATATTTATAATTTATTTACCCACGGATACAATTTTCAGGTATTCGATTTTACAGCACTTTCAGAAATGTGCCGCAAAATTTAGAAATCTATGAAAGTCACGAGAACAGTAATGGTTCACCCTATATGTAGGGTATAAGCTACCTCTATTCCGAATTTCTTCGAAATCCGTCCGTCCGCTTCAGCGTGAAAGATTAACAAACAAACTTCGCATTTATAATATTAGTAGGATTCATTATGTTATTTAAGTTGAAACGCTCTTCAAGAGGGATATATATATATTCTGAAATATATTTCTGTAAAACAATAAACATCTTTTAAAACGCTATTTCAATTTACTTTAATCTATAGTTCAAGTAGTTTATAAAATTATTGATTTTAAGCCAACTTTACCGTTCAATTTTATAGCTGAGGGAATAAATATAGAAATAATATGTACCCATAGGTAAATAAGACTAAAAAGGAACTATCTAAAAGAAGTTTTTTTTAATCAAACGTTTTTCATAAAATACTTTAAACTAGTAGATAAACCGAAATCACTTTGAAAAAGAGTGTTCTGATGTGGAAAATGGTCGTATCAAAATGTTTATTGAAAATCTCTTTATAAGGATTTTGATCAATATGATAAGAAAACAAATATGTTAATATTAAAATTTCAAGCCTTTAAGTATGTTCAAACCTTGGAAATAAGATTTCTTTAGCTTGTAGTTTGCAAGTTTATTCAATCATGCATAATCATCTACTTTTCCAATATTTATAAAGAACATTTGAGTGAGTTTGAAAACTTTTAAAATTAAACAAATGTCGGTACTTACATTTTTACAGACAACATAAAAAAATATAAGTATAAGGGAAAAAGGGAAAAAAATTGCTCGTAATTTTTAATGTTTTGAAATTTCTAAAGCACTTTTTAGTTGTCTTTTGAGGTATTATAAATCGCTTTTTAAAGTGTAATAGCAGTAAAATCGGCTATCCAAGGGAAAGTGCACTTGTCCTAAGCAATTTGTGCATTCAAAGCACGATAAACATAATCAAGAATGGCCTGTTGTTGTTGTTCATATTTCTAATGCCGTCTGGCTAACTGCTGAGCACTGCCAGATCCTAGCGATGGGCGAATTGGGTGACTTCCATTTTTTGATCCCAAAGTGGGAGGAAGTCCGACCTAGCTCGGGAAGTTCTAAGCTTCAACCAATTCCAGATAAGCGACCTTTACCAGGACTGGTACTGTAATAAAAAGCATCCTGTAATGATAATCATATGTCATGAAAATAAATACTTAAAATGTGCACAAAAAATTAGGTTTTACCCAATAACAGGGATCGTAAAAAATAAAAATGGGAGTGTTGTAGAAGGAATAGATGATGATTCTTGGATGGAAGATTTGTTGGAAGTTCTGAAAGAGTGCGTTGTAATTAATTTTTAATATTTTTATCGTCAGTGATTGACTGATGATATAACTAAATATACCGAGCCCGTTGACAGTCTTTGAAATTTAGAATCCTAATGAACACTTTTTTAAAAGGACACCTCTGTATTCAAATTTAATTTGTCGGAATCTCATATTTATTTCGCAATTGAAAGGACACGAATTGCGCACAGAAGTTCATCGAAGACAGATGTTGATTCACTTTTTACTTTACACTCTCACCTAGAATGCTGGAACACGAAGCATACACGTTATTGCGGAATAAGTCAATTGCCTATTTACGGGAATGATAATTTCGTTTATTAAACATAATTTTAGATTACTTCTGTTGTTGAAGGCGCAAAAAATGCACTCTTTCATGAAATCACAAAAAAAACATATGACTGAAGATAATGATCATTATTTTTTCCACAAATAAAATAGAAACTTCTTGATTAAACACTATGAAATCAATGCTAAATTAAAGAACAATTACATCTCCGTATTACTAAAATACATTGTGTACAGAGGCACTATTCCTGAAGGAATGTGCCCGTCCAAATATCCAACGAAACTCTGTTCTTGCAGTAAACTGCCATCTACAAACTTACAGAGTTGCACAGGGGCAGAGAGGGGGCATGGACGTCAGCAGAACAGGGCAAGGGGGCACTTACGTCCCTGGTTTTTCGTATGTCGTCCCCCTCCACCTGCTTTTTTGTTCTTTTCCAACACGTTCTATATATTGAAGTAATATTTGACCCTCGTCTGAAATTTGTCTGCCGACGACGTCCAAGTGGGGGGAGTTTATGTCACGATGTCAAAAATAGCCGCTAAACCCGTTAAACTGTTATGTATAGAAGAAGAGAGAAAACGGGAATCTAAAGCCTTATCTGGAACATTGGATAAAGATGCATGCATTCTGCACAGAGAAACAGATAAAGGAAACAAGCAATTTTCGTCACTGTGGTCTGTAGGGAAAACGCGGCTTAGCGCAAGAATGCAAGTTAGGTTTTTATATGAAGTATGCGAACAGAAGATGTGAGAAGGCGATTAAAAAAAACAATGCATTTGCGTGTTTGCTTAGCATAATCTGAAGGCAAAAACTCGAAATGATTTGAAAGAACGTGATGACCTTACAAATGAAAGGGATGAAACGAAATTTTAAAGGTTTTGTAAACAGTCACAGTTAAAAAGATATGATTAAATTTTAATAGATTATTAGTTTAAATTTAGGCAAAGGTAATTAACACTTGTAATAATAATTTTTCTAAATATGCACGCTGTGTCAAGGTGGCAGGTGCCCAAGGTGAATAGTTTCAACATATAGGACATTGCAACCACAACAGATTTTGCATGAATCAGCTCCCATTAACGTACAATATCCCACAGCACTACAATCAAAACACTGTCATCCTGTCAAGTGCTGACTAAGAACGGCGCCGCTGTACTGCTAGCGTTATTTTGGGATTCAATCTGCAACCGAGCGCGCCAAGGTGAGAAAGGAATATATTAGAATGACTCAGAAGGCTCTGAACTTGCTAAGTCGGATTCGACATGTATTCGTGTATGGAATGTTTGAACTGTTCAATATATCTTTCATAATAATATGATCGATCGATATTTTGTTAAAGAAAAGTGTACTCTCTTTTCAACCGAATAATCAAAAATCGAATTCCCAAAACTTACTTTTTTTTCGATTTATCAATTTTTTTTTTTAATTCTACTCAAAGAATTAAAAACATTGGAATATCTAAAAATAATGTCTCATAAAAAGATTTGTAATAGTTTTGAAACTAAAGCTATCTTCTCCGCGCTAAAAACGGGAACACGCAGCTATTTGTAAAAATAATTTATGGACACATTGTATAATCTACAAATTTTCTACAGCATACACTAAACAAAAGTATATACAAATCTATAAAATATCTGCTTAATATAATCTGATCAGTTACTGCTTTTACGCTTTTGCAAAGACTAAACATCTATATGTTCCTTTATTCAAAAAAACTAAAATTTTAAGAAACAGTGACATTTAAGTGTCATCTATGTCATATAAACAGACCTGAAATCTTAAGAAGCTTAAAAGAAAAAATCTTTCTTTTGTATTAAATTCTGCCTATTGTTTGAATATCGTATCAGATTAAAGATTTAAATATTTATTGAAACAAAACACAATGAAAAAGCAGAATCTTTTGGCTTATAGCAAGTATATGCTTGAATAAAATGCAGGAAGATTATTCAAATCATGTTTTCTCTTGGGATTTGAAAGATGGTTTCAAAATATGTTTTGATTAGAAAATTTATTAAATATTTGTAATGTATATATATATAAATTCCATTCTTAAATGATGTTCTTGATATTCAAAATTTTTTATTATCTTTGGAAACAGCATGAAAATAATTAAATGCAACTTGTTCATAGTGTTTTCAGTTCTGAACAGCTACACAAGTTTTTCGGAAAATCATAAGTAATTTAAAGGATATGCTTTTTAACCTATTCCACTAAAAACTAATTTTTACATGTTTTCAGAATCAGAACTGAGCTTCATGGACTACAGTGGATCTTAAAAATGGGGCAATTCACTTTTCTGTTGAAAGATACAAATTAAAACGAATTGAAGAAGAACTGTGATTTCACTAATTTACGCAAAATGATTTTCTAATAAATATCCAATTTCTTGTTCTGAACACAATTGTAAGAGCTTTTCATTCTGAATTTTTAGATACTGCAGGCTTTTTATAAAGAAATCTTTACACGTAAAACAGAGAAGAATCTGGGAAAAAAAAAAGAACTTAACATGCCTTTAATAATATTATTCTGAATACTTATAGACATTTAAAAAAAATCAATATTTCCCCTTACAGATATTATGAATTTTAGGTTCGTCGAACTATTACTTGAAGAATAATTAAAAACTTTGTGAAAAAACACACATAAAAAGTTACTTATAAGATGTTACGATCGTTTCGACCAAAAAATTCTTTCGGTCTTCGTCAGACAAGCTCACGGGCTTGTCTGACGAAGACCGAAAGAATTTTTTGGTCGCACTGGTGCATATTTGCATTGCAGTCGAAGGAAGCTATTTTTGAGCAAATGTTACGCTAATAGAATTTGTAATATTTTTTAAGTTTCTGAAATGCATATATTTGTATTTTTATATGTTTCATTTTCTAATTTAATGTTTAATGAAGTGTTTTAATTTTCTTGTTATTTTTAAAGTTATTTAACACCAGTTTATTAAAAAAAAACCCTAAAAAATTCTACTTTCACTATATGCTACATTTTTATGTTAATTTATTGGATACAAATAGTTAAACGTTAATCCTCTTTATTGCAATTTACATTCATAAAATAATTAATGAAATGACTAATAAATATTACAAGGCTCAAAACCTGTACATTAATTTTTCTCAAATTCATTTTGTATACCACCCCTATTTCGCTGCTCGAAAAGTGCTCTAAGCAGCTGTAACTCCGTGAATCTTGGTGGTGGAAGGACGATTTTTTTTTATTGTGCATGAAATAGGATAAAGAAAAAATTTCTAAATATAACTGGAAGGACAGGGGAACCGTATAAAAATTTAAATTTCGTAATTTTTAATGGAATCGGTTTATTGACTTCGATTTTGCTTCTGGTATAATAGATTATATAATTTAAAGCATTTTTGCAATTGGAAGTATGTGTCTCTGACTAACAGTTTAGGAAATAGCCATTGGACAGCGTAGCACTGGACACCCTGCATAATGAAACTAACGTTCAAAAACAAAGTAATCATCTCGAGTGATGCACGTTGAATGCACTAAATTAAAAAAAAGAATATTAATTAACTAATATATAAAGTTATTAAATAATTTTGTATGATATTGTATTATATTTTATATAATATTAAATTAAATAATTTTGTAATGTTCTTAAGCTGCTATCGAATGATTTTTACTGGATTCAAAAACTGTATATGTTCATAAGCTGAATGTCAAAATTTTTTATAGAAAGTTCCTGAATGAAAGCAATACTAAACAACATTCGTATTTTATTCTAAAATATTTTTATGTAAGCACTATTGTAATTTTTATAAATATTAGTTCCATAATTTTGTACTCGAAAGCAGAATTTTAATTAAAATATATGTTTGAGTGAGGTGCCTGCCTATCTTCAGGGAAACACAATTTATGTATTTTTAACTAATCGTGAAAAAAATCTCAACAATTAATACCCAATTTACAAAGCAATTTTGAAACTCTATAAATCAGCTTATTTTTAATGTTTTATTCACAAACCCATGAAATAATCTAAATGTTTTCAGGTATTCCTGGTCTTCAGTGACGTGTTTCAGATCACTAAAAAAGTAGCGAATTTTTGTTTCAGTAAACAATAAAAAAACATCAAAGAAAAAAAAAATTAAGTAATTTTATGACATTGCTTGATTTTTATTATAAAACCTCATGCATAGTTAAAAATAAATGAAGAAGGGGATAAAATATGGTGTACAGAACTCTTTGAAGAAATTAGGCTTTCTCTGAGGAAAAATAACCATCATTTTAAGTTTTTGAAGCGCATACTGAACCATACTTATTTATGTTATAAGTTTAGTTATACATTTTATATTTTTATTTCTAACAAATGCTAAGAAAAAACTTAAAACAATTTTCAAATCTATAAAAATATCAAATGTATAAAAATTCCCTCGAAATTCAAAGAAAACCATATTTGGCACCACTCTTGAACTTTTTAGTTTATCATTAAATACTTGCGGTAGTGAAATAATAGAGCAGAACTCACATGTTATTCCACTACCTTTTACCACTAGTAACTGTGTAAATAACTTTATTTTAATCTTGAAGATTTCCAGTAAAAGTAATAAGACTTCGAAATGAGCATTCTATGTAAATCAATATCTTAAAATATGTTAATTGAGTTCATCTATAAAAAATACCTTATTATTATTATCAGTTATATATTTTTATGTATATTTAGTTTGAAAATAATAGTTTTATTCTAGTTTACTTTTGAATACTCGTATCAGTCTTGATCTGTTAAGAAAGAAATATAGAGATTATCCCAAATTTTGAGCTTGCTAATAAACTGATTTATCTTTTATCTTTAACCCATTAAGCACCAAAGCTCCCATTACGGGAACATCTATTATATTTTTTTTCTTAAAATATTTTAACGCAATTTACGAAATACACATTTTATATAACATTTACACTATAGGGTGTGTTATATATTTTTATCGGAACAATATATTTTAATTTAATGTTTTTTTTTCTAATTTTTAAAAAGTGAAATTTTGTCTTTATGACTGTCTTATATAAAACTAAAAAATAAATAAATAAATGGTCACTTAAATGTTTCAAGTAGAATGCATATTTAAAACCAACATCTTGAAGAACAACATTCTTAAAATCCTGCATGAATAGATTCCTCTAAAGGAATGTTGTAAACGCTTATATTTTTTGTTCCCACAACGGGAGCTTTGGCATTTAGTCAGCATTTCCAGTTTGATTTTGCTACCGTTCAACAAAAAGAAAGGTTTGGCACTTCGCAGGCTGCTTTTATTTCGTACATAATATCAACAACAAAAATAATTACTTTATATATACAGTTTTGAGCAGCATCTGCGTAAAAAAAGGAATTGCTGTATCCAAAATGGAGAAAGACATTTATCCCCATAAGATGCCAAAGCTCCCGCTACGGGAACATGTTATATTTCCTAAATGCTTTGAGTTTAAAAAAAATTTCAACTGTTCTATAATATAGGCATGCAATGTATGTAAAAAATGTATATACATTAAAAAAATTCTATCTGATTCTCATAGCGGCGTTTAATGGGTTAAGCTTCAAAATTTCGAACACAATAATGCATTAAAATTCATAATGTAAAAAATTGTCACAGTATTTATTTGAGCATATCTTCAAAATAACGCTATAAAACGTTCCTTGATGGAACATTTATGTGAAGAATTATTTTATAAATAACCTTTGACCTTTTTCTTGTCGTTGAAAATCTAAAAAAAAAAAAAAACCTCAAGTTGGTTGTTAAAAAATATTATTCACATTTTCGAAAACTAATTTTGTTGAAAATTTATTATCCTAGACTTTTATCTGAACCCCTAAGGACAAAACCGATTTCACAGAAATTAAAAATGTATATATAATCAGTTTCCTGCAAGGCTTTCAAAATCGTTAATTCACCGTCGAAAAATCTTCTGAAATATTTAACATTTTTACGAACTTTCCTGTTAGAATAAACCGGTGTGGCGTTCTTAAAGGTTGTTTATTTATCATTATTTTTATTTACGAAGTACATTTGAACCTCTATCAGATCTTCGACATTCCTTAGAGATTATTGCCTTAAACAATATCGTCATGTCATAGAAAAAAAGATACTCGAGTAATCAAATGTTTTCCTTGCAAAAGATTTGATCCATTCAACCATGCTAGATTTTTTTTAGTCAGGGAATAACAATTGTGATCTCAAAGTATTTGATACGGATTTAGCAGAACATGAGGTCCATGATGCGCATACAGAGATAAGACTTAAAGATTTATGTTGGAAAACGTTTTAAAAGCTGCATTATTATTTTTTAGGGAAATTTAGCGCATGTACAAATTTCAGTATAATGCTTATATACGTAATGCTTTTACGTAAAAATATAATTAACATTTATAGGGAATATTCACTCTCAAACAAGGAGATTTTGGGGTCATGGATTTCGATAAAATGTTGATGGATTTCATAGGACCCGTAGAGAAGTAAAATACCAAAGAATTAGCTGCCAACACTTAAGATATTTCGAGAAAATGGCAATTAAAGATTCAATACATATTTATATACCTGTAATTTCGAAGGGGAAGCAGTGCAGCCTGTAGCTCCATGGCTTCACAGCGGTAGCACCGCATAACGCTGAGAAGCCTAAGGTTCCGGGTTAAAAATCTGCTTAGCTACTTTATCTTTTTTTTGTTTAAATATACATAAATAAACTTAAAATTTATCTTTCATAATATATTGATGTGATTGAACCATAAGAGGCTAATTTAAAGTGGCAGAAATTATTTGTATGAATTATGAATTACATTTTGCAAATAATGTGGATTTGTTTTGCTAATTAGAGATGTTATCTTATAAAGTATTTGATGCAGGGTAAATCATAAAATCATCCTAAACTATTGCAACGATATATTTTTGAAGATTTTTAAATTGTGGAGTAGGAATATTTCTCTTACTTATAAGGACATAAATCGCACCGTTCTATCCACAGCTTGTTTTTTACAAGCGATGTTTTAAAAGATATAATTTAAAACAAAGCAACTGCAGAGGGTATTTTAATCATTACAAACAATAAGTCCTTGCCTCACAATTTTATTCCAAGTCAATTGCTTATTTTTAAATTCTTAATCGAATCGTTCTAAAAATTTGAGAAATTGGTCCATATAATCAAATATTATGCAAAAAGGAATTAATCATTCCTGACATTTTAACGCAGTTTTTTAAATTCTAGTTTAAATAAACATATATTTTTCTCATTCAGTCACATTAATTTCCTATCTAATTTTTAAGTTTATAAATGTATATTTAAAGAAACTGCCTGTTTTGATCTCGGGACCTAGGCTTCAGAGCGAGATTCAGAACCACGCCGCTATACATGATAAAACTACTGCGCTGAAATTATAAGTATTTAAATATATATTGAATTGTTAATTGCCATTTTCTCGAAAAGTTTTGAGAGTTGGCCGTTGATGCTTGTCTTTTTTTTTTTTTTTTTCACTTCTCAGTGCTACAACAAAGACTGGACCTATATACACGTTATGTAGCCTTCTAAATTCTTGAAAAGCAAACCGCAGTGTAAAAAATCTTTACAGGTAAAGCAAGCTCAGTTAAGAGAGGACGCACTTGAAGTCAACAGTTAATAAAAGAAATGCAGATTGGTCGTTAGCTTTTTTTAATCTGAGGGGAAATTAATGGTGATGCTGCCAGGTAAGCAAGGGAAAGTTTATATATCTACTACAAATTTCATGGTCCGTACAGATACATTTTATACTTTACTGTACACAGCATGTATATGTCCGTACACGGTTCAAAAGTGCACAAACCTTCGCCAATGGCAACACTTTTTTTTATCCCCTCCCCTTCTGTTTCACAGTCTATATTGAAACTTAGTCTCATTCTAGTTATTAGTGTTACCTGCAGGTGTCTTCATATAGGGAAAGTTATATGTTATGGCTGTCCTGTACTAATGCGTTAGCACTGTAAATAATTTCTCTTTTTAAGTTAATATATTTTGAAACTGATAAAAAATATATTGTCGTGAAAGTACATTAAAAACTGATAGATTAGCATTTGATGATCATCTGCTCAGACAACAAATGTTTAGTAGCATATGTTCAGCAAAACTAAGCATCATAAATTTCTCTAGAGAAATACACGTTCTTTTGATAGTACTAAAATTAAAACAATTAATCAGATGTAAGCAACTAGTTTGTTTTGAAAATTGAATTAATTAATTTGCAGTCATAGTAAGCAGTAAAAAATGAGTGTAATCTACTGGTTTATTTAATAATATTAGCATCGTTCCATCTTAAACGCTAAGTCTTAATTAAATTTAAATAATTTTAAAAACTTAATATATTTCGCGGCTCGAAAGTGAAGAATTTTTATATTTTCACAATACTCTAACTTATAACAATAAATGCAAACACTCTGGTGTTTAAAGAGTTATTGCCAAACTTTTCTTAGTTTAGAGCTTTGTCATTGCCCGAGAGACAATAGTTTTAGAATATTTTTAGTATTATTTCTCCAATTTGTTAGCCGTAAGAATATTTGATGCGTAAGATTCATTTATTTTTCTCAATAAATATTTGAATTTCTAAATTAGAAAACTTAACATAACATGTTTAAACAATAAATAAAGTTAGTCTTTAGCAATTAAAATTATATTTATTTTAAATATTTCAGAACGCTTTTAAATTAAAAATTAATTAACAATGTTTTCAAGTAATTCAATTTTACATTATTCTATAAAATATTATATGATGGTATTTATCATGCGGATCCCATATTTCAATTCATATGAAAAGAGTTTAATTTTATTTAGGGGGATTTAAATAATTTTAAAGTTTATACTTTTCGAAGTTGCGGAGTTATAGTGTTAGAGCGTTGTAGAGCTCGAGTAATATTATTTTGCGACGATATTGTAATAGAAATATTGTGGAGATCAGTAAAGTTTTATTTTACTTCTTAAATAGTACATGGTTTCAGGATGATGACTGGGAGATGTTTATGTTAAGGAAGGTCGGCTGATAAATCTCTAGTCAAAACGGTGGAAACCAAATTGAACAGTGATTACGAGGTTGGAGAAAAGATTAACTTGGCACAGCAAGGGGACGTCAAAACGAGAACCAAAGCTACCTTCATTGGGACTGAAAGGCCGCAGGATAACCTCAGCCATCTGTGAGATGGTAAGACATAACAATGGGAGCAGTGCAGCCAAATATTAAATCATCCGAATTACAACAAATTCCTTGCGATAGAAAATTATTTCAGCAAGATTTTAACAGATTTGAGTCCATATTTGGTTATGAAAGAAATAGATAAAGACTGATTACCTCAGGTGCATATTAATTAAGTATAGATTCTTTTTCCATGCTAACTTGGTCTAGAAATTTATATTTAAAAAATAGGAGGGTAAGGATAGGGATGTTCAGGATAAGGATTAAAAATGGGTTTAAGAGGAACGTATTGGACCACCGAAGATATCAGGTTGTAACGAAAGTTTTCCGCCATATCTGCCTGAAAAACTAACTCCTAACTCCTTAGATAACTGTTTTTGAACTTTCGGGACCAAACCTGCACAGTTTCACATGATACAGCAATAGTACTTAAAGCTGTACTCATAATTTGTTCATATTATTTAGCTGCCTTTTTGCAACACAAGTGGAAGTAAATGATGGTTCTAATCCTCTAGAGTGATAGTTCCATTTGGGACACCTTATACTTAATGATAACTATATTTTTTACAGATTTCACAACACGGTGTTATAAAGTAAGCCTCTTTCTTTCAAATGCCAAAAATCGTTTGACAAAACATGAGCAAATACGCCAACGCGAACTGTGTGCTGACGATGTTTGCGGTGGCGGGAAACTTTCGTTACAACCTAATAGATTCTGACACTAAACTATTTTATTACAATATATTCAGTCTAACTATATAAAAAAGAATAAACTGCTATATTTTGCAACTAAAACTTAAAAAAAATATAATATTTCCGAAGTCCAATAAAAAAAAGTATTGTAAATGCTCTTATTAGATTCGTTAAAAAAATATAAGGTAGCTTTTTAAGTCAAACTTTTTAAATTTTACTTTACCCTCCAAAGGGAAGTTCGTTTCGAAATAATCTATTGCCCTATCTAGTTATATCAAGAATCCATCTCCTGAATATAACACAGTTCTCCCGGAAGATGTACTGCCATTTCTAAATACACGTCAATGTATTAAAAAGACGAAGCGGACATGCAAACAAAATCTCTTCATTTCCGAATGTGTCTTTTAAAGGAAGTTATTCGGAAAACTCTATTATATTTTGGAGACTAAAGAAATAGCATATCTACTTACAGATAAAAACATCCTTTATATCCAACTTATTTCTTTTCAAAATGGGTTTCCAAATTTTATAAAACCTGAGATCAAAATCAGTGAATTTTATTCAGAACGTAAAATTCCATTGTATAAAGTTATTTATTTTGTTGTTATTGACTTAAAAGATTCACACAATAGAAGTTGATGCTTTTCCGAGTAGATATCGAAGAGCGAAAAAGACTCAAACCTGCAGAATCGTTATGGAAACGATGAGCTGGAAAATAAAATTTGAAATTGGCGTACGTTTAAATTCTTGTGTCAAATAATAATATGAAATTAACTAAAACCCAAATTAAGTAACATGAATCTAATTCACTAATTGAAAGTTAAATTTACATCAAATTAATATAATGATACTTTATACATAAGTAGACAGTCAGTAATATTTTAATCAGGGATTACTTGCGCGAAAAAATTACTCAAACAGAATTACTCACGCAGAGTATTTAATACTCAATAGAAGTATTCTTTTACCATAAAATCGATACACTACCCAGGTTACATCGATGGTTAAAATAACGTTAATTTAAAGCGCTCCAAACCAAACGTCAATTCCAAGCGTCTTTTTTCCGTTTAAAAAAGTTTTCGATTTAACTACTAAGCTTGGAAATTGGCAATGTTTTAAATCTATATTGTTGCGGAGCTACTCTGCTACTCCTGGAGTTCGTCGTTCTAAAGTCGTAAATGGTGTAAAAAGTTCAAGTAAAAAGTCACTTGTCAGGATGGAACACAAATTTTATTGCTTTTAGAACTTCGTAGAACAATCAGCTGTACACAATACACAAGCACAATCTAGCAGTAACGTGCTTTTAACGGTCTGCTTAGATCAGAAGCTCTCACAAATGCTGTATTTCTCACACAAAATAAGTCACTTTCACAGGAAAAATTCAGTGGAAATATTCAAGGGATATTGTACACAATCCCTTAAAACACAGAAATGAAGAATTTACACACAGTACTTTAAAAACAGCTTCATAAAGCAAGCTAAAACACAGCTTCTATATTACTATCAATTCACAAAGCAAGCGTACTCTCACTGAGAGCTCTTCACACATTGAGCATTCAACTCGCACTGAACTGGGGCTTTAAAGGCACTTCTATTTATAGCCGACGCAGGATGTACAAGAAGCCTCCAGAAAAGCCTATTTCACGAGCCTATTTTCTAGATAAAGCGAGAACCCTGATTATGTCATAGAAGAGGAATGTTAGGTTATTATGCGTTTTTAATGCAGCAAAAGCAGCTTTACAGGCCCCATAGGAAAAATCGCGCAAAATGACCAAAATGTCGCCAAGCTTGGCGACTTTTGGCGAAATATCGCCAAATTTGGTACCCAAAATAGGTCCCCAAAAGTGAAGAGATCTAAGCCCTAGGACCAATATTTCTCGAGATTTCTAGAAACCTATAGAAAAAGAATAGGAAAACTGAAACCTCCGTATCTCCGGTTCTAATTGGCCGATTTTGATGCAACAAAAAGAAAAATTTATGTATTTGAAGCATAGAATACGAATCTTAAACCATTTTAAGGCCCAGAGCAGCGGGTTGTCCCGAAAATTCGTAACATTATATTTAACGCAAAATGAACTCACATATTTCAAAATGAGCTCATGGTATACGTTAATTTGACGTAACAAGTTATACGGTTAAAATGCATTTCAGAGAAACGTTAATTTGACGATATACTTTAACGTTTAGAATGCGCTTCGGAGAAACATTAATTAGACGATATTTTATTCAAAAAATGTATAAACAGCTCTATATTTTTATGTTATTCTGCTGTTTGGGTGCGGCTATAACAGTAGCGGTTAAATTAAATTAATGATTTTATTTCTATACTAGCTGCGTGCCCGTTCTTCGGACTGTAGGAAATGGAAATTTTCCTTACATGTGTAATTCGAATTAACTCCAGTGATGTGGAATCTAAGAAAAAACCAAATTTATTTGACACTTGAAGTAAAGTTTGCGGGTATTTAAAACGTACTTTTATAAATAAAGAATATTTTAATGTATCCACATTCAGTAACAGTTGGCGATTTTTTTTTTTTTTTTTTTGCCAAAAGGGTTTGTGTTTGTAATGTGTATGTTGATAGAAAATTTCGCTTGTAGTTTACACTTACCAACACTCCAAATACAGCGATATAGCGCAAGTTTGCCCTCTCTCCTCATCCCCGTGCCACAAGCCACCTAGTTTATTTTTTCCCCACTTTTTCCAACCGGTTTTGAAAGGTGATGCGCTCTGTAGTATATATCTACTGTCTGGCAAACGCTGCTTACTGCCTAAGTCTTGAGTAAAATTAATCCGTACTGATCATTTGGTAGCACAGATCCTTTACCATTAGAGTCCGTTCTCAAAAATATAGATCAGATTTCTGCTAAACAGAGTCCGACAATCGCTCGAAGTAACAAAGGAGCAACTTTAAAAAAAACGGACTGCACTTATAGGCATACTGTCAGAGTCTTTGCCACGTCTCGTGAATAGATTTCCAATCCAAGGAATCGTAAGCATACCCAAAACGTCAATCCTGCTAAACATCCCATACGTAGTATTCTGTGTAATCGGATATGAAGTGGATTTGAGTTTCTTTACAAACTTTGAAAACGAACTACATAATAACAAAGCTAGTAAAAGGCTTTAGATGAAAAATACCAGCACTTAGTTAAAATTTTTTATTTGGGAATACCTTATTCCCCCGTACATGATATATATTTCGGTTACACACATAACCATCTTCAGTCGTTTCTGGATCTCTCACTAATGGCGGCTTCTTTTTATATCTTCTTCGTTCTTCTTCTTGAAAGTTCGATGCATGACGTCATCCCATGATTGGTCGATTGTATGAAACGTATCGTTGATGCTGCCCTCTGTCGTCATTATTTCTAAGCTCTCACGAATGTAGGCATATATACTATTTTTAAAGTTGGCTATTTTTTTAATATTTTTAAAATCAATGGTAATGGGCTCTTTCAAAGCAAGACGGGCTAGAGCGGTACTTTGTTTCTGGAGGTTAATGTCTTTAAAATGTTCGTTTTTTCATTCTTTAATTTTCCTTCTTGTAACGCCGATGTAGCAATTTTCTTTATTAGTATCATTGATCTATAAAATTAATTTTATGTCAAACGATACAAATAAAGAAAATTGCACATCGGCGTTACAAAAAGGAAAATTAAAGAGCGAAAAAACGAACATTTTAAAGACATTAACCTCCAGAAACAAAGTACCGCTCTAGCCCGTCTTGCTTTGAAAGAGCCCATTACCATTGATTTTAAAAATATTAAAAAAATAGCCAACTTTAAAAATAGTATATATGCCTACATTCGTGAGAGCTTAGAAATAATGACGACAGAGGGCAGCATCAACGATACGCTTCATACAATCGACCAATCATGGGATGACGTCATGCATCGAACTTTCAAGAAGAAGAACGAAGAAGATATAAAAAGAAGCCGCCATTAGTGAGAGATCCAGAAACGACTGAAGATGGTTATGTGTGTAACCGAAATATATATCATGTACGGGGGAATAAGGTATTCCCAAATAAAAAATTTTAACTAATTAATCCGCCGTATTAAATAATGTTTTATATGTTTTTATTATACCAGCACTTTTTTCGTTTAAATGAAAAAATGCCTACAAAACTTACTGAAAACAGATATATTTGCAGTGTATCCTATAAGTTCCTGTACTCTATTTAATCCTTTGAGGCGCAACCCTTTCCCAATGCTGAGAAAAAGGGGGCACAGCCAGCTGTCGTCAAAAAAGGGTCTCTAGATAAATGGCACGCGATGAACGTTTCGATCGTCCGTCATCTTGCTGGTAGTTAAGTCGAGCGATGGCAACGGCTGCCCTTTTTTCAGCATTGGGAAACGGTTTGGCCTCAAAGTGTTAAAAAAGAGTTAAAGGATTCTCGTGGAGCTATGTCACCCGCAACTATTTTTATAGAAATGAAATCTATTCTTCGTGACGTAGCAGGAACACTGCGCGTTAAAGTTTTAAAAGAACTCGTGCATGGTTATTTAATGCTCGTCTCTTTATCATTGTATCGATTCTTTAGTTTTCATCGTTTCGTTATTTTTGCTTTCAAGTAATTGTGCGAGAGCAAATTTCTATATTATTCTGTTCATTGTGAAATACGTTTGTCACGTACTCGGAATATTGCACTGCTTGAAGCTGCTTTTCAGTGTAAATCGTATGCAAAAGACGCAAAAACGTTGGGCAAAAAGAAAAATATCCAAATGATGTAGTAACTGCTACCAGAAACATATCTAGCAGCTCCTTGCATTGTAAGAAGTGAATAAACGAGATTTTTCTTCCAAGATTATGCAATATGCCATACGAGTAATGTAACCACGGATATGCTTGGAGATTTTTTGTTGATCGACTCATATAAAAAAAATATATATATATATTTGACTATCTTGATCTCGAGACATGATCATCCTGGAGAAATTTCAGCGAGGATATTTAAAGAACAAAGTTTGAGCAGTTAATCTTGAAACAATAGATGATCTCTAAAAATTGCCATTTCCCCAAAGAATACAGGAATTCTCTCCCAGCATGTTGAAATGAATTTCTATTAGAATGCGCAATCGAGTTCAAATTTGGCTCCTAGAAAGGGATAGATCTTTGGACATCTATCACAAGTTCAATATTTTTTTTGTTTTACGTAATGTTAAAAGTGCTTTTTACCACTAATATAAAAATACTAGATGAGGAACCCGCTGTTCGCACGGAAATGAATGGACTTATCATTGCGAGTTGTTGTAAATTACGATTAGATGTTACAATATATTGAAACTTTAAATGTGGTGAAAAACGTTTAACACGAAAACGCCTAACATGAAAAATTGGTTGAAATGAAATTACATAGCATTCCGTATACTATACAATTTAATAGGAATCTTTTAACACGAAGAAACATGTCAGTTCTTCCAGTTTAGTATTTAACGTTTATTACTGCATTCGATAGAATATTCCAGAAATTTTATTTTTCTTGTTTAAGTATGGATTTTTTAAAAACGTACTATCGACAATTGAACGGTATGTAGCATTCGAATTATTATACAAAATATACATTTTTATAAACAGTATTTAAATTGGTATATTCGCAATACTTTTTGCAAGAAATTTTATTATCTGTCTAAGAAAACGTAATAGAGATTTAGCTTCTCTTATGTCAATTTCAGATATAAAATATAGTTTTTAATAATGAATGACTCTTATCGTGACTTATAAAAAATTCCGATACTTTGAAATTATGCGGTTTCAAAAAATTAAAAAGTTAGTCGCAAAACTGATATAGGAAATTTAGTTATTCAGTTATTAAATTAGATTATTAGTGACTATAATGAGTTATCTAAAATATCATCGAGCATGATCAGCAGCAAACGTGTTAAAATACTTTTTTTGCTTTTAAAAATGTGTGCAAGTAATTTACGCAGTATCTTTTACTACGAAAAAAGGGTACACTCTAAAAGGGAGTCTTTTCTCACTCTGTATTATCGGTAACTTTTTGAATACCTTTATCGTGATAATATTGTATTATTCAAGTAATTTTTAATCATACTCATGAACATCATCTCAATTTATAGAAGGTAACGAAATATCTCTAATATATAAAATTCTCCTGCCACAGTGTTAGTCACCTAACTCCACCGAAACCACTCGACCAATTTTAATGAAACTTTCTATGTATATTCGTTAGGTCATAGAATAGGCTTTTAACTATGTCTCATACTCCTAAGTCATAAGGGCGGTCCACCCCAAAATGTTTAGCCCCCGAGTGCTATTCATTTCAATCAGGATTTCTGTGTAGACATTAGCGTGTCGAATCGCTTTTCAAATGTATTTCCCAGATAATGTGGAGAGGTCGGGGGGAAGTTAATAAAATGTTGAAAGTCGCACAAGGTTTGCAATTTTTGATAATTGATCGCTAAATGTGGTGCCAAAACGAGACAATTTATTATAAATGTATTTCGCGTATAGTTAGAAAACGCCTGGCGTATATTCTAAAAGAGTTTTATTAGGCGATTTTAATATAGATTTCTATTCCGAAGAAGTGCTCTGTGGAACAAGAAAGGAAAACACGGTACACTCATGGATTATGATGTCAATTCCAAACAGTATTTAAAATGTCTTTGCGGTATAGTTGGAATATGCCTACAGGAAGAACATGTCTGGAGGAAATTCTAAACAGTTTCAGGTGGCGAATTTAAGATAGATTTCGATTCCAAAGATGTGTTTTATGGTACAAGAAAGAGTTGATTCCTATTTTAGCGCCCCCACTCTCGCCAACCTAAAAAATTCCCGTACTTTGGCGAGCTTTGCAGTCATGGATCTCTGGGAGTTATGCACAAGTTTCAACGGTACATACGTATTTTCCAGGTGGTCCGCCAAGACAAGCAATTTTTTCACCAAGATAAATGCCGGGCACATGAAATTGTTGATGGTTTGGAATACGATTGGCAATGTATTTAAAATCTATGAAAAAGTAGTTTGGCGGAAGTGACCGCCGAGTAAATACGTAAGTACCGTTTCAACGCGCCCAAAAGAACTAGATGACAACTAAAGTAAACAAACTAGCGATAAACGCACCAGTTAAGGAAGTTGAAGACCCTTAATTATTAAAACTTCATTAATTGGCAATCCAAAATAAATAAAATTGTAACGGCATGCTGTACTTACATGTTGTTCCAAATCGCCATTTTAATTCTAAATTACGATTGCCACATAAAAGCAAAAAATCGTCATGGTAACTGCATATGTTTAATGATCGCAAACCTTGGCGAGAGTCGAGGCGTTAAAGTGGGAATCAACCCAAGAAAGACAAACCGGTACACTCATGGATTATGATGCACATTCGAAACAAGATATAAAACGATGAAGTATAGTTGTAATATACTTGGCGTAGATTGTAAAATAGTCTTAGTAGGCAATTTTAAGATAGATTTCGATTCCAAAGATGGGTTTTACGAAACAAGAAAGAAAAATACAGCACAGTCATGAATAACGATACACTTTTGCAACTTAATGGAATAAGTATGAAAAATAGGGACGACGTATAAATTATGATACGATTTTAATATGTAGCACTATAGTGCGTATTTAAAGCCTGAAAGTGTTTCAGATTTTCACCCTTTTTACTTTCCGAACATGTACCATGTAAGGAAAGTATTGTAATCATGAAAAAATTCAACTTCGAGATTTTGGTGTATTTACACGTTTTGAGGTCTTCTGAATTCATTTATGCTATTTGTACGAGATGTGTGTGTGTGTGTGTGTGTGTGTGTGTGTGTGTGTGTGTGTGTGTGTGTGTGTGTGTGTGTGTGTGTGTGTGTGTGTGTGTGTGTGTGTGTGTGTGTGAACACGATAACTCCTAAACGGCGCTACCTCCGCAAGAGAGAGACTATGAAATTAAGGGTAAAATCATACAAGACGGTGCCCCTCATGTAAACACGGCGATAGCCGCTGGAGCTTGGCGATCGCCAAGTGCGAGCGCTACGGATCTTGGCGCCAAGCTCCAGCCATGGCGCCAAGCCACCCTGGCGACCGCCAAGCTTCAACGGCTATCGCCTTTTTGTGACGAATAGACACAAGTATTTACCACTAAAATTTTTACAAAGAAACACAAATTCTAAGTAAATGACACTATATAAAACAGTCAAATCCACAACAAAACATTAGAAAAAGTAGATTAAACAAGCACTTACCTCACCTTTCCCACCTCATTTTTTAATGGGAGGACCGGGAACATCCATTACAACGATGAAATTCCCCAAGACGAAATTCCCCGAGACGCTCACTAACTTACGATAAAGGCTCCGTAAAACGGAATCAAAAACAGAAGGAAAATCCAACACAAACTTATTCCACTCAGAATCAAAGAACACCAAACTTCATGCAATTAACACTAAATGAAAATTCTATACTTCAAATGCACCACGTTTAATTTTCAGAATTGCCAGTCAAATTCTGATTAAAAAAAAAAAAAAAAAAAAACGATTTTCCAGACCAACATGTGATAAAAAATCCAAACGATTTTCAAGTTTATGACGTCAGCTTTACATATGTTCTCCAAGGGCGGAACCAGAAACTCTTTCGGAGGAGTGCGCAAATTGTGAATATTCATTTTATCTAGTGTAAAGCCTGCTAAATATTGGTAAAAGCCCAATTTATGTAGTGTAAAAACATTTTTCTTGGAGGGGGCGCGCGCCTCTCTGCGACACCCCCAAAAAAAACATCAGTGGGTCCGGCCAACGCCTTAAAAGGGCCCCCTCGAAAATATGCTAACGCGGGCCCCTCTGCGAGACCCAAAAAAACATCAGTGGGTCCGGCCACCGCCTCAAAAGGGCCCCCTCGAAAATATGCTAACGTGGGCCCCTCTGCGAGACCCCCCCAAAAAAAATCAGTGGGTCCGGCCAACGCCTCAAACGGGCCCTCTCGAAAATATGCTAACGCGGGCCCCTCTGCGAGATCCAAAAAAAACATCAGTGGGTTCGGGCGGGCCCCTCTGCGAGATCGCAAAAAAACATCAGTATGTCCGGCCACCGACTCAAGGGGGCCCCCTCGAAAATATGCTAACGCGGGCCCCTCTGCGAGACCCAAAAAACCATCAGTGCGTCCGGGCGGGCCCCTCTGCGAGATCCCAAAAAAAAACATCAGTGGGTCCGGCCACCGCCTCAAAAGGGCCCCCTCAAAAATATGCTAACGCGGGCCCCTCTGCGAGACAAAAAAAAACATCAGTGCGTCCGGCCACCGCCTCAAAAGGGCCCCCTCGAAAATATGCTAACGCGGGCCCCTCTGCGAGACCCCAAAAAAACATCAGTGGGTCCGGGCAGGCCCCTCTGCGAGACCCAAAAAAAACATCAGTGGATCCGGGCGGGCCCCTCTCCGAGATCCAAAAAAAACATCAGTGGGTCCGGCCACCGCCTCAAGGGGGCCCCCTCAAAAATATGCTAACGCGGGCCCCTCTGCGAGACCCCAAAAAAAAACATCAGTGGGTCCGGCTACCGCCTCAAGGGGGGCCCCCTCGAAAATATGCTAACGCGGGCCCCTCTGCGAGACCCAAAAAAAAACATTAGTACAAGTTGAAGCAAATTAGAATAGTAGACGAAAGAACAGGAAAAAACGAAAAATAATAATAACGCATCCGCAAAACGCAAATTACGTAACAGCTTAGTGACGTCAAATTGAGCAAGCGAATTCGTTACATTCATCGATACATACATTCGAAAATATGCTAACGCGGGCCCCTCTGCGAGAACGAAAAAAAAAAAACATTAGTACAAGTTGAAGCAAATTAGAATAGTAGACGAAAGAACAGGAAAAAACGAAAAATAACAATAACGCATGCGCAAAACGCAAATTAACAGCTTAGTGACGTCAAATTGAGCAAGCGAATTCGTTACATTCATCTGCTTACATCACACAGTAGCTACATTAAAAAACAACTATTACGCATGCCCGAAAGTGCAAGAAATTTCGCATCTTTCAATAGTTCTAAATTATCAAATTTACAATATTTGAAGCATTATCATTCCTTCAAAAAAAAAAAAAAACGTCGCCAAGCTCTACACATTTCTTTATGGTTGCCAGTCAAACAACCATCGGCAGGGTACTTTACTAACGTTGAACATCGCTCACGATGTCGCCAGAACCAAGGGGCACCGGATACGGAACATAGACCAAATTAAGGTGTAGCGGTTGCTGTCTCATAAAATATTATTTAATGTTAAAATAACTTTCAGCTTGCGGTATTTTAAAAGTATTTATTTCCTTACTAAAGCAGATTAAACTTCCTAAACATTGTTATTCTAAAAATCATATTATTATTTTATTCATCGTTGTTGCCACTCGCAATCTGCTTAAATTAGTTGCAACAAAGATTTTTTTTCTAGAGTCTACAAAAGTATACCAGGCGGATAGATGGCTCGCTCGGCGAATTGGTGGAGATTATCGGAGAATAAAAGGAAGAGAAAAATAGGGTTACTTCTTACAGTATTAGTTCTTCCTTCCTTATACTCTCTAGCTCCATGGTTACACGTATAAATTATTTTTATTATGAGTGTGTGCAAAATTTTGTAAGAATCATTTCAAAAGAAAAACATTGTAAAAGGTACGTAAAATAATAATAGAAAATATACACGATGTACACTTAATGTAATATATACGTATAAATACAATCAAAAAATAAATACATTATTACTGTTTTTCATCATAAAATAATTCAATTTGTTCTATTTATGTGTGTTTTAAACCGTGAACAATGCCAAAAAGACGCAGAGGCTTCTTTGGGCAGGAAAACACGTAGAACTGCAGGCAAGCGAAATATAAGAGCTCAAAGGACAGAAGCACAGCAGCAGCAAGATAATACTAATGTGCGTGTGCGCATGGCTCAATTGCGTCAAGCAGAATCAGAAGATGCACGATCTGAACGAAATGAACAAAGAAGATTAGAACAAAGACAAGCATGCTATTTTATAGTTAGCAGACAAAGAGCAAATGAACAACACCGCAAACAGGTACATCGATCATTTACATCTGCTTCATTCCTGCGTCTAGCGTTCCAGTATGAACCCGATGTTCAATATTATGCTCATTCAAAAGTAGTAATTGGTGCTATGGATAAGGAATGTCCGCATTGTAATGCTCTTAAATTTAAAAATGAGCCAGCCGGAATGTGTTGCGCGTCCGGAAAGGTGCAGCTGCCTATAATTCAAACACCACCTGAGCCATTGAACGGTTTACTTATCGGCACTGATCTAGATTCCAACCTGTTCCTAAAGTCAATTCGAACATTCAATTCATGTTTCCAAATGACTTCGTTCGGAGCAACAGAAATAGTTAAAAATAGTGCTGTAAATGGTCAACAATTCAATTCAACATTTAAAATGAAAGGCCAAATTTATCACAAAGTGGGTTCATTGCTGCCAATGCCAAACGAACCACATAAATTTTTACAAATTTACTTTATGGGTGGTGAGGATGCACGCGTGGATGCACGTTGTGGCTACAATAACCTTAATTCAGTTTTTGCAAGACGTATCGTCAGCGAGCTGGATGCTATATTAAATGAACACAATGAATTGTTGAAATTATTCAAATCACACATGCACAAATTACAAAGTGATAATCATGCTATTGTCATCAATCCTGATAAAACACCTGCTGGAGAGCATATTCGTAGATTTAACGCACCTATTGTTGACGACGTTGCTGGAATCATGGTTAGCGATTGTACAGCTACACGAGAAATTGTGATTCGTAGAAGAAGTAATAAACTCCAGTTCATTGCTGATACACACCGTTCATATGACGCTCACCAATATCCACTAATATTCTGGAAGGGACAAGACGGGTATTGCATAAATATTAAACAACGAGTTCCCACAACAGGTACTATATTCATTATGAACTTGATCATTACTCATTTACCAAAAACTTAATTTATTAATCGTAATTCATTAAACTTAACTATTGTTAATTATTAATTAGTATTTGTTTCTATTCATATATATCATTACAGGAGCCAAAACAAGCAAGAACGTTAGTTCGAAGGATTTTTATGCTTGTCGATTGATGATTAGACCCGGTCAGGATAACGTCATTCTACGATGTCGTGAGCTTTGTCAACAATTCATGGTCGACATGTACGTGAAGATAGAGAGCGAACGATTACGGTACTTGCGATATAATCAGCAAAAGCTGCGTGCGGAAGAATACATTCACTTGCGAGATGCTATTGCCAACAACGCCGATGCCGCCGAAATTGGTAGCTCTGTCATTCTACCATCATCGTATATAGGCAGTCCACGTCATATGCAAGAATACATACAGGATGCTCTGACTTTCGTGCGCGAATATGGACGACCATGTTTATTTATTACGTGCACGTGTAATCCAAAATGGCCGGAGATCACATCTTTGTTATTGCCTGGACAAAATGCAATACATCGTCATGACATTACAGCACGTGTGTTCAGACAAAAATTAAAGTCTTTAATAAGTTTCATTACAAAATTACATATATTCGGTCCCACACGTTGCTGGATGTATTCGGTTGAGTGGCAAAAGAGGGGATTACCTCATGCACACATTTTGGTTTGGTTAATCGATAAAATCCGTCCTGAAGAAATCGATAGTATAATTTCTGCGGAAATTCCAGATCCGTCTACTGATCAATTGCTGTTTGATATTGTTACAGCAAACATGATTCATGGCCCATGCGGTGACCTGAATCGTTCATCGCCTTGCATGGCAGATGGAAAATGCACCAAAAGTTTCCCTAAAAAGTTCACTAACGATACGATCACAAATGTTGACGGATATCCAATATATCATCGAAGGAGTCCCGATAATGGCGGACAATCATTTACTAAAAATATCAACAACATAGATATTGACATTGACAATCGTTGGGTGGTGCCATATTCGCCTCTATTGAGCAAAACATACGACGCTCATATTAACGTTGAGTTCTGCAATTCCGTGAAGAGCATCAAATACATTTGTAAGTATGTACATAAAGGCAGTGATATGGCTGTATTTCAAGTTGAAAATAACAATAACAATGCTCCTCCAGTGAATAAAAATGATGAAATAACTCTCTATCAAACGGGCCGATACATCAGCTCCAATGAAGCTGTTTGGCGTATCTTTGGTTTCCCAATTCATGAACGGGATCCAGCAGTTATTCATTTAGCCGTCCATCTTGAGAACGGCCAGCGCGTATATTTTACGAACGAGACAGCGATTGATCATGCTATAAATCCACCAAAAACTACACTCACCAAATTTTTTGAATTGTGTAATCGTGCGGATGCTTTTGGTGACTTTGCACGGACATTACTCTATTCAGAAGTACCAAGTTTTTTCACATGGGCTCAAACAAAAAAATGGATGCATCGCAAGCAAGGTACACCGATTGATGCATGTCCCGGTTTATATAAAACAAACACCTTGGGACGAGTATTTGCAGTAAATCCAAAGCACACTGAGTGCTTTTATCTTCGACTGTTGGTTAATGTTACCGGTCCATTGTCATTTCAAGATATACGTAAAGTGAATGGACAACAATATCCAACGTATAAAGAAGCATGTCTTGCACTAGGCTTGCTGGAAGATGACAACCAGTGGGAATGTATGCTTGCTGAAGCAGCATTGAATTGTACGGCAAAACAAATTCGTCTACTGTTCGCTATAGTGTTGACTGCATGTTTCCCGGCCCGAGCAGAGACATTGTGGGATAGTCATAAAGATTCAATCAGTGATGATATTTTGCATGAACATCGTACACGGTGCAACGATTTAACAATACCATTCAGCGACGCTATGTACAATGAAGCATTGATTGCTATGGAGGATCTGTGCATTATCATTGCCAACTTACCACTCAGTCATTTCGGCATGCGTTCGCCAAATCGTAGTGTATCTGATTTAATAAATAATGAAATGAATCGAGAACTACAATACAATACTGCAGAAATGGCAGCGATTGTTACTCGCAATATCCCACTAATGAATGAGGTAAAAGGAAGCATTTACGATCGCATTATGCTCGCAGTTTCGGCAAGGCAAGGTGGATTCTATTTTTTGGATGCACCAGGTGGAACTGGCAAAACATTCCTTATTTCGCTAATCCTAGCCGAAATACGATCGAATAATGGCATCGCATTGGCCGTTGCATCGTCTAGTATTGCGGCAACTTTATTGGATGGAGGCAGAACAGCTCATTCAGTATTTAAGCTACCACTAATTATTCAAAATAACCCAGATGCAGTGTGCAACATAAAAAAACAATCGCCCATGGCCACAGTGCTGAAACAGTGTAAAATTATCATGTGGGATGAATGCACTATGGCACACAAACATTCGCTTGAGGCGTTGAACAGGACAATGAAATATATTAAAAACAAGGACAAACTATTTGACGGCACTCTGGTACTCCTTTCAGGATATTTTAGACAAACACTTCCCGTCATCCCACGTTCAACGTATGCTGATGAAATCAACGCCTGCTTAAAATCATCGCCACTGTGGCGTAATGTTGAAAAATTACAACTGAAAGTAAATATGCGCGTTCAAATACTTCGAGATCTATCCGCTGAGGCATTCTCAAAACAGCTGTTAAATATCGGCGATGGAAAAGTTACTGTAGATGAAACTGGATGCATAAAATTACCGGCCAATTTCTGCACAATTACTGATTCGCAAGATGCTCTCATACATTTATCAGACCAGATATTTCCCGATGTATATACACAATATATTAATCATGAGTGGCTGGCAGAAAGAGCAATTTTAGCAGCAAAAAATGTAGACGTCAACGAACTGAATCTTAAAATACAACATTTATTGCCAGGGGAGTTAGTGTCATACAAATCTATTGATACAGTTTGCGATGCCACCGAAGGTGTGAATTATCCAGCAGAGTTTTTAAACTCATTAGATTTACCAGACATGCCGCCGCATAACTTACAACTGAAGGTTGGATCTCCGGTTATTTTGCTTCGTAATTTAAACCCACTAGGCTGTGTAACGGCACGCGATTAGTTATTAAAAAACTAATGAAAAATGTTGTCGAAGCCGTCATTTTAAATGGCAAATTTCGAGGTGAAAATATATTACTACCACGGATCCCTATTATACCCACGGATGTGCCAATTCAATTTAAACGTCTTCAATTTCCAATAAGATTGGCATTTGCAATGACTATCAATAAGTCTCAAGGCCAAACTATGTCTGTTTGTGGCTTAGATTTGAGCACACCATTTTTTTCACACGGACAATTATACGTGGCATGCTCTCGAGTGGGCAAACCATCCAGTTTGTTTGTGTTAGCTAAAGGTGGGGTAACAAAAAATATTGTACAGTCTATTCCGTTAAGAGATTGATTTTAATTTTTTTTAAATTATTGTAATTAGCGATATATATAAATTTAAAGAATACATTACAATGAATTAAAAATACAAATGTTTGGTATTGTGCTATTTTTATATTCCAGCATCGTTCACAGAGCTCCGTGCCTCTTCCACTCATATACCACATCCTCACAAACTTACAATAAGTTAGTCATTTCTTTCTACTAAAATAATCCTAGGAATAATTTATATGGCAAAACAACGTTTGCCGGGTCAGCTAGTAATGATGTATTATAACATCATCTGTGTAAAGTATGAATTTTATAGATAATACTATCTGCGTACTCGTTCTCCGCACGGTAGGGAACGAAAATGTTTCTTCCATGTGTAATTCGAATTGATTCCAGTGATTTGGAATCTAAAAATAAGCAAAATCATTTGAGTCTTGGCGTAAAGTTACTCATTAGTTATTCGTAAAGTTAGTATAAGTACTGACCTGAGACCATTGTTAATATTATGAAATAGAAACTATGACGGTGTCATTCGCGATCAGAAAAAGAAAAGCGTGAGGGTTTGCAGCGAAAATTCCTAACTTTCAAAATGTTTCATTTCTACATCGTACTCTTTTTTAGATTTAAGTTACACCATTAATACGTTAGATACTACATGATAGGGAGAACCGTTTTATTTTATAATTAAATATTATAAAATATTTAATTATAAAAGTTGTGTACCCGCTCTTCGCAAGGCAAGAAGGGAACAGTTTCCTAAAATGTGATCATAACTACTTGTGACAAAACAGAATCTCCAAGGAAAAAAAAAAAAAAGTTCAGTTACAGTCTTTTCTGTTGAAACTACCGCGGGATATATTAACGCGACGTCTTAATTTAAAGAAACGGTTTAGATATTTGCCATGAATGTAGTCTTTAATTCTTTGGTGACTTTTACAATTTACGCATTAGCATAAACGATAATCATTTCACTTTATGGTTGCCCCTAAAACAGCTCTCCATAAATTTGCACGCATAATTCTTGTCAGGTTGGCGTATTTAGCACCAGGTCCGTATTATTGCGCTGGCAAATCGGGACTTTGCCCCCGGCTGGAAATGGCCCCCAATTTCAAATGTTGTTCTGAAATATTCTTTTCTATAACAAATTTTTATGAAAAATAAAACGAATTTCATAGATGGGGCCCCTGTTGGTCATAATCAGGCCCTGTTTAACACGCAAAATATTTCCTGCGATTCAGAAGCGTGTCCCGTTTAAAATTTCAATCGAAAATAATGCTAGATAACTCATTGTTGATAAAACAGCATTCAATTCTTTTACTGGCAACGTAATATAAGATATGGAATTATTTCGTGCATGGCGTATGTTTTGCTTGTGAATTTGTTATTCTGATTGAGTGCCGAAAGGGGCTTTAAACTCGTTACATGAAAATGACGCAGATTTCACATGCGAAAGCTAAGTTATTTTAAAGTAATTTTATTTATTTTTTCTACCGGCAATTTTATTCATTGTTACTGTTTCCAAGACAACCATAGCGGAAGATATACCGAAATCTTATACTATAGGGAAGCAGATGCTATTGTATTCAAAATCCTTCTTTACATAAAAATTCGTAAAAAATTTCCTACTTTATATTTTTCCTCCGTTCTTCTTTTAAAAGTGGGCGAATTATATGCTCCGTCTTTTGCCGAAATATAAAAAAGTTATGACTGATAGAATTAAAGATACAACAGTTTTAAATTATTTTACGGAAACGTCGTCAAAGGAGAAATCCTTTTTAAATATTCCCCAAAATCGGCAAAATATGTTACATAGTCAAATCAAAATGTTTTCGAAAGAAATATTTTTCCTCTATCCGATGATGCAAACATCGTTTTACTGCGAGTGTAATTACCGGCGTTATTACGCATTATGCAAGAAAAATCGCTAAAAATTGGACAAAACATAAAATAAAACATTTTCGAATTCGAATTTCGAAAAAATTGCTCCGAGTCGTGTTAGGACCTGTCCTAGTGAAGCTGTATGAAAAATTCGGTAGGTCTGCGACCAACCGTCTCGGCGCAATGCGATCGAGAGACGCGCGCAAGAAGATCGGTGATCACAAACCTACATAGCTACATACAATGTTTACTCTCGGATTTTATTATATAAGATTAGAAACAACTGTAAAAAATTAAAACGAATTACTCTTTATAGAAAAGTAACTTCAATACATACTGTTTAAAATTTGTATCTACGTATTGTTTAGACTGCTGTCTAAATATAATCGATCGCTATGAAATTACTTTAAATGTAGTATTATTTAAAAAATTTCTTTTTAAAATTCCTTTGTAAAAGTGGTCTACAAAAAGAAAAGAAAGCAAAAAAGATTTCTGCCGAAATTCTTTATAAGACCACGAAACTCTTGGGTCCTTACACTTTAGCGCCTATATAAAAAGAAAGAGAAAAGAAAGAAACACTACAAACGAAATTCATAGAAAGCAACATGTTTCTCGAATGTTGCATAAAAACTCAAGCTTACTGTATTATTTTTCTTGTAAGAGTCTCCAGATTTCTTCCCAGATTTTCTATTTATCCGAAAAGGCTATTTCTAAAATGAAAATCCTCAAAGATTTGGACTAGATCAAAGTCATTGAGTTCCAGATAGCGTCATGAGACTGATTCTACGAGTTTCATCTTCTATGGAAAATTGGATTTCACTTCACTTCATGTTTATTTTCTTGGACCAGCGTTAGATCATATGTTTTAATGCATATGAATAGAAAAATGTTTACTTTACAAGAGAATTACTTTCCTTAGTGCTTGACATTTGTAAGTCAAGATTTTTTTTTAAAGGAATTTCTGTGAAAAGAACTGTAATGCATAAATAATCAAATAAGTTACAATTTTAATGGCAACAAAATATAACAAACATTTATTCATTGGATCTAAATACCTTTTTACCTATTTCAGTGGCATAACTTTTCATATTTATCTGGAATCATATTTTCATTAAAGGTACATATAGCGTCAAAATCAAGCTGTATGTATATTTGAAATTTTATAATTAACCTTTGTAACCCTTGTAATTACACCTTTAAGTATATTTCTTTAAAAATACCTAATTCATTCTCAGCGAATATATTTTCTCCTTTATTCTTCTGCCCGCATAAGTGTTTTACACCAAGAGCGTCGGGAAAACTTCATACCTGCCAAACAAGTCGAAGTTCAGAGGAATCATAGATCTGTTATCGCTTCGCCAAAACTTATATTTGACACGCAGATGTGATATGAGAAAGAAGATAGATCGCAAGTTAAGTTCGCGATAGATCGCAAGTCAACCATCCATTTTGGTTGCGGTTCTATATTCAAATGTTGACAAATTGGAAAACAAACCTCATCTCGATTACACACCCCCAGCAAAATATGAGTGACTGCCCCCTCTGCCTAAAATTAATTCGTAATGGAAGAATTTGATTCATATTCATACTCCCATGGTCGCAAATTTTAAGGTTGCAATTTTATTTTTAAACCTACAATTTCTTTCCAAGACAAAATCATTTCTCGTTTTTTACGACAATGGTGAGGCACACAAGGCCAGGATGCGGCCCCATTTTTGAAATTTAGGTGGTCTATCACTGAGGCATGAATCCTTGAGCATCTTGGGCGAAGAGGAAAAATACCTAACTTTAAAATATTATGAAATTAATATATAAAAGGCGACGCTATGTTATTTTTTATTAGAATTTTAGTTATCAACGAATCGTTTATCTTCCGAGCTCTAATTCTTTCAGTAAATTTTGTTTGAAGTATCTTGTACACTTTGTATGAGTCGAATTCAGGTTCGTTTTTTTCGGCGAATGACCTAAGTATATTTTTTTAAATTGAAGTTCTGAGTGCAATAGCTTTGTGATAATTCAGCAAAACTTAAGGTGATAGATTCTCTATCCATTTTCATGCCTAATCACCTGATCTGAGTAGTATATTTTACTTCTATTTTTGTGAGTTGTTACTGGTGTGCTTTACCCAAAATTGGAGTAATCTGTAGCGGCTACCCGATAAATTTCTTTATTTCTTTACAGTAATTTCTTTGTATCAGATACTGTCAAGTTCTGTATTATACACAGCACTTTGTTTAATATATATTGCAATCACATTTTTTGTATACTAATTACTCTTTAGTACTTTGCACTGTGGCCTTAGTCGAATTTTAACGCAACAGTATACTATAACGAAAAATAATTTATAATAGTTCCATAAAAATATAAATTGCATTTTCAATGTTTACAAATTATATTTTTATTTGTTTTTAACAAATATAAGACATAAATATGTTCATTTTAAAAATTTATATCTTCAAATGTACATTTGCATACTTTAACATTTTATTAAAGTACGCAAACTTATTTAAATTCACAATTTATCTGCGTAAAATGACTTAGAGCATGACAATGAAAATATTTTATATGAAATGAAATTGAATTTATTTACACAAAATATTTATGAAACACCTATGTATGGTTTTAGAAAACTTTTCAATGAAATTTCATTTTTCTGATGAGATATTAAATTTAATTCACATAAAATTTTCATAAAAATTAAATATTACATATATATGTGTTTTAAATGTTATATTTTATACACTCAACTCATATGTTTCATTTTAATCTCAGAAAAAGTGAAATAAGATAAAACACGGTTGTAAGTTTTAGTAGTTGTTTTTTTTATATACTGCGCATCTGATTCTATGCAATAAATTGCTTCTCAAATGTATAATTTTCATTTTTAAAGTTATTATAAACATAAAGGACATCCAGGTATTTACAACCCAACAAGCAACAAATGAAAATATTATTTGCCTTTTTTTCTAAAGTCATTTTACTGCATTAAGAAAGTATAAGTGATAAATGTATCGCTTATGTATATCAATAACTTCAAAATTATCACATCCATATACAATTTATTTGAAACAATAAAAATAAACTCACAACAAATAATTCATGCTCTTAATGAGCCGAGTGACATTTATTTACAGAATAACAACTATTTTAACGAGAGTTGTTAAGTTCTGATATCATATCCATGCACAGCTTACAAATTTCAAAATCGTTGATGCGTAATATTGTACTAAACGTGATTTCAGAATAAATTATCGAATAAATTTAGTGGCTATTTCCATTGAGTTCAAGCCATCTCTATTAAGTCATTTCTGAAAATGGTGTAATTTCTTTGGGTTGATAAGTGAACTTTTATTTCTATATTTAGAAAATGCAGAAATTAAGTCAAAATAAACTGTTTTTATAACTTTCGGGTATTCTTTATTATTATATGCATGATATATGCACACATAAAATACAATCTGTTTTCAAGAATAGCAAGTAATTTAATCAATTTAAGAAACCTTTATGTATTCTTTTAGGGAAATTTACAAACGATTATTTAATGAAACAGTTATATCAGAAATGTCCAAATCGTGCCACACTGGATGATTTCAAGTGGCGCATCTCATCCTTCTGCCTACTTATTGTTTTGACACAAATTGAGGATTTTAGAAGTAAGTTCGTGCACAGGAAGTATTTATTTTCTTATAATTTATGTTGCTAGGTTAAAAAGAAGCATTTATACATTCTAAAATACACTGTCACCAAAAATAGAGCAAACTGGGATCCCCTACTAAATATCAGAAAAACTAATTCTTGAATTATCTTCCTTTAGAACATTAATTAAATCTCATGCTCACTCTTTATTACTTTTCCTCCCCTATACTAAAACCTATTCTTATTCATTTTTTCCAACTCTACCCTTGAACGTAAAGAAGTAAAAATGACCATGAGATATATAGCGCATCATGAAAGAAATATTGACGCATGATATCAAAAAACGGGTGGCCATCACTGAGTTTTATAATAAAATTTTTAGTCAGTCCTGTATTTTAGTTTTAATTTTTCCTACATAATTAAGAATGCGGTTTGGCAATATTAACTATTAAATTAAAAGAAATTTCAAATGACTTAAAAAATCAAATACTTTTCCAGTTTTCATGCTAAATCAGTTTTCAGACGACACAGGTAGAAATAAGCGTTTGCCTCCTAGGAAGCAAGGAATGAGGAACAGAGTTAAAAGGAAATGGGCTCATAAATGAAGATTTAGCGTATCTGAAAGGCCTGTCGTAAATATAAGAAAAATCAAAGTTATTAAAAGGAGAGATCATTTAATGAGGAACATGATTACCAATTCTTAGTTTTTGTCAAAAAATATATTCACATATGTATAAGGTGTTCTTACACTATTCCCCAGTCATAAAAATACAAAAATTCAAAAGCAATTCAACAAAATATGAAGAAATGACTTATAATTATGCTATCTTTGAGGAATTTCCCTTTTTTTCAGGATTTTTTTTGCGAATAGCAACATATGACCATGTTCTCCTAAAGACAAAATGGCGTTAACAAGTGAAACAGATATGGGCGATTTTCGGTTATGGCAAACGAAGTCTTCAAAATTTGTTCAGAGATGATTTGGACGTCAGTTTAATAAATCTACGTATTGAAACAATGAGTTAAACAGCTTTTCTCAACCTGTGGGGAGCGCCCCACAGTTTAGAACCCCCCCCCCCTTTGAGAACCCCCACAGGTTGAGAAAGCTCTGCGCCTCTGAAGGGGGCGCAGAGCGTTTGCAGGTGGGGCGAGGAAAAACCAAAGAGCAATTTGTGATGCATTATCTTATTTATTCTCATTCCTACTCAAAAATATATCCATTTTCGCTTAAAATGTTCATTCAAACTTATAATGATAACATTACTTTGTAGAAAATTCGACTAAATGTTCATTGTTAAAGATTAAAAAACTGAATGTATGCTGAAAAATGTGAGTGGATGGGGGCGCTACCGTAAGTTAGCCTTTGGCGGGGGATCGCGACGTTAAAAGGTTGAGAACCGTTGAGTTAAAAGTTTTAAGAAATTGATAGGAGGAGAGAAATTGAGAAGAACCTTGTCAAATGTATGGTGCTCTTGTTGATGTGTATTAATATAATTATTTTTAAATTGATAAATACATTTCAGTAAGATTTTTTTGTATCATTCTTTTATCTTATATTTTCCTCCCCCCCCCCACTCCGTTCCTCTGAATTATATTTTATCAAATCTTTATCCTGTGAACAAGTCAGTGACACTCTTAATATACAATACAAGTATCACTGAAGAAGAAAGTGCCTCTGTTGAGCCAGAACAAGCTAATGCGATTCAATGAATTCATAAGTGCGGAATGGGAATTGAAAGGGGGACTCCGACGGAAGTTCACAAACAAAAAAAAAATTCCTATTCGGGCAGTTG